>OZ002728.1:43686685-44286685 GCA_963924305.1 Polygonum maritimum
TGGCGGCCCGGCCCAGCCCAGCCCAGCTCGGCCCGGTTCCATCACTAGTAGGATTGGATCGTAAAATCGGATCGTTAGGATCGTAAGATCCTACATTAATTATAACTAAAAAATATACGATAACCTAATATATAGTATATTTTCTTATATATAAACTCTGAAATTTTATAAACATTATTAATTTGATGAGTAAAAATATTTTAAGATGAATCGGGTTAATAATTTAATGGAAAAAAGACATAAACTTTGAGCTTAGTAAAAACATATAAATATAATAGTGATTGTTTAGGATCGCAAGAATCGCTTGAAGGATCGTTAGAATCGTTAGAGTCGTGTGTAAAATCAAAATCCAATTAGAATTTTATGTTAAATCATTTGAGATCCTAGTTTAATAAGATCCTACTTAGGATCGTGGATCGATTTATGACTTTTGGGTCATAGAATCGTTAGAATCGTAGGATCGAGTCGGGATTCTGATAACATTGCATGTTAGTCTTTTTTTTTTTTTGAAAAGGTGAGAATTAGAAAACCCTCCTGTTATGGAGGACGTCCTAGGGCATCCTTTCGGATGAGAACTGAAAGTTCTGGAGAGTTCTGTATAGCATCAGGTGGGAGACTGTGACTCAGCTTAGCAATTTTGTCAGCCACAACATTACAAACATGGTCCACATGATAGATTCGAACTACCTCGAAATCCCGAAGCGAGACCAAAATATCCGAGATAATCATTTCGATCTCCCATGGACTATTAGATTATCCTTGGGTGGCTTTTATGACGGTTAAGTTGTCACCTTCGATTTCAATCCGTCGTATTTTCCGCTTCTTGGCTTCCTTTAGTCCCTGTTGTAGTGCTAGTGCTTCCGCTTTTAATATCGAGGTTTGTCCATACTTTCTTGCTATTATTGCCACCATTTGACCCCTATGGTCACGTATTACTGACCCGCCTGCAGCTTGTCCATCACTTAGTCTAGATCCATCAAAATTCAGTTTATAGAATCCGTGTGGAGGGGTTTTCCATTTTCCTTGGCTGGGCTTTCTTTTTCCCAGACGCGGGTTTTTCCTTACAAGTGTCTCATCTTGTTCTTCCCAATTTCCGCTCGTTCCCAATTTTGAACTTGTGCTTGTATAAACTTGGGTAGGTCCGAGATGACATCTTCTGGGCTTTGCTGGAATATCATCTTATTTCTCTGGTACCATATACACCACCAGACAACCGCTAGCTTGGTAAATTCTTTCTCACCTAGCAATTCTCTAGTTTCACTTAGTATAGTTTTTCCCGTTTTCCCCGTAGAATCGTAATCTTTTAAGGCTTGTTCTATATGTGGGTACATTTGCGCTATTGTTCTCAAGGTGTGGGGGCATTCGACCAGCAGGTGTCCCGTGTCCTCGTTAGCGGTGGTGCACATCACGCATTCCGCTGGGATGGGGACATGTTTTTCTCTAAGTCTCATTTTCGTCGGGAGTCCGTTAGCGTCAATTTTCCATAGGAAATTCTTAACTTTTGGAAGCGTGTCCAACTTCCAAGTCCATTTGTTTATGTTTGGTCTTTGAAGCTCTGTTTTTGCTACGAAATCCGCAGCCGAAGCAGTAGAGAACCAACCGTTCTTGCTGGGAGCCCAGGCGATCCCAAATATTGTTGTCCGGGATTGGGATTGATTCTATTTTTTCATATTAATAAAGAAAAGTTTACATTCTACCCAAAAAAAAAAGTTTACAAAATAAAGAAAATTAGATTTCATATTAATAGCCCTAATTTGCAAAGTTAAAGACAATTTCGCCCAGGAAGGTCAATAGGCTGCTTCTGAAAACGGAGAGAAATCATATTTTTCCACTTGCGATCTTCACAGGCACCGGTGCAAAGAAGCTCAGTTCCAAAGGTTGGTTCTTTCTCATGTCTTCTACTCTTCTCGCTCTCTCCGAATCATCATCATGTCAGAATTGCACTCTCGCCTGAACTCGTCATGGGATTAGATTTCTCAGGTGTTAGCCACAAATGTATTTTTCTCTTTTTTTGATTGCTATCTTCTCATTACTAGGGTTTTGGAGGATTTGATCCCCCAAATCGACTTTGTTTTTGTAGCCAGACTAGTTTTCCCTTGCATTACATAGGGAAGTTTTGTTCCCGTCCCTTTGAAAGCTCAAGTCTCGTTTACGTATCTGTATCGATCTTGCTGTGAATTCGTTGTCATTTGGTGTAAATTTGCCTACAGCTCATTCTGTCAGAATTTCATTGTTATTTGGAATTGAGTCCATGTTGTGATACTGCAGACAATAACTTTCTCACTTTCAGCAGTGTGCATTTAGCTATAGAAACATCTAGTATACTTTAGGAGACCAGTATTTCTAAGTTGAAGCCAAATGCTTTATAGGACTGATTATTTTCTTTGCATGGTTATAGATGTACATGGTGAATGATTGTATAAGGGTAATTTACTTAAATGGCATTGAACATGTTTTCTTATCAGTGCGAGTGTGGAACATGTTTAAGGCTCCAACATGTTGTCACCTAAGTGAAGTATTATCTTGGAGTATTGGTTAGGGAGGTGCTTTGCTTGGTGGATGCACTCCTTTTCTTGATTTCTTATTAAAATTAACTTATGGCTTGTGATTGTGAGGTATGTATATAAGCTGTATGCTACCGATGCACCTAATCCATGGTCCTTCTGTTTATAATTGTGCTTTGCAATTTGAGGCAAAATGAAGCATTTTTTTATAACATGTGGAGAGTTAGTTAGGACAATACATCCTCGAAGAAAAATTATTTTCCTCATATATCTATCAGTTTACTTCTGCATCAGTCCAAGGGAAGGGGCATTATTTGTGTGTTTATTTGCATGATTGATAGAAGTATGTCAAAACTTCAGGGTAAATGGATAATATGGCTGATGATCGGCTTCCTGAAGCAACTTCTTTGCCTGATGGATTTGTGGAGAGTGCTGCAGACCCCTTGGCCCCAGCCACACCATCAAATGACACAGAGAAATCTTCTCAAATCTGCAAGGAAAGTAGATTGCCAAAACAAGATTGTTTGAATGATGAAACTGAAGGTGAGCATGTACAAAGTGAAGGAAAGGAAGGTGAGACGAACAGGGAGGAGCCATTGACAGTTCCACTCATTGAGAAGAAAGGTATCCTTTACTTAGACTTTTTTTTTCCAATTAAAGTTTCATCTTTGAAGATGAGTTCCTATCATCATTCCTGTGTTTTTCAGATTCTAGTGGAGCACAAGAAAACCATGTAAAGGAGGCAGCTTCATCCTCAGATGACCTTAAAAACAGCAAAGTGAGTAGAGCATTAGTGTGAAATAGTACTTAGTACCTGTGATAATTTATGTTTCTGGAACTTGCAAAATGATTATCTCTGGTTTGTCGCTTATGCCTTTGTTTAACTCTGCTCACAGGAAGTACCTGAAGTCAAGCGTAAGTCAAAGCGCACCTTCAAGACAGAAAAAGAATTTTTGGAGTTCACTTTAAGCTATCAAAAAGTTATTGCGGAAAGAGACTCAGGTGCCTTCATGTTGTATATATGGACACTTGTTTTATATTATAATGGACACATGTTTTATCCTCTTCATTATTTTAGAATGGGGTAATATATCATTCTTTTTTTCTTTTGTAGCCATTTCTGTTCGAGATAAGCTTGAATCATTGTGCAGGGAGTTACAAAGGCAGAATAAAGTATTGATGGTAATGTACTCATATATATTGTCTTGCCAAGAAAAAATTCTATTACCATTCAGGCTTAAGCTCCTAAAATTAATGAAGCTCCCATTTTAGCTTGTCCAATAAGGCTTTTATCCTTGTTCTTACCAGTTAATTGTATGAATGTTGCAGGATGAATGCAAAAGGGTCTCAGAGGAGGGCCAAAACTTGAGATTGGATCTATCTACAAGATTCCATGATGCTATAAAGGTATCTTTTGATTTCTTATTTGTATATAAATTGTTATATTGCCTGAATTCTTTTGGTTCATTAAGTTCTTGTAGGATTATTTGTGTCATACTGAAAAGATTTTTTCAGGAGGATTTGGTACACTAAATTCTGTTTTTCATATAATGCCTAAATTGTTTCTATCTGTTTATATGTGTAGGATGTAAGCAATAAGTTGGAAGAGCAAAAGGGTGATTCCCTCTCTCAACTGAAAGAAAATGAAATGTAAGGTCTTGAAAATGCACATAGGCCATGGAAATATATGTGATCTGAAGTATTTTGACATTTTATCTTGCCTCCATTTAATTTTCTGATGTTTCTGGTATACCCTAGGTCTATATCCAATTTTTCTTGACTATAAGACAGTCTCATCCTCTGACCATGACTTTTGTGTAGGCTGAGGGAAAAATTGAAGCAGCTTGTTGATCAATTTTCACTTTCTGAACAGCAGCATGCACAACAGGTAGGTAGCTCCCTCCATTCTTGGCATGATTAGAAGTATAATATTTGAGCACAGTGTTTAAAGTTAGTCGTTTCATTTGACCTTTTGATGGCAGCTAAAGCAAAAGACATTGGAGCTTAAAATTGCTGAATTGAAGACTCAACAATATGAAGAAAAATTAGGACATGAGCAGGGGCAGATGAAACTTTACGCAGAACAAGTGTCACAACTCTTAACAACTGAGAAAAGTTTACGCTTACAATTGACAGCTGATGGGGAAAAATTCCAACAGTTTCAGGTAATCCCTGCCTCACTAGCATCAGAGTGCTATTTGTGTTTCTTGTCAATTTGGGTCTCAATTCTAAATCTTGACAGCTTTGTCTATGAACAAGCTTCAGTATTTGATATTGTTGATTGCCTAGCCTAAACTTTCATCTGTAGCTGTCAAAGTTCATATGACCAGGAAGAACATTAAACGATTTAATATTGATCTTTTCAGGATGCACTGCAGAAGAGTAATGAGGTTTTTGAAACATTTAAGCTAGAAATGGAGAAGGTATCCTTATTCCCTTAGAATTGAATACATTGTGTGCCTATGTTTCTCATGCATATATAATCTATGACTTACTCATTCTCTTATAATTTAGATGGCAAAATCCATAAAGGAGCTCAAGAAGGAGAACGCCTTCTTGAAGAGCAAGTGTGATAAATCAGATTATACTCTGGTAGAACTTGTTGAAGAGGTGAACAGCTTTTATACTCCCTGAAAATGATGAACCATGTTCCGCACAACTTCTCTTTATTGTTTGTGTACTTGGCAACACAAACCGAAACCACAGGCCTTAGATGTTACATCTGGGTCACTGAATAATGAAAGACTTAACTGAGAAAGATTTGATTTCCTCTATGCAGCGTGAACGCACGAAGAAACAACTCCAGAAATTGAAGAATCAGAAAGAGAAGCTCGAATCATTATGCCGCTCTCTGCAAGCGGAAAGGAAGCAGAGCTCAGAGGATAAACCTACTTCTCCTGAAGCAGTCGTTACTCAACCCTTGAGCATCTCTGAATGAGTTTATTACTGTCAGCTTTGTTTATCTCATCACTAACCTGGTAACTTTTCACAGTTGTGTAATGAGATTTTGCTGCTTTCTGGCCGGTTTGTACTGATTTCCTTTTACCACCTATTTGGGGCCATGTTTGATTGGAAAGGAATTGCTGTGAGTTTTTGATTGTCATCTTATCTCACTGACAGAATGCTTGATAACCTTCCTATACACAAGAATGCGAGATTGTTTGTTGAATTGCAATCAGCTTTTCTGGTGCGCTTTCTTCGTCTACCTTTGAGCACGGTGATTTTTAACTACACACTTGGTTGTGCTCGACTTATATAACTGTACACATACATGACCGACCATGTACGCTTAGTTTTGGAATCTTGAACACTTGGTAATAAGATTACGAACACTCCTTTATAAAATAATGTATCTTCATCTAAAGATGCTATATATACGCACTTATACAAAGTTGCAGGCTACAGGTAGTTGAAGGAGTTGATGTAGATGACATTTCAACTACATCAACTTTGTCGAGTACCCTCCTTGGCTGATTTGTTTTATCTAATTTCAACTCGTTCAACACTATGTAACTGAATACTAAGTCTTAGTTGATGATGTTTATTTAATTTTATTTTTCTAGAGTTTCAACTTCAACATATTTCAACACCATCAATTAGATTTCAAGGCGTTGCCGAATGCAACCTTAGTATGAGATTTTGTGTATTCAATTATAAGTTTATGTTATATTCATTTGTTTTGCCTAGTATGAGATTTAAGATTATGTTTTACTCATTTGTTTTAGTTTGTTTTGGGCCTGCCTTTGACTCGGGTTTCGATTGGCTTGTGCCGCTCTATACATCCGGGCTGACCCGAGACTCAATTCGTATACGAACAAAAGACCCGGGACTAAGGCATGGTATACTAGCCACAAAAGCGACTATGGACAATCATTATTGAATGAGATATGTTGTTACAAGTGATGAATCGACATCTATAATACAATACAGTACTATAATACAATAAAGAAGGAAAATTTGCTGCAATAAATGCCCTTCATTTTATACATATAACAATGTTTTTATGATTTTTTATTTTCATCCCCACCAAGAGAAAAAGAAATTTAATTGGTTTTTAGCCCATTAATTTTGTACGCTTTAATATCAATGCAAAACAGTCTTAGATGCAATCAAATACTCTCCATCCGTTACTTTTGCCCACCAATTACTCTTACTAGCTTAACCCGTCTATGTCTTAAATATTAAAATTATTTTGAATACATTATATTACCGAATTTATACATATATAATTCCACTTACTAATAAAATACATCATAATAGTATGATTATATATAATTCGAATTAACTTGTTTTTGTCATAGAAATATTGATCGTTATATATTTTCTTATTTATAAACTTATCCTAATATTAACACTTGATTTGTATTATAAACCAACCTAAATCATAAAATAAAATAAATATAATACCGATATCCTAGTAAATTATATTTTCTTATCAAATTTTACACAAATAAATATAATACTAATGTCCTAACAGATCATATTTTCTAAATATATAACTTTCCCATATAACCTAAAGCCATATTTTTACAGATAAATATATAAAGTTATATATTTTATGTAGATAAATCCATTCATGTGCTAGTATTTATAGTTTCTATAAGGGTAAATATAAATATTTTCTTAATTAGTATGATATTCATGGATTGTATATTTGTATAGATAGATATTATTTGGATATAAAATAAATATAGGTATTACTTTGATAGATTCTTTTTTGGGTAAATCTAAATATTTTATTAATTAGTACGATATTGATAGATTTTATAGATAGATATTATTTGAATAGTTCAAATATATGATATGATTTTGATAGATCATGGATATAGATACTATTTTGATATATAATAATACAGTATATGGTAATTAGATAAAGACAACTTTTTAGGATAAATCTAGATTGTATAGATAGATATTATTTTGATATTTTATAAATTTAGGATAATATTTTGATAGATTATTTGATATATTAATACTTAACTATTATTTTTTTTATCAAATAAGTAGTGGGGCCAGAATTAACATGGAGACTCGAAATTCTCTGGCTTTAATATATAATATAGATAGATAGATTAGCAATTAAGTAATGGCTACATATCCGACCAAAAAAATAAAAGTAATGGCTCCATAATTAGAAAAAGTAACGGCCACATAATAGGGTGGAATGTAAATCCTTCTCTCTCCCTCTCAAGTCTCACCTCCTCCAAACCTAGCGTAGGACAAAAATAAAAGCTTTCGATTTTTTCCAATTGCAGATATGAAGATGGGGAGCGGCGACGCGACGGGCAAAGGCGACGGCGGCGTTCGGATCTCCTTCTTCGCTCCTCATTCTCCACTCCTTCTTCACTCCGCCGTCGCCGTGGCTCCTCCGTCGCTCCTCGCCCTCGCTCGCCGGAATTGGGCAATAAATGCCCTATTCCGACTCCGTCGCATGCTACTGAATACTCCTAGGCGAGGATTTCCTGACGATAGTCTTCCTTGCTCGGCTCTGACTCCTCCTATCCGACTCCGTCCATGATGTCGAGCACGCGAAGCTTCTACGAGATCGAAAGCCGCCTAGCGTCCCGACCTGGAAATCGGCCTGTTCCGCCACCGGGTTTCAGTACCACGAAATCCCTCTGCCAAGGTCTCCACCATCGGCCTCTTCAAGGTAAATATGGTTAAGTTTTGCGCAGTTATAGATTGTTTCTTTGCTTTTGATTAAGCTTCTTCACACCACCTTCTACACTGCCGCCAGGATTGACTTTTTTGGTTTTAGGGTTTGAGGTCGAAGAAGGGGGACCAAATTGAATAATACATTCTTTTAATTGATTCGGATTCACATTCTCAGTGAAAAGTTCAACGCCTGCAGGTACTGGATCATTTCTATGTAGTTGCTAAATTGCTTCGCGGGCTTTGCAGGCACTGTGTTTTTTTTAGCCTTTGATGTAGCCATCCTTCTACAGCTGTGCTCATTCCTACCCTTCGCACAGTTATCAATATTGGTACTAGAGATGATATGCAGACTCGGGTAGGATCTTAACTTTACTTTCATCATCTTAAGAGTTCTATAGGTCTTTCAATGTGAAAGTTCCATGTTAGCCACGCATTTGTTCTTTTTTTTGGGTGGTGCTAATTTGGATATTTGTGTTGCTGTTTAAGAAAATTTGTTGATTTTAGGGGGTTTAGTATGTGAGCTGAAGTGGTGAGTTTGTTGGCCTTTTGGTGTTGGTGAACAGGGAGTGTGTTGAGTGGTGGTGGGAGTGTCCCAGGTCCAAAGGTGACTGTTGAAGCTTGGCCTTCACGTTGAAGAAATCTAATTTGTAAGAATTCAAGGCAAGAAGTATCATTTTCCTTGCAATATATGAGATATCTAAACTGATAATGCATGCTTTGATTAACACCTAATATTATTACTAGCCTGGGAGATAGAAAAAAGGTCAAAATGGCAATTGTTAGTGTTTGGAATCCAAAAGTAAAGGAGATAGAAAGAAGAGAAGCCCTTTTTTATTGGAATCCAAATAAACCTGTTAGTGTTTGGTTTTGGAGATGTGATGTGATTTTTTTTTTTAGCATTCTATTATTGATTCTCTAGAAAGTGCAATTTCTCACGCTTTTAATTCTTTTCTTGCAGATGGAGTTGCAGACACTTATTGATCAGCACAAATCTGAATTAGATGCAAAAAAGCGAGAATTTGCCTTAGAATTGGAACAAAAGAGAATATCTGTTGATGAAGAAATGAGAAGCAAAGTAGTGGCAGTTGAAAAAAGGGAAGTGATAATCAATCATTTGGAAGAGAAGATTGTTACTTGACTGCCTATGTTTTGGCATCCTACTTTTGTTTATTAAACCTTCTTCTATGCTCTAAGCTTTGATTGCACTTCACAAATTTAGGTCCTCGCCTGAAAGAATCGAAGGTTCGGATGGAAGGATTTTCCTACTGAATGTGAACGTGCAAGGGAGTCTTGGGCATGTTCAGGTTGTCATGTTGCCAGAAAACACCGTCGGAGAACTGATTAAGGCGCCGTTAGAGGCTTATGTGAGAGAAAGACGCCGCCCGTTGCAGGCTCACAAGGATCTTGGTTGCTTTCCGCTTCATTACTCCCAATTCAGCCTTGAGAGTGAGTACATAAAGACTCAATCTTTATTGTGTTTTGGTGCATAAAGATTCAATCTTTATTGATGGGTTTTTGTTCCCAAGTTTAAAGCCAGGAGAGAAACTGATAAATTTGGGATCGGGGAACTTTTTTCTTTGTCGGAGTCCGGCTTGCTCAGGCAACAAATTGTTGCTCTGCTGAGCTGATGAAGAAGACGGCCAAGAACCTGTTTCCTTGGACGGGGCTCATGAAGTTCTTGCTCTGAAACCTCACCAAACTATTACTGGCTATATATATTGTCTGTTGTTATGTTAGTAGGTGTTTGTAGGGGTAGATCATAAGATGTCGATCATTCACGTTTGTAGTTTAAGTTTGTACTGATTGTAAGAAATATATATGTGCATATATCGTGTAGAGCTTCAGACAGAAGAAAAGAGTATGAGATCAAGTGCAAGTTCATGGGTTTACTGATGATAGTGCAAGATCATGGGTTTACTAATGATAGATCAAGTTTTACACCTGTTGAGAATGTTATTGCTATTTGAATTGATGGTACATGCATGTCCCATTCTTTCTTTTGAAATGATTTCGATGTAATCGTAATTTTCTTTGTTCACAGGCTACTTTCGACTGCTTGATGAAAACCTATGGATTCCTCACCCCTGACTTATGGAGGGAGACCCGGTTTGTGAAGTCTCTGCTCCAAGAGTACTTCAACCTTTTGGCCAAGCCTGTCTCCAAGGCCATTCTGCTGGAGGATGTTGGGAGGGTTGAAGCTTGAGTTGTTTTTTTTAGGACTTGAAAACAACGAAGAGGAAGTAAGTTCTTTTCTAGATTAATGGAATTAGATTAGCAATGAGTTTCTTGACTTTCTTCCAACTTTTCAAAAAGAAGATTAGTGGGTATAAGTTCCGTTTGTTTATTACTGTACAATCATTATTTATATGTTCCATTTGTTTATTATTGTACAATTATTTGTGAGGTTTCACCAATATACATCTTCATGAAAACTTGCAGTCAATATTTTTTATGTGAAATTTCGTTAGAAAATAGAGACATATCAAATGACAAATAAAATATAAATAATAATATAATATTTGGTGATTATTGTTGTTGTTGTTGTGAGCTGTAAAGCTAGGGTTTAGGCGATAATATGTTAGCCCTGCAACTGCTGAAAATGTCAAGCCAGACTATGGTGGTGAAAATATGGAGCTTTCATAAGAAAAGTTGTTACTTTGAGTTATGAAGTCATTCAACAAGTTATCCATGCACGAAGCCAATAAATTGAATTATGGTCCCTTAGTCAAAGCTATATGCAAGTATGCAACTCAGCCCTATTTTTTGTGAAGCTGACAGGATATACTATTAAGGAAGAGAGTACGATCAAAGCATTTTATGTGGAGAACTTATGATGAGTTAGTTTGGTGCCTTCATATCCATAAAGTGCATGTTAGGTTTCCCTTTTAGATGGAGAAACGTATTCAACTAATATTGGCTTAATTAATATGGGACCAATGTACACAATCCGTTGTAAATGAATTGATTTTTTTTAATTGCACTAATTAAGTGCTATGATCCATTCTTATCAAAATGGTCAAACATTGATTGGCAAAACAGTTGAAACTGTTGTAACATCAAAAGTAATGAATAGGAGATTAAAGAGGGAGACGTTTCACCTTGAATTTTTTGGGTTGAAAGTTTAACCCGTTACAAATGTATTGATTTTTTATATAATACGGAGTATGACTTAAATAAAAAGTATAGATAGAATACTATCATTTTATTTCAAAATATATTTGATTGATTAAAAAAAAAGATCATAAAAAAAATTCGATCATATAAAGCATGAAAAAAAATTAGATAAAATACTATTATTTTCTTAAAAGAGATAAAACGACACGTGGCATATATCATAGATGGAAATTTTATAAACAATTCGATCATCAAAACATGACCATATTTTGATGATATACACAATCAATATCTTTGATTTTTTTCTAAAGTAACAATTGTTCTGTTGTAAAGAAAGCCCGTGCATCGCACGGGCATTGACCCTAGTGATTATATATGATCAAGGTTAATTTAAAGATGCGCAAAAAAAATACTCCATAGTTAATTAAAAGCCTTTTTGAAAGTCTAGAGTTACTATTATAGTTTTATTACAGTTAATAACAGGTGACTAAAAATTGAAGAAAAGTTCTCAGACTTCTTACATAAACCTTTTCTAATTCTCACTTTTAAAAATTGAAAGAAAAACAAAAACAATCTATACTATATATTAAAGCCGGAGAATTTCGAGCCTCCACGTTAATTCTGGCCCCACTTCATCAATAATTTTATATGTTTTATTTTTCTTATTTATCTAATCTTTAATTTTATCTTTTTTCTTACCCATCTAATATCTATCTTTGAAGGCATACTATTTGTATTTAAAATTTTCTTGATTATCTAATCTTTAATTTTATTCTTTTATGGCTAAAATTTCGTCAGCTCAGCAATAACGAAACCTTTTCCTCTCTTTCAGATGAATCCCGTTTGGTTAAATTTTTATTTTCAACCCTACAATGTTGATTGACTCTATTTCGCCATTTTTGCGGTACTAATTTAGACCATTTTAGCCCAGATAAATCGTATGGATAATGACTCTTTAACCAATTTTTCCGTTGATTCATTCCAGAATTCTGAAGTTTCTTATGCTTTAATTCGGAAGAAATTATTCCTTGTCTTCGAAAATAATCTTTTATTTCATTCTTAAGAAATAAAGACGCTCCGTCATATTGAAGGACAGATCTTAACTTATACAAGTTAATAACCTGGGTTTGTGATAATTTGTAAAATACATAGGCTTTCTATTCATCTAATATCTATCTTTAAAGCAATATGATCTATCTTTAAAATCTCCCTCTATAAAAGATACCTATTAATTAACTTATCTTTTCAACTACTTTTTTACTCTATTTATATACGAAATAATTTTAAAAATTCGAATTTAAAAAATAATTTTAAAATGGAAGCCCCTTTTTCTAAATAAATTATATTTTTATCTTTGATACTAAATCAATTTTAATATTAGTATACTAAATCAATTATAAAACACTAATATTAACAATTGATTTAGTAAATTATATTTTTAAAATTGATTTATTAACAATTTTTATCTTTAACACTAATATTATATTTATATAATATTCAAAAAAATATATAAAACACGAGTCGTGCATGGCACGACGGGTACAGCTAGTTATGTAAATATTTTGTTAACAAATCCGCTATCAGCAAACGTGGAGTCAGTTCGGGTCCTTGTCAAATTGTCCAGTGGCATTGAACACAATTGGGAAGTTTAGGGATTTCAAATTACCAGATCACCAAAATTGGCAAATTGAGATTGAATCCATAATACAGAGCTGAGCTTTCATTCGCCATTGATTTACAGCGAAAAAAAAGAGATTCACCTGCGTTCGTGTCCTGCTCCTCCTCCAACTCCAAGAATGCCGAGTTTCGGGTTGCCATGGCCAGAACTCAACGACGGCCTCGCATACAACGACGTCGTTTCGTCTTCCGACTCAGGTTGCTCTTCTCTCTCGCTCTTCTTTCAGCTGGTGTTTTCTTGATGAACGAACTTGACTGGATCTTCAATTTTTCAATTTTGATTTATGATTGTAAAAATCCTGACAAATTCGATGGCTTTCAGGCTTGACACTAATCCAGTTTTACTCAACCAACCACAAAAGCTCCGCTCCACTTCCAGGGTATTCAATTCCAAACTTGAACTCTTGTATTGTGTTCTCTTGCTTTCTTCTGTTGCTATTTTTGTTTAGGTCGTGCTGAAAGTTTGTTCTGGTGTTAATGTAGCTTTTTGTTTCTCTGAATTGATTTGTTCAGTTGGTTACAGAGAATCCAGAATGGACAGGTTCCACCTCCATGACTATCCACCTTTTGGAGTTTAAAATTTTAGGTGATTCTGAATACAGTTGATCAGTTTTGATGGAAGTTTGTTTTTTCTCCCTTTTCTTCTGTTTGTCGATAGATCACAGTTGATGGCGACGTTGTCACTGATCCTGATATTTCTCTAAGGTTTGTAGTTAAAGTGTTACATATGCTTTTTCAAGTTCAAAGCTATAACACTTCTTCTTGTGATTTTACATGATAAAATATCAGTCAATATAAAGAAAAGGAAATATACCATGTGTAAAAATGCTTTGGTTTCTATAGTGCCTGTGTGATCTACTGTTGAGAGTAACGTTTGTAGTTTGAATGATGTTGAATTGTGTAGAGCCGGATCAAAACTGGTGTATCATCGACTTCCCTGGAGAGAACCTGATGCGCCTTACTCGCTAGAAGTGTTATACGAAGATGAGGACTTGGTAAAATATGAATATTTCATAGTTTTTCGGATCGCAGTTAGGAAAGTGAATAGTATCAGTGAAATTAGAGGGATAAATGGATGGGAGAGTGATGAGACAAATCAAATTCAAGTAACATACACTTTGCAATCCCAAAAAATTTCATTTGGCTGCTGGTTTTTCGTATCAGTCTATTTGTTTCCTAACTGTGATGTGAGATTTCATTGCTTCTACATTTCTTTTGGGGTAACTCAAACTTTCAGGCATAGTTGCCATGAAGGTGTACATGTTGTGACTTTCAAGTTGTGTGTGCAGCTGGTGCTAAATAAGCCATCCGGACTGCAAGTTTTAGCTGGAGGACTCTTTCAGCAACGTACTGTATTGATGCAGCTTCAGTGGCATACAACCAAAACCAGTGCCTTGCTACCACACCGAGAACCATATGCTGTTCCAGTTCATCGCCTTGGAAGGGGAACCTCAGGTTAGCAGTTATTAACACATGATGACTTCCACTGATGAATTAAGCTCATTTGCCCTTGAGCCCTTGAGATGGACTGTCTATCGGCTGTGATGCCCCTATACAAGTGCTACTTTTCCTGATAATCGGTCTTCGTTATCGTCTTATAATTGAGCTTCTCATGTCCATGTTAGTCGTTCTGGGATTACTGCTGCCCATTTATGACCTCAATCGAGTTAGCCAGTTAGGAGCAGGTGTTTGTATAGGATCTCTGATCAGGCATTTTTGCTTTGCTGACATAAATATCGAGTAGATGATTCAATGGCTTTCCTCTCCAAAATTAAAGCTTATTTTTATCGTAGACCCTTGCTTCTTCACGTGTAACAATGCCAGACTAAGCCACACCATATAGGATATATATATATATTCTTGTATGCAATGGCCAAAGTCAACCTCCCAGCGTTTGTGAAATCCTGGTAAAGGTCAATATGAGGATACATATCAGACAGCTCAGACTAAGAAGTACAAAAATGAGAGAGAACTAAAAATAATGTAAGATATAAGACATGATAATCTTTACAGATGAAGGATCACATCACATGTATGATGTGTTAAGTATTTGTTTATTTACAGTTGGGGATATTGGGCTGCATTTTGTGCTCATTATGCCTCTGCATAACATGATAGACTTCTTCAGGTGTACTACTCTGTGCAAAGACAAAGAATGCAAAAGCTTGTCTTGCTTCATATTTTGCTGATGGAACATCTGTTGTTAGAGGCAATAGGTTGGTAAACTTTTCGTATTTGCTTCATATTCTTCAATTGTCATGTCAAATTTATGAAGTGAAGGGGCCATGCACAAAGTTCTGTGGAAACCTTCAAATCTGCATCCTTCCTACATTATGCATGACCTCACCTTTTACAGACATTGAGCACCATTAAACAGAATAATTTATGAACAATTTGCTACAACTTTAATCTAACTTCTGTTTTTTATCAGAAAAATTAGTGTTCGAACAAAAAGATTTTAGTAAGATATGTATTAAACCTTGGCCAATGACAATGATCAGATCCAGAGTAGGCTAACATGGCTAAATATTGAATGTGTAGAGGCAAGAGTCTTGAAGGACAAGCAAAGAAATGGATAACCAAGATATACCGCGCACTTGCCAGTGGTATACTAGACACTGATGAGGTAAGGTTGTCACATATGAAAGATACAAAATCATCAAATGGAATTGTGTTGCACTCATTCTTCTGGATACAATTGATTGGTTGCATTGTGTGTGTGCAATGCTAAGCATACTTTAGTATTCCCTAAAATAGTGAGGGCTGCTGTAGCAGAGCAGACCAGACCAGACATATCCGTAAAATGTTATTTTATTTTATACTTAGCTATAATAATTCAACGAGGAGAATCAACACACACACACACACACATGCAGTTTAACCAGAGGCCTTGTCTCAAATAACTTAGTGATCTAACAATATCACCTATTGGTATCGCCTATTTGTTGTAGAGTGGATTATTAAATGCATGTTGCATGTATCAAAGCACGTGTATCTGCATGTATAATTAGATTACACCTATAAAATTGCCTTTGCCTGAATATATGATATTAAAATGACCATATGTTGTTTGGGTAACCATACCAGATTATTGTCAATCAACCAATAGGAGCAGTCCGGTATCCCGGAGTTGCTAAGGGTCTATATATTGCTTCACCTACAGGTATGTTTACTAATGAGGGTACAACTACAAGTGCGATCTCTTCATTGTAATAATTCTCTTATATGTTTCACAGCTTTGCTAGTTTCTTTAGAATCATCCAAACTCAGCGTAGGATGAAATTCTCAAATCAAATTGCTATTTTCAGTTCTGATCCCTCTTTATTACTGTCAAACAAACTAGCAGAACATCATACTCGTGAAATATTATGGTAGCTTACATTAATTATTTTTTTAAGTTCCCTTGATAATTTTTTACTTCTCTTGTTTAATCCAGGAAAACCAGCCTTGAGCAAAGTTAGTGTTCTTGAAAGAGATACAAAAAGGAACCAGACTCTGGTTCAGGTACTTCATCTCCTGTTTCTCCATCATAGTTTTTTTTCTGCAGCTGAAGCCTTTGTAAGGAATAATGATGTCCAAAGAACCATTAATTTTAGAAACAATTGAAACTACTAGAGTTCTACAGGAAATCGGGATTTACGTCTTGGCATGATGCAGCTCTAATGCCACATGATGTTTGAATTTTCTATCATGCCTTGCAACTAAAAGTCTCATCTCCTGAAATTTTTGTGAACAGGTTGAAATACAGTCAGGGAGGCCTCACCAAATTCGCATTCATCTGTCTTTTATAGGGCATCCTTTAGTAGGTACTTACTCGGCTGATAGGCTACATTTATGCTAATGAGACATTATTTTCCATAAAGCTGCTGTCCAAATGTTTTATTGTTTAATTAGTATCATGTGGCAATCACAATATTCTAGATGCATCTCTAAAAATTAAACGTGGTTATTAATGCACATTACAAACCAAGTCTTTTGTTCTTGTGATAACAGATGACCCTCTATACGTTAGTGGCGGTAAGCCAAATTGCATTGGCTCTGAACTGGCAGATGAAAGCTTTGCACAAGATGGGTTAGTTTCATATTGTTTCTAGTAATAATCATTTTATTATTGAATCAGATGTGTTTATATATACCATAAGGAATATTGTCTGCAGAGGGTACCAACGACCTCTTAACCCTGTTCCTGGAGACTGTGGATATCACTTGCATGCTCATCATGTTAAACTCGTTCACCCTACTACAAATGAGGTAAGAAATCAAACAACCGTTCATGTACACAAGGGTCCTTGCTATGAACATTCAGAAATTGAGTTCTTGATTTACTGTAGGAGCTGGTTATTACTGCCCCTCTTCCATGCATGTTAAGATCATCATCTGAGGCAGCCATTTGAAAGTATGCGTCCTATTAGGTTTTTGCTGATTATGAATCTAAATTTTGCAAGAAACAGCCACAATTTAGGATGGAGTAGCGTTTTCTCCAGATCAGATGCAGAAGGATACAATATACGCCTGTGATCACAAAAATCTACAGCAATTATTTTTTTTGCGTATTTTCCATCACAAATACAACATGAAAAAAGATGCAGCATGACAATCATTACTTTAAAATTCAAGACAACTTCAAAAGAACCCTGCTAAAAAAACTGACTACGCAAATACAAAAACTAATATACATGGAAGAAGAAGAAACAAGCCCCCTCCCAAACACTTTCTACTACCTCCCTACATCACCACCACCATTCTGCTGATGAGTCTTTGCATAGTGAAGTTTCAAGGCAGCAACAGGATCAGTTAATCCGCCATTACAAGACCCCACTGGTCTAGAATCTCCGTGTACTACATTCAGCTCGATCTGCTGTAAACCCGGGACTGCTTCAAACCCATTTCTTGGTACTACCGAACGCTGCTTCATATCTAGCCTGTATTGTTGAATCTTATCTTGCTCAGTTGGATAAAACGGTGCCTGATAATCACCAAAACCGGCATTATTACTGCTGCAGCTTGCCACACTAGCCAACACAGGAGGAAGAGGAAGATTCTGGTCTGAAGAACCTCCAAATATTGATGGATACCTGGCAGCTAACAATGCAGAGTCAGGTATCCTGTTTTTCCTTCCATCCCAAAACCCGTAGTTTCTAGCTGGGAAATTCTCAAGCCCTAAAGAGCCATTGCTAAGGCTACTACTACCTTCACTGACACTATGGCTGCTGATATCAGAAGTAGCATTTTCCATGGTTGTGGAGGGCTTGCTGAGGATTTGGCCAAATAACTTCACATTCTTGGATGACGACTTCTCTGATGCATCTGGTAAGTGCTCGTTGACAGACTGGACTGATGCTAAGCGCTGGCATTTCTTTAGATAAACCTGCAATGGTTGCACACTGGTCTCTTTTCTTGAAACACATGGATGAGTAGAAGACGGAACAGAGTCTGAAGAAGTTTGATCTTGCTTCAATTCATTACCAAATGGAGCTAAGCTCGCATCTTGGTGGCTAACAAGACTCACACCCTTCAAATCTGCCTCGGGCTCAGCTATAATACTTGAAGGCGAGTTGTCTATTCTAGCTACATCAGCTACTCTTTCAGCCATAAAAGTGTCATGACACTTCAATTTCGGTGCATTTTCCACATCCTCATTGACCACAGTGCCATCATCAGGGGAAATTTCTTGCTGGCATTCCTGATTATGCGATCTTCCCCCCTTCAAGTTGTTCTCATCTAACTTTACTGGGGCATCAAAATTTAACCCGCTGTCGTCATTATTTAAGTTCAAAGAAGGCACGGGTGTGATCTCGTCATTCTCCACAACACAAGCATCTTCAGTGTCACTCCGACCACCATCCAGATCATCAGCTGTTTGCATTTCCTCATCACCAGGATGTGGACATGATGCCATCTCCAGCCCAAGGCATTTCCTCGCTTTACTGAAAAACACTTTGCATTGATCTCTTGACTTTGTTTGAACACATCGAGAGATCATTACAAAGTCCTTCCCATAGGATGAATAAGCTTGCACAAAGCTAGACTTCTCCTCATCTGTCCAGTCAACAGGCTCCACGTAGCCACAGCTTTCATCAGAGCAAGTATCATCATCCTCCACAACAACATTTTGTGTAACCTCTGCAGTTGGAGGGCATCTCGTGCCAGATGGTTCAGAACCAGTTTTCCAGGACTTCCAATCTTGTGTTCCCTCCCCAGGATCAGCAGAACTCGTAATACAAGAACTCATTGCCTCAGATGACAAGGAACCACAAATTCCAGCTAACACATCAGCAGCTTCTGTTTCCCTTTCATCTTCAATATTATTATAGCTACTTGACATTTCTCTGAATCCATCGTTTCCCCTCAACGTCCTGTCACTTCCACTGATTGACAATATCTTTTCAGCTTTTGCAATCTCGTCATCATGGGCCAAAATAGCTGAAGCCACTCTCAACATATCAAGATTTGCTGCGTTTATCTCCTTGCTCCGCTTCTCAGATGTCATCAAATATCTCGTAGCTGGTGCAGAAGTCACTTGCTTTTTCAGTACCTGCTGTTTCTTTGCTTTCTTGAAACAGTCGGACTTGTGATTCTTGTAATAGAAGTCAATGCAATCAGCAGTAGTTTTGTGATCGAGAAAAGAAGAGATCTTCGTGAAATCTTTACCAAAAGCAGCATATTTATCCAAGAAAATTTTCTTCTCTTCTGCAGTCCAAGGATTGATAAGAGCTTTTTCCCTCTCAACAGCACAAGGATCCTGGACTAACCCATTATTAGACAGAAATCTTGATAGCATCTTTTCCTTCTTGTCCAAAATTAAAGCTGGCATCTTCATATCAGTCCTGAAATATCTGGTTCGGGGATCTGAAAGTAGCTTGCTTGTAAAGCTCACTAACTCCGATGTGGGGAACAAACTCGTATTGCAAGCTGGAGTGAAAACAAATATTAAAATAAACAAATATTAAAATTATTAACTAATATGAGCAGGAAAAGTCAAAAAAACATTCATAGATGATGAAAGCAGAGCACCAACCAGAAGAGATGTTTCCACAAGAAATCTTCACGTTAAATACAACTAACCAGACTAACACAAAGAGATAACGGGATAGCAGAATATATACCCACTATTGAAAGGATCACCATCCTAACTGAAACGTGCGAAAACAAAAAAGAAGTAATATGCTCTTCACTAAATGTAAAACTACTAGTACAGCTACTCGTAAAACAATTAAATGATGTAGATTGCAACTTTTTTTGATCATTTGACTCAAGAAAATGTAATTCACCACTATAAAGGAAATTGTACCCATAAATTATTGACCCTAGCCACTAAAATGCTGAAGCTATTATGTTAACTAGCAAGTTTTAAAAGTTAATAATCCAAGTACTTTTACAAAGACATCTAATAGTGACATCCACGCCCCTGCGAAGGGATTATGAAAATAATGCAAGACAAAGTCTAAGAATAACTGAGGGAAAGCATGACATCAAAAGGAACACAGGTGGTAAGAAATTCTTTGCTTGTAAATATGTGATTCGGTTATAAAATAGCATTTTACAAGATTCAGATCATCTGTTAACTGCAGTTCAGCTGATAAGATCTAATTTGGACCATGTTACACTACTGAGTCCAGTGATCAACCAATTTCAAGTTATACCATAAAGTGCACATCTAAATAGCAAGAATCAGTAGATGCTGGTAGTAGGAGAAACTCCAACTCAAATGAAGAATAAATGCAAAGAGAAAAGGCACATGAAAACTAGCAGAGAAAACAAAATAGGCCATCAACATTGATGTGTGAATTTTAAAGCCAAAATATATATCACACTATCTCAGCTAGCAAAAAAGTCTTCATCTAAGAAGTCAGACTAAGCAAAATAGAAAATTTGAAACCTTTAAGCATCAAAAGAACAATTACCTATACAAGGACAGATAAGAAGAAACCCACACACGAAATTAGGAGGAAATGAAATCCTACAAGGTATATTTCAATGGAATCATCGTACCTGGAGAAGTTAGTCGTGAACGAACAGAAGAACGATGCTTCTGAAAACCACTATGCAATGATCGCAAACCTAGTTCAACCTTTTTCTGAGACTTCGTTCGGTGTTTTCGTTCAGATAATAGCTGCATGTCCTCCTTCCACATGTAATGTAAGGCCTTATACTTCATTGACAATACCCTCTCCTTAAATCTCAGTGACCGTTTCCTCTTCAGAAACTTCTCTGTCAGCAAATTATTCTGGCTAGATGTAGAGCTGATTGCCCCTATGCTTTCTATATCACAATCAGAGCGTGGCAATATATTACAGAAAAATTTTGAGGCTGCGATAGCAGTTTCCTTGTTGGAAACTAAGATGCAATCAAGGTCATTGTCTTCCAAATTGTCACAAACAGACACATTGTCATGCCCTGAAGCACTACCATTTTGAATCAACTTGGTCTCGCTGACGAGACCAGATGATGTTGCTGTGTACTGAGCCTGAACTGAACCACAATCTTCAGATTTGGCTGATTCCAGAAAAATCATATCCTCTGTATGACCATGCTTCTGTTGATTAAGAAAAGTGGGTTTATCAGCCGATGAAAGCTCTGTGAATTTAGAAGTAGCAGTACCAGGACTGTCAATATATTCATCTTTTGTTTTAGTGAGCGACTCTTCAACAACAATACCACAAGGAAGATGGTCCCCCAGAGTCAACTCAGCACATAGTTTTTCTTTGCACCCTATGGACATTGAGCTTGATATAACTGGATTGTTGCTCCCAGGTCCAGACTTCAATGACTTCAGCTCATTCTCAAGGGAATCAATTTCAGACTCAGTCAACTCTAACACTTTTGAAATGTCTCCCTTCCACGACAATAACTTCTTTAGTGCTGGTTTTTTTAATCCAGAATCCACTAAACTATAGTTCTTTTGTAACACTTCAGCAAGCAATCCATTCAAGTCACAAAATGAGCTACTATCCATGCTTTCCAGATTAAGGGAGGCTGCTTCAAAGTGATTCTGGACCCTTGGAGTCGGAGAGAGACATAGTTTGCTAGCATCACTCTCAATCTCTGCTGCCTTCATGTACGACTTGTCATCCAATCCTAATTCAATAGAAGAAGCAAGTATATTCAGTAATTATCCTGTGATAATCACAAGTGCATCAGCATATAAGATTGAATCAAATAAGGCAGTATGACAATGCACAAAGAATCAAAAACACATACAAACAGAATATAGCAAGGCTGAAATAAAATTTAAGCGATAGAGAAGCACAAGCAATCAGACTATGTGAATCTCAATAAAAGGCAATATTTGGAGAAATTTGTTCACGCTAGAAATAGAAAGAATTCCAGTCATTTAATCACAAAGACAGGTAGCATGAACATATGTTTCACTAGGAATGACTGACAATTCCACCATATATTCAGCACCAGTGAACCACAATGAGACATCACCTAACAAGCCTCTCCAAAAGATTTTGTGTAAGGTGTCCAACATAAATTGGCTGGCCCAAAAATGACATGCTCGAATTGATTAATGGTCTTCAGGAAGACATCAAGGAGGATCATGCTGTGAACAGGTGAGAAGTCCATGCTGTCAACAGTCATACATTGACATAGGCATATGTTCATGTCAATTACAGGAGTTTTGTAACATCAAAAATCCCCGAAATCATTGGCACAAGTCAGTTTAACATCATACTGGAATCCCCCCAAATCATTAGCACAAGTCAGTTTCACATTGGCATGCAAAAGCAACTTAGTTGATTTTTTTTTGAGCAGCAAGTTAATTGATTTGAACAAGGTTATTTTGTAAAAAAAAGAGCTATTTACTTGCAAGCCCGCATCTAATACTGAATGAAAAAACCAAAGGATATCAAAAGCTAGCAACCAATCATACAAACTTATAGGACCAATTGATAACATTAGTCAAAAGTAAATACCTGGCGAAGAGCTGTAGGCAGCTGAGGATGGGGTCGTTGGTGATATACATTCAAAGAATCCCCCAATCCTTGGGCTCTTATCAACCCAGTTCTGCACAGGTGAATGCATCGGTCCAATACTGCTGGTGCACTGAGCACTTGAGCTCTTGGTTGAAGAGTCATCAGGACCATCAACTCTCTTCTTCTCAAACTTGGCCAGCCCTTCACCCCAACCCAGGCGTGGCTTCTTCCTAGAAGTAGTGTCTTCCAAAGATGTAGGTGATGCCAAGCAGCCAACAGCATCACCAGAAGAAAATTCATCTGGGGTAGAAATCTTCAAGGGTAAATCGATCTTTAGATTGGAAGGTTCAACAGCACCCTTAGAACTGCTTGCAATGCTGGAACCAGAACCTCTAGCAGTTAAACTAGCTGGGCGAGACCATTTGAAAGGTTTCCAGTCCGACGGCAGTGACTCTTCCTTCTCAACTCTTTGGCATGCGCCTGCTTTATCGATGTCAGAAGATTCATGACGCTGCTCTTCTGAACGAGCTGAATTTGATGTGTTTGCAACATCCACCAGAGGACGAACAGACCTTGCTGGAGCAACATCAACTGATTTCTGATCCTTCCCATCATACAACCTGCCAGGGCCACTAGGCGGTGGACCATGATGATGATTGCTGTCCCATGAATGGCCTCTCCAATCCCTCTGATTATAGGAAGCCCTACTTTCTCTGAAACTTCTACTATACCTTCCATCTCTATAAGGACCAGATGGTCTGAAACCACCTCCATCTTGGAAAAATCTATCACCGGACCTAGCTGTTGCATACCCATGTGGCATATCATCTGGATATAGATGCCAACCTCCTTGCTTCCCATGCCCTTCAAGCAGAAATTCAACAAAAACAAACAGAAGAGACCAATATCAGCACCAGAAAGACAATGAAAGTGTAGAAAACAAAGCATTCTACAAGCAGTATAGCTACAAACATGGGATGCAAAACAGCACAGTGAAGATCTATGCACAAAAAAAGTCAAAAGATCATTTTTTTTGGAACCAATAGTGCCAGATCTAATGCCATAAAGCACAGACTTAGTTAAAACAGACGAATAAGCCATCGATTTGAATTGACAGTATCAACAGAGAGTGATAAGCAAGAGAAGAGAAGCTAACTCTGAATTGATAATTTGGTGTGAAGGAAACAGACAGCTCTGGTGTTCCTACCATCCCTTCTGTGAAACCTATTCACAGCCGCCATAGCAAAAAAAACTAAGACCCATACAAGGACAACCCTAATTACTGCCGACAACCAGAAAAGGACATCCACTGATATCAAAAACTCTAGAGCATGGTGAAAAGATGAGGCTTCTATGAAATTCTAGAGAAGAACAAACCCTAATATCACGGCCATCCCTATAACTCCTAATCGACAATAAACCCATAAAAGGGAGGAAAAATCAGAAATTTGAGAAAGCAAAGGGAGAGAGAAGCTAACCAGGAGGACGGCGAAACTCGGAGGGGAAACCCCAGCGACCATAGTCATTCCGGGATCCGTGAGAAGGCGCATCTCTCCATCTGGCAGCGGAGCCTCCTCCTAAGGGCTCGGAAACCCTATCGTAGCCACCGTTGCTGTGCTTTTTCTCCCTGAAAAAGTCCTTTCGATCCCAAGGCCCAGACTCCGGCGGCATGAAATTCCCCTCAAACGCAGAAACCGCAGTCGCATAGGGCACACGGCCAAATCACCACACACCGCCACAAAGCCGAACTAGTCTAGAGCACAGACTGCTGAGGAAGCTAGAAGGCGGTACAGATTTCGATTCGGAAGCAGGCTGAATTCACAGAGAAGAGCATAGGAAGGAGGCAGGGGAGCTTGGAAGTGGCGAAACAAGGTGCTTGCACCTCTGATTCTTCGTCTTCTATGGCTTCTCTGGCTTTCGCTTTCCCGTGTTGAGAGAGATTAGGTTAGAACTAGAAGAAAGGAGAGAGAGGGAGAATTGGGGTTGTGAAATTGGGGAGAGAAGAGAAGGGCAAATCTTCCAGACGTGAGACGATAAGAGAGAGAAAGTGAAGGGCACATTAGACTTGAGAAGACAGGGTGGTATCTCAACGCCCTTCATTAATTCTAGTGAAATTTTCCTTTCGCGTCCGGACTGAATATAATATTAATATTCCATTATAATAGAGTTGTATCTTTAATATTCCTTCCATCTGATTTTTGATTAGTTTTTTTAATTTGTTTATCTAACTTAAATTGCACATGTACTCTAGGGAAATTATATCTAGAGTGGCTAAATAAAAATTATATCTAGTAATTATATCCTACACAATATTAATAATCACTGGTGGTCTTACACGCAGCTATCTGATTTATGTATTGGTTGGAGTAGCATATAGTTTAAATATTTATCAAAGTTTATTTGACTATTTTTATATTAATTAAATGATTAAGATAGTAATTTGAAACTAATACAAATGATAGATCGACAAACAATACACTTAATTAATAGGAAAAATGACTCAAAATAATCTCAAGTATCAACTTTCAACTAAAAATAATCCCAAGTTTGAAAATCATCACTAATGATCCGAACTATCACAATATTAACCAAAAACGATTTGGAATCATTTTCCGATAAGTTTTCCACTGATATCGATGATATGGCGATAGAAAATATTTCAACCAAATGTAAAATATCAAGTTGTTATGCCAAATTTTTTATCCCCGCATCATCGATTCTATCGGAAAACTCGTCAAAAAAGTTCTGGATTATTTTTGGTTAATTTCGTGATAGTTCAGATCGTTGGTGATGATTTTCAAACTTGGGATTATTTTTGATTAAAAGTTGATACTTGGGATTATTTTGAGTCATTTTTCCTAATTAATATATATACATCTTACATTTTTATCTATTTTTTTAAACCAAAATATATGCAAAAAGGATGCGTACGGATGATTAAAAAAATATGGATATCGGAAATATTATTTTGAATCAATCTTTTTTTGTCCCAGATTTAGCTTTTCTTACTTTGGATTCCAGCCATAAATACTTTTTACAACCGTTAGATAAGTATGTAATCAGATGAAAGTCGCAACTTGAAATCTTTTTTTTAGCTCCTTTCTTCTATCTTCTGTGTACAAAAACATTACCATTTTTTGTATTATAACATCTCATAGTTTTTTGTGTTTTTGGAAGAAGGTAAACATTAGGCGCCTTATCTAAAATAAGGCAAACCTAGATCATCCTTGCGGATGATTGTACTAAACTCCCTTCGGAGATGGAGAATGTTCGGATGTCGGGAGTTCGGGTGTGTTGCTGGTGTACTATCCCGGCAAGTGTTGTAGTTTTTGTGGAGATCAAGGAAATTGTCTGGAACACTGTTTCTTGCCAGAAAATCCTTTGCTTTGTTGTTAGAACATACGTCTTAAAGTTTTATCTATTTTTTTGAATCAAAATATACGAAAAAAAAATGGTCACGATGAATAAAAGATATATATGAGTATCGGAAATATTAGTTTGAATCAATCTTTATATTTTATCCGAAATTTAGCTTTTCTTATTTTGGATTCCAGCCATAAATATTTATTGCAACCGTTAGCTAAATGTGTAATCAGGTTGGACAAGCAGCAACTTGAAATCTTTTTTTAGCTCCTTTCTTCTATCTTCTGTGTACAAAAACTTCATAAATTATTATATCTCATAGTAGGGATGTCAATGGGCGCGGGGATCCCCATTCCTCGTGGGGAATTCCCTACCATGGGGATGGGGGGATTTTAGCGGGGATGAGGATAAAATTGGGGGCAAAATTGGGTACGGGTATGGGGATGGATGTTCCCGCCCCATTCCCCGACCCCACCCCACCCCACCCCATCGGGGGGCTTAGTGGGGTGTCTTCGTCGGGAAAACCCGTGGGGAATCCCCGACAGGGGGTTTGTCGGCCATACAAAATCCTCATGAAAGTAACATAAAGGTTTATTTATCATAAAGTTGATAGCTAATTTTCATCATGTTACATTTGTACAATAACGGAATTCACGTAAGGTTTTTAAAAGAAAGAATTTATTTTGATGAATTGCATACATTAGTAGTTAATACATTCATATATATATATTTAAAAGAGGAATAATGCCATATAAGACGTATTAGATTATTTTATTAAACATTGATACAAATATTTTGGCTTTAAATTAAATTGTATAAACTAAATTCGATAAATATTTCAATAATTTTAAATAAAAAGGAAAATTACGCGGAAAACCCAAGAGTCTTTTAAATGGAGAAAATTAAATGGGTATGGAGAATCCTTGATGAGAACCCAATGAGTACAAACATGGGTACAAGTTTCATTACCCGACAGATATGGGGATGGGTATGTGGAATATATACTTAAACGGGTAATGGGATGGGGAGGGTATCCCTCGAGCCGAACCCGCTCCATTGACATCCCTATCTCATAGTTGAGTGTGGTGTGACGAAAAGATGCTTCATTTATTAAGGAGACTTACTATATTAGAAAATATCTACCTTTATATTTTGAAAATTGTGTTTAGTACAAACTTTGAAAATTGTATTATTTTAAAATTTTAAATGGTGATATCAAATTTAATTTTTTGGTGATGGGCCGATGGTATATACATATAAATTTCAAATTCAAGTTTAAGGTAGATTTTAAAAATTGATCAAAATAAACTAATTACACTCATGCCATTAATGTTAATGTTTAATATAGAATTTGAAATTATGTTAATATAAAATATTGAAATTAAATCTAAATTTGAGTTATTAGGTTGATAACAAAATGTAATTTATAATTTGTTTGGAGGATGAAAAGATAATACTTTTTTTTAAGTTGACCATGTATGTGGTTAAAAGGATGAAAATTCATGTTGTTAAGATGTGATCTCATAATGACTACTACAATAATTTGTGATTAATGTTTTTGATAAAGCAAAATAACAACAAAAACAACAATTATAATAATAATAACAATAACAATAAGTGTTGGGTCAATTGTAAATAGTCATGGAACCGGGCCGGCCTGGGCCAAGAAAACGTGGCCCAGGCCCGGCCCGGCAAATCACCGGGCTGGGCCGGGCTGGGCTGGGCCGGTCCACATAGGCCCGGGCGGGTTGGGAGCGGGCTGGTGCCGGGCTGGGCTGGCCCACACATATCGGGCCGGGTTGGGGCGGACCGATGGTTTATTTTTAATAATTACTTATCAAATTTTTAATAATTAAGATGCCTATGTAATTAATTTTAATAATTATAGTGCATATTAATTTTATTTTTGCACAAATATAATTTATAGGGTGCAAATAATTTTATTTTTACAAATATACAATTAATAGGGTGCATATTAATTTTTTTTTACAAAAAATAAAATTAATATGCACAAGGTTAGTCCGGGCCGGGCCGGGCTGGGTTGGGCTGGGCCGGGCTCTTGGCCCGTTGACCAGCCCGCCCAGGCTGGGTTGGAAAATTCCGGCCCGGGCCCGGCCCATGGCCCGTCTGGCCTGCGGGCTGCCCGGGCCGGGCTTTTTGGGCCCATGACACCGGGCCGGCCCGCACTATTGGTCATCACTAATTGTAAATATCACATCGAGAACTCAATGTATAAAATCCTAAGATATAAATAGATGGGTTATGCCTCTTATTGTCAACTAGCTTTAGAATAAAATTTGTCAGATTTATGTTTTGAGCTTGATGGTTGGACTCATTCTAGTTGTCTTCCCATAACAAGTAGTATCAGAATCAAAGGTGGTTCGATGCATATCAGGTTCGGGCTTACGACGGATGCACAAGTGAGGGGGATTTGTTGGGGCAATTTGTGAATCTCACAGTAGGAATTTAGGGAATCCAAGTCTAACATATAAGTAGATGAATTATGTGTTCTATTATCAATTAGTTTGAAGATAGAGCTCTATCGGACTTATGTATTAGGCTTAGCGACGAGACCAATTCCGGTTGTCTTCCCATAGCACAATAATCATACTCATAATACACGATAATATTAAAAATTTATGAATTAAAAAAAAACACATCCAAATACTTGGAAAAAAAACCATGATAACACACCAAACTCAATATAAATACTTTTTTTTTGATCAAATCTCAATATAACTATTAATAAGACCTCATAATGTAATTTATACAATAGGTACAGTATACAGAGACTTATTTAACCTACATTAATGTTGGAATGTTTTGTCATTAATTGTCCTCACTTCAATTCATTCATTCATATAACTAGAAGTCATTACTAGTGCTACGCACGGGTTTAATTTTTTTTTTTAAGTTTTATTAATCAACTTTAATTGAAAAGTCTGTTAAATATAATTTAAATGATAATTCAGGTCATTTTCTCGAAGCATAACTTTAAATTAAAAAATGATCAAAGTTTAAATCATAACTCAAAGATCATAACTCTAAAAAACATATTTTAATTCCCTTTATTTATCAACTATCAATGAGATAAAAACAATCAATCTTAGGTTACTAAGTTTCATGACATATTGATGAAACTTTTGGAATCTATGTTAACAATTTGGAATGACCTGTGAAATAAATATTATATACCTTTTGTTCACTAACATTGGGAATTTTCATTCTTTATAAAGTAAGAATAAATTTATTTCTCAACTTTACCGGACAATGATTTCTAAAAGTCTACTTCATATGTTTATTACATATATATATATTAGAAATATTATTATTTAATAATACACATTTAAAAAATATTATTCTTAAATGTTGTACAATGGTTATTTTGTGACAGTGACAATGTTGAAATAGGTCTGTTTCAAAGATCAGTGTCCAAATGACTAAAATGGACAAGTTCACGTTTCTATACTATTACACTTAACATGATGCTGCTTGGCCAATACTTTTATGATAAATAGTTCTTCGAGAACATCTAGGTATTCTAAGATAGTTTTTATAGACAACGGTTTTGAATCTTCTTTTTCTTGATCAAAACCTGTTGATGTGAATTTTATAGTAAAATGCATATATGTATTTGAAATGCTTATGGTGATATAATGATATATCTTCACATGGTTTTATTTATTATGATAAAACTTCTTTAAACAAACAAAAAACATATTTTTTATAAGTATCTAATGCAAGTTACATGTCACTAGATGTTACTATTAGACGTACTAGATTATTACCCATACCCTGTACGGGACAAAACAGATAATGATTTTTTGATATATTATTTAATTAATAAAGAAATGTATAATAATATTATTAAACATTAGATATTGATATCGTCTTTTTTATCCAAAATCGTTATAATATTTTATTAATCCAAGATCGTGATTTGATGTTAAGAATAAACTTAAATTTAAATCTTACATAATATGAATTAAGTATAGATAAAACACAATCATATTATTTCAAAATGTATTTGATTAATTTAAAAAATCATATGTGATACGATTTGAAATCTCAAGTGAAATATTTTATCAGCAAATATATTTTTATTGTTATTAAGATTTTTATATGATATAGAAATAAAAATTAAGGTAGTTATGGTTTGTTTAAATAAAAATTTTAGAAAAATAGACTTGTATCGGTAATAACAATTTTAGAAATAGTATGAATATTTTAATAGATCTTTATAGAAAAAAGATAGAAATTAGAAAAAGAAAGAGATAGATGATAGATAATTAATAAGATTAAGAAAGACTTTGAAATTGTTTTTCTAAAATTGAAAAAGATAGAAATTAGGTGAAAAAAGATAGAAATTAGAAAAAGAAAGAGATAGATCATAGATAATTAATAAGAATAAGAAAGACTTTAAAATTATTTTTCTAAAATTATTTTTCTTAAACGGAGTGGGGCCAGAATTAACGTGGAGGCTCGAAATTCTCCGGCTTTAATATATAGTATAGATAATTATTTTTAACAAAAAATTGATGTCATGTTTACGATTGCTGGAAAAGTTATTGTAAATCTTCTAAAATCGATATTAGCTTTTTTTTTTCCAACTCAAGCGAGTTTCATTTCTACACACCAAATCCTTGATAATGTAGTTATTGTCTAGGACATTCTTAACTCAATGAATTTCACTCTCCTAACAAGTGGATCATCCTAAAAATTTGTTTTGTTTCATAGCCCGCCTGAGGGCCTTACGTCATTCATGGAGATAGACTCCTGGAGGAGCGCTAATATGTAATCTTCTATTTATTCAAATAAAATGGGTTCTAGCCCTCCTTTGGACCAAAAAAAAACAAGCGGATCATCCTAAAAATTGACTTGAAATACAAAAGCTTGTGATCAAAATGTTGGGCTTTCTTAGAGCATGCACTATGGTGAGGAGAGGTAATCATCTCTTTACTTTCTCTCTCTTCACCTTTTTTTAACATCTCGCCCACCCTATATTTTACCCCACCTTTTCCTCTTCCTCTTCCAATTTATCTATTTCCGCCCACAACAATGAGGATTATTCTTCTCCTCTCTTCCAACTTTTTATACATATATCTTACCACATATTCATATTATCAATTAATGTTTTATTCACTCCTTATGATTTTAATTAATTAATTAATTAATTAATTTAACATTCAATAAAAATATATATATTACTTATGACAATATAAATTGATTACTACTAATAATTAAATCTTGATTAGCAGTAAGATAATACAAACAACAATATAAAAAAAGATTTAAAATGAAAACATCAAGCATAAAGAACAACATTATTGTCATAAGAATTTAATCACAATCCGAATTTGATGTCAAATCCTTAAACTTCTCCCAAATGTAATCGAACAACTTTTTTTTCTTTTTTAATGTTTTTAAATGTCAACTTTTAATATTTTTGTTTGTAATTTGTTAATTCTTAATTGCAATGAAAATAAATGAATTTAGTTATAGATGAAAAATGTATACAGTATTAGGTTCAATTTATAGACAAAAAAAATTGTAAGAATTATTTTTTTATTTTTTGTGTTTTAAAATATCATTTTTAAAATATCTTTATTTGTAATTTGTTAATGCTAAATTGTAATGAAAATAAATGAATGTAGTTGTCTAGTTGATAGATAAGACACACATGTCAAATTTTGATTGGGTGAATGTGGAGAGGAATGCACAAAAGCCAATATCTACATTCCTCTACTTATGGAGGAATCCACCACATTCCTCTCTTTCAACCCACATCCAAGAGGATTCTCATTTTTAATAAAAAATGGGTTAAAAAAGGAAGAGATGTGAGGTAATCCTCTTGATAGTGGATGCTCTAAACGATTCTTAACCAAACACGATTTCTCGGCACTTGATTGATATTATTATGCTATGTCAGTTGAAAGGAAAGACGAATACGTTATAGATTACGACATTTGTTGGCGGTTTTTCGTCGTCTTTTGGTGTCCAGTGACGGACGGGGACGGGGGCCTGTGGGGGCCCGTGCCCCCACTCCCCCGTCCGGGTTGTAATTTATTATTTTTATTTTATAATTTTATAATAAAATATATAGCTAAACACATGTAAATTACCTAAATAAAAGTTAATAGTCTAGTTGGTTTAATTTAAATTTTAGGATGTCTAGTGTTCAAGTCAAGTCTATATATTCTATCTCTATCATGTTACTAATATTATTTAAAAAATACGCTATAAACTAAAGAGTACTTTAACAAATGGTAAAATTCATAAGATTTAACATACGATATAGTTATCATCGACCGACGACAATTTAATGTAGGTTGACAATTATAAGTTGTGCCCCCACTCTCGTAAAGCTCTGCGTCCGTCACTGTTGGTGTCCGTGAGATCAATCATTTATCTCTATATATTTTTTTCATCATTTGTCCCATATGTTACCTAAAGGTAAGAGATATGGGAAGATGTTAGGAGGTTTTGTTTCTTGCATCTACACATTTGCTAGGTTAAAACACTATGTCTCATCGCTCTCTTTCTACTAAGTTGAGCTGGTCAACGCTTACCGATTTGCTTGTTTTGTGATTCTTGTCAATTATGTCACATACTCAAAATTTGTCATCAATAAAAAGAAACTAGTACAATGCCCGTACCATGTACGGCAGTACGGGTAATGTAAATATAAACCCGAATTAATCGATTCGAGATCGAATTTTGACACGAATTCGATTATAACTCGAGAGTTTATAATCTAAACACGATAGACTGAAGTCCGGCCTATTGACCTATATATGTACTTTTATTAATACAATGTACATTTTAAAATGATTCTATTCAAAATCTTATATTTATATTATTATATAATATACTATTGACAAAAAAAGTTCTATGTGTAAAATATGTAACATGTGAAAGATTTTCACTTTTTTTCAAGATTTAATAATGACAAAAATGTATACTATATAGTAAGTAAAAAATGTTAAGATATAAAAAATCACTTAATTTTTTTATTCATATAAGGATATAATTTTAAGAAAATCATGTTGGGAAAAAAATCAATTGGGTAAGATATTAAGTAGATATAATTTATAAGGAAAGTGGATAAGATATCAAGTAGCTAAATATATGACTTATTTTTAGAAAAATACAATGTAAAAAAATAAAATCATTAATTTATTCATGGTCAATGATGTGGCGCAATTTTTTACATAGACTTGGGTTCTGCTTTATACTGTATTATAGTAGATGAATTTTATCATTAAACTGATCAAATTTAAAAAAGATTATGAAACAAATCAAATGTAAAATGCACTGTATGACACAACAAAATGTGAAACATTTTACTAAAAATTAATGATTTATTTTGTTACTTTTCATTCGTTATTCATTTACAAGCTTGTGTCATTTAGGATTTTTTTTATTTCTTTTTTAAAAGGTAAGGATCTTGATTAACAAATAGGTTTGGTAGTCCAAAAAGCCGTATAGAAATAGCAGCCGTAAAACGGCTAAAAGATTCAAATGCGAGCAAAAGTGTTTGGAATATATAATACACATCCCGAAAAATAAAAACTTAAAAGAATTTGAGATTAAGATGAGTAAAGTATATGTGTCATCTAGGTTTCTAGCAAAAGTATCTTATTAAATAAGGAGTATATTATTTCATGGACTTTGTTCTAGTATTAACAAATTGAATATTATATTTTGGTCACCACTCGTAAGTCACGAGTAAGGTATCAATGCTTTCAAGTGGTACTATATTTGCCTCAAAATATAATTATTATATCTAAGCTACAACAACATCTGAATAAATATAATGCCTTGATAGATTTCCACCATAAATTTTGGCAACAGCGTGCAAAAACCAACCATCTCATTAACATTGACAAAAACACGAAGTACTTTCAAACAATCTCTAAAATTAGACGGTTCAAGCAAAACATTGTTTCCTTTCAAACCCATGATTGTCTGATCGTCTCTGATCATGACTCCATTTCAGCAAACATTACATCTGAATTAGCCTCCAGATTTCAAAGTAGCACTTCTTCGGTTATCCTTAATGATGATTTAGCAATTATCCCTGCACTTATTAGCCCACTTGATAACCTTTCCCTTGGCAAAAGCGCCTACTCCATCAGAAATAAAATTAATGGTTTTTGATCTCGCCATAAACAAAACTCCAGGTCCTGATGGATTTACTGCTGAGTTCTTCCAACATTACTGGCCTACAGTTGGTCAATCAGTTATTCGTGCAGTCACTGGCTTTTTTCACTCTGGTTCAATGCTAACTGCTGCTAATAAAACGTTCATCACTTTAATCCCTAAAATGGATGCCCCAGATCAATTAACCATTTCCGTCCAATCAGTCTTTGTAATACTATATATAAAGTTATAACGAAACTACTAGCGAATAAAATTCAACATATACTTCCATCAATAATTCATCCCCTACAAAGTGCATTTGTAAAGGGTCGCCTCATCCAAGATAATATCCTTATTGCTCATGAAATCTTCCATTCTTTCCACAAAAAGAAAAAAGGTCGCCTTGGTTGGATGGCTATCAAACTAGATCTTGAAAAAGCATACGATAAAATTAGTTGGGAGTTTATTTGCCTTATTCTACACAAATTTGGATTCCACTCTAAGTGGATCCAGTTGGTAATGACCTGTATTACAACCTCTTCTTCTTCTGTCCTCGTCAATAATGAGCCTGGGATTGAATTCTTTCCCCGGTGTGGTATTCGGCAGGGGGACCCAATGGCACCATTTATTTTTGTCCTCTGCACGGAATATCTTTCAAGAACTCTTCAAACTGAATCCTTATCTACTACTAACCATGTTGGCATTCAATTAACTAAGAACGGTACGAAACTACCTTTTCTTAGTTTTGCGGATGACACTATAATCTTTGCTAATGCAACTGTCCAAAATATGGAATACATCAGGAACGTACTTAATAAATTCACATCAATCTCGGGACTGGCAATTAACTACCACAAAAGTTCAATTCAGACTTCTGCTAATATTTCTCAATCTACATCGGCTTCTTTGGCTAGTATCATTAATATTCAAGTTACAACTTCTATGGAGAAATACCTTGGAATCCCAATTCTTAAAGGAAGGGTACAAAATTCTATGTTTAATGATACTATCTCTAACCTAAAAAAACAATTATCCCGTTGGAAAGCAAACTCCATATCACAGGCAGGAAGGGTAGTCCTTATCCAGTCTTGTCTATTAAGTAAAGTTAACTACCTAATGCAGAGTTTCATGTTACCACAAGGTATCCTTAAACAGATTGACAATGTCAGTAAAGCCTTCTTTTGGAATAAATTTGTCCCCAATCACCATCCACTTATCAGTTGGGATAAGATTTGCTCTCCAAAGCATGAAGGTGGCTTAGGTCTTCGTTCGGCTGAGAACATCAACTTATCACTACAAATGAAACTTCTTTGGAAACTAGTCACTCAACCCTCCAATGTATGGGTTCAAGTTATTAAGGAAAAGTACCTTCGTACGGACTCCATCCTTGACTACCATAAAAAAGACTGTTCTTGGCAGTTTGGTCGCCTTCTCAACATCAGAGATACCTTTTCCAAAGGCCTTAGGTGGCTAGTTGGAGACGGATAAACTATTAACTTTTGGAAAGACCCTTGGGTCCCTGACGTTGACTTGTTGCCATTTCTTGATACAGCTGATCCCCTTCTCCGGGTATCAAACTTTATATTACCTGATCGCTCTTGGGATATTGGGTTCCTTTAGCAATTGCTGCCAATACAGATTGTCAACATCATTTCCGCAATTAGAATTCCAGCTACTAATCAGGTTGATCGTCTCATCTGGCTTCCGTCTGCGGACGGGGAGTTCTCGGTCCAATCAGCAACATCAATAATAACCTCTCCCATTTCTTCCAATGCCGACGAGTGTTCGTGGATTTGGAAAACTAAACTACCCCCGAAAATTAAAAACTTCCTTTGGAAGGCATTTGCGGATTGTCTTCCTATCACAGACCGGATTAATAGATTCCATAACTCAGTTCCAGATCTTTGCTCTCTTTGTGAACTCCAAAATGAAAATCTTAACCATCTATTCTTTGAGTGCCCTTTTACAAAAGCGATGATTGCCAATTTGGGAAAACTCATAAATCATGATTTCACCTTATCTACGGGTAACACGTTTCAACATAATATTCAAAATACGTTAGCAAATAAAAAGTTCAATACCCAACTATGCTTCCTTTGGTGGTTCATTTGGGCTCATAGGAATGCGAAAATTTTTGACCCTGTAAGGATCAATCCAAAAAGACTACCATTTCATCTCGCCTTTTCGGGTGCGCTTGAATGGGAGAGTATCAACAACCCTGTTAAAAAGGTTTATAACGCTGGACCCAAAAGGAAAAATAATGCGGTTTGGAGAAAACCGCCTACCCACTGGTCCAAGCTAAATTTTGATGCATCAAAATTAAACAATGGTGTCACCCATGCTAGGTTCATCCTTCGTAATTATTCTGGGGTTATTGAGTCGATTGGTCGCAGCTTGCTACCGTCTATGTCAATAGTCCAGGCCGAAGCATCTGCCCTTTTATACGCCCTTACAAATATTAACTGCTCACAAATAAATAATTTAATCATTGAAGGTGATAACTTAATTGTAATTAATTCATTAAAACGCCAATGGAAAGTCCCTAGGGAAATACATTCAATTATAACTGATATTAGGAATATCATTTCGAGTATCCCTTGTGTTTTATTTTATCATTGTTTCAGGGAATCTAACGCTGCTGCTGATTTCCTTGCAAGAAGACCAGTGAACCTTCAAAGTCTTAATGCAGCCATCCACCTGTCATCTTCTTCCTTTCCCGCTTCTAATTTATTTGTAACTCAGTCGAGGTGTTTGTTGAGTCAACAACCCTTGCTGTTTGATTTTTTAAAGATCGTCCGTCGTGATGATTTAGGCTATCCTTGTAACAGATAGGTGGCCTTATTTTGGCTTGTTCGAGCCAGTAGCTCCACAATCAAAAAAAAAAGTGGTACTATATTTGCCTCTCTATAATATTTTATTTTTGCCTTTGTCACGCTCCTCTTGACTTTCCAATATTTCTCTCTATAATATGTTTTCATCATCTAATTATCACCTTTTCTCTTGATCGATCCGGGTGTCTGTTTGGTGTTTGCATTTGCATATGTGCTACACTTGCCATATATAATGCTTTTTTTTTTTTTTTTAGCCAAGCCATATATAATGCTAGTACTCACAAAAACAAAACAAAAATTAATTTGAGAGTCTTAATACATACATAGTATATAGTATTTTTATTTATTTAGTACTAGTTAAGTATTCTTCTAAAATTTTCTACTCCACTAGAGGAACCCTTATAAATGAGTAATAATTTTATTAAAATTTAACACATGGTAAATAATTATTGGTCTCAAAGGGTGCTTCATTGTTAGTTATATAAATATTTCTAACATGGATACTTAACATTTTCCTTTAAGTTTTAGACGGATATTTAACAAGCACCCATGATAAGTACTACCACTACACATGACCTAAAACTCATACAGTATGAAGCATACTCTTTGCGAGTTTGGTTCTGGTAAGAACAATCCTTATAGTGTAAAATGAGAAACAGTCTCTACCGTTAGATCTTTCGGATCTGACGGTAGAGATTAAAGGAGGATATAAGGAAAACGGAAAAAACGGTGGCAAACTTGTAAATAAAATGATTTTGACCAAAAAGGTTCATTGTACTCTACTTAGAGGTTCATTGTGTTCCACTTGTAGGTTCACTGTTTTTAAGTTCATGAAGTATAACTATTTGGTTCATTGAATTCAACGTAATGGTTCATGAATTTGAATCACTCGGTTCATATATGAAATGCGTAAATTGTGTAACATAAAAGAATTTGGTTCATTGTGTTCCACTTGTAGGTTCATGTCGTGTAATTATACAGTTCATTTAATGTTAAAGTGCATAGAAGATAACTGAATCCTCAAACACACATATCAAAACATTGTTTGAAGTTTATATTCAACCGTACAAGTAGTAATGAAATAAGAACAATCTTGTGATAAGTGAAGAATGTAGGCATCGTTATCGTGCTCATCGTTATCATTATCGTGCGAAAGGTGCGTTCAGCTTTTCATGAAGTTCATATCAATCGCGGTTCATAAACGACAGGTGTTTGGTTCATTGGGTTCACCTTGTCGGTTCATGAACTTTAGTCATTCGGTTCATTTAATGTGAAACTGCATATAAGACAGCTTAATCCTCAAAACGCGATGGTTCATTATGTTCTACGCGATGGTTCATTATCTTCTACGCGATGGTTCATGAATATGAATCGCTTGGTTCATGTATGACAAAACGCGAAAAGTGTGTAAACACTTGGGAAAAAATTTACTACATGGTAGGCTTAAAAGAAGCTGTGCAATTGGTACCGAGAAGGCTACTTAAACAGATTGAGCTAGTAAGTGTGATTTTTCAATCCAATATAAAAACTTGTGTACTTGCATCATTGTCATTCAATGAAAGTCCATCGGTATTAGCATCACCATCCGAATGAGAAATGTTAGGATGGCCGGAACTTGATGAACAACCTACAAAAGAAACGTAAAAGCTATGAGTGAAACAACATGAAAACACACTACAAATGGGCAAATACGGGTATTCTTTTGGTTCCCAAAGAGTATCGGTATGGTTCATAAACTTTCAAGTAAAGGTTCATTGGAATCCATTGAACGGTTCATGTAAGTTTAAGCACGTTGGTTGAGGCATTTTGTCGAACACATGGTAGGCAATCGGGCAAAACGTACATAATCAGCTTCTAGGGTCAATCGAAAACTTCAAAATCACTTTCTAATGCAATCAAATCATGTAAACACCAATCATACACCCAACTTATGTCAAATTCACAAGTTCTCAGTTATCTTGCTCAAGGAAAACCTAAAACTAGCAAAACATAAATTCTCACTTTCAAAAATCATAAATCGTTACCTATATCCATAGAAGCAATTGAACAAGAGCCAAAGGACGAAAATACAGTTGAAAAACAATCGAATTTTGTTGGAGAAGAGAGCCGAAGAGATCAATGAACAATCCGCTAAAACGAACGCTCTGTGCGAGCGTAGAGAAACAAGGGGGAGATCGATGAACAGTAAAGCAGGGCAAAAAGACGAAAATGCCCTTCCCAGTTAAAAGCAAGGGGGAGCTGCGTGTTAAAATCAGTCCGTTGATTTGCCCAGATCTAACGGCCATAAGGTGTTCGCATTTTACACCGTATGAGTTGTTCTCACTTGATCGCGAATCTACTATTTGCGAGATGCATTTATAAAATCATCACTTCATTTTAGTATATTCACTCTTAGTATAGACACTTGCTATTTATCAAATATATGGACAACCTTATCAAGAAGACACTAAATATGGAATGCCCTAATGATAAGAGATATATGAGAAAATACTAGGAGGTGTCAGATTTGATTCATGTTTTTACCCCCTCACTTTGAGTGTAAAGTCAAAGTCAACCCAATTAACGTAAATTGATTTAATTGGTTCGTGATCTTCATCGATTGCACCACAAACTCATACTAGTATAAGGAAGTGAATTCTTGTCGTAAAAAAAAAAAGTACTCAAAATGTCTATAGTAAATCAAATAAATTTATTATATACTCACTCTTGAAAACGTTTTGTAAATTTTATTGTGCATGTAAAAATCAAATTAAGCAAACTTAGTAGAAAAATATAAAGTTGGTAATGGGTTGTTGGCTCACAAAACACTTGGTTGATATTTAGGTGGACAAAAACCGCGTCAACCGGCCCCACACTCCCTTCACGCCATTCTTGCAGCCCCACCCAATCAAAAGCCTCCACGTATTACTCTGTATCAGTCGGTCGCCATTAATAAACCCATCGAGAAGAAGAACATCAGAGCTTCAATTTTCACTCGTAAAATTCCTATTTCTGCTGGTTAATCTCGCTCATTCTATATGGAATTGAAATTCGTGCTTGGAATGGGAAAACAAAAGTAACAATTGCCCACAGTTGCAGGTTTGCAGATAGCACTGTGATACGCTCCTTTTAACGCATTTTGATACTATCACTTCCTTTTTCAGGAATATGGGGGCGTTATCTTGACTACCCACTATTATAAACTTGTCAGAGATATTTCCTACGTAGTTTACTGTTTTTTTTTAAAAAAGTAAAATATGCTGATTAGTATAGGAAGTCGTTCTCGTTGCTAAAATTCTAGACAAGTGAAAATGGTATATACTGGTATTGCTGTCCTGGCTCTACTACGGAGTATTTTCCAACTTTGGTATCAAATTGATTTTTTTGTCGAATTTTGCAGAGAAGCAAATTAATATGTTACCGACTTACCGTACGTGCAAGGGACGTGATTCCTTTTCATGCCTACTATTTCAGGGATTTGTTGTTGTAGATGGGTTATTCCTTTGGCATTGACTTGCTGGAAGCGTCGGTGTGCATCACTCCTATGTTTCCATGGCATTTTCCAGTTTCAGCTCAGTTGCCTGTCACTTTGATCCTTGTACTTGTACACACGAGTCTGCATTTTCGCTTACGCCCACTCATCGGAGCGCCTCGTGTGGTGTTACTGGGTGCCTCCAAGCCGCTCGGTTTGACCGGTGGAAAGTACCTTACCTTACTTGAACGTAAGAGTAAAATTTGAAGAGAGAGAGGATTTCGGAAGTGAAATTTTGTACTGGAAAAAAAAAAACGAGATCAAGATCTAAAGCAGAATTGCCAAACTACTTAGTAATATCATGATCTAATTGCAATTCAGGCTTTTGATCAGATAAATGATCCGATATTTGGGGGATCATGCCATATACATACACCATTCAACCGGCTACAAGTATCTATCCCAATGTAGTAATGGGAAAAGGGTTTATTTACTACCATACAAAGTTACCTACAAATAGGAACTCCTCCATCTTGCCACAATATATAGTACCAAAGTAGATCTATAACCAATCTTTCTGACATTGGCAGCCCTGCCAATCTGAAGCTAAAAAACATAATGGAATTTACATTCAGATATAATTGGACGGCTAATGTTAAACTTATCTCAATGTATTCCTATGGCAATATTCTAGCCAGAATGCCAACGATCTGAATTTGAAACTCTATAAACATGGTGAGATAGAAAAATAATCAAATGCTATTTTTATACTTTTCCAGGCATTTGGGGATTGTAAATCTACAGATTTAACCATGTACAAGACGTACAAAATGACAGCATACAGCATTCTTTTACAGTGTCATCCTCTTCCCATATTAGCATTCCGTTGGTTTTTAAAGCACTTAAGAAGAGCCTGAGCCTGCAAATATCAAGAAAGTGTATATATTGTGTCAAACTTCCATTCTTACATGGTTTCAAAAGTGTCAGTCGAATGAAATTTACCTTCTCCTTGCCTCTAGCGGTGCCCGTCTGTGACAAAGCCACAAGTGGCGGTACAACTCCTTCTTGCAAAGCCATAGCACAAAACTTTTGATTCGCCATACACAACTGTAAGAGCGCAGCAGCTGCATTCTCCTTCGCTCTAGCGGATCCCAACTCAACAATCTCAACAAGGATAGGAATTCCTCCTAATTGACCGATTGCGTCCTTTCCTTCTGTAACCGTAGCAAGATTTGCCAAGGCGGCAACAGCTTTATCCACCATTCCAGTAGCTGGGTCCATCAGCTCAATCAAATGGCTTATTGCACCAGCTTCAACAATCTTGGACTTATTCTCATGGAGTATAGACAGGTTATAAAGAGCAGTTGTGGCGTCTTTCTTTGCACTAAGGCTTCCATTTGCTAGTAAATCAACTAAAGGGCCAATTGCTCCAGACCTGCCTATTTTCAGCTTGTATTCCTCGATTACAGAGAGGCTAAAGAGCGTTGCAGCTGAGTTTCCCTGAGCCTCAGGACTGCCCGTCTTAAGGACATGGATAAGAGGTTCGATTGCCCCGGCATTTCCTATAGTGGCTTTGTTGTTGTCACTTATTGACAAGTTTAGGAGAGTTGTCACAGCGTTTTCTTGAGTGATTGTGTCAGTTGAATAAAGTAGGTTGATTAATAAGCTGATGGCTCCACAGTTTGAAATTACAACCCTGTTGTCCATGTTTTGCTTAGCGAGTACTCTTAGCTCTACAGCGGCTTCTCTTTGTCTATCTAATGACGAGCTGTTCATATCTTCCATCAACTTCTTGACTTTGTTTTCAACACGAGAGAGATCAGGTCTAGCTTCCATGGCAGAAGAAGATACGATTCTCGGGGCACGCCTTCCTGATGGAACATGTGTTTCCTTTACCAGTTGTCTTGACCCACTAATTCTCTGAGCATCTTGACTCTTTGAGACCTGAATAATATCTCCTGATGACCGGTTTGTATCAAGTTTAGAAATTTTTTCAGCTGATGATGACAAAGAGTCGCACTCATTTGAACGCAAACATTTTTGCTGGTCTTCTAGGGATTCACTTTCTATATCCAAGGAATCTTCTTTTCCGAAACATCGGCCCTGAGCTGACAAGGGTTCTCTCCTTTTATCCACAGCTATCTCCTCAGCAGTAGAAATAAGGGTCAAGGGCTGATTTTGGCTCATTGATTTCACTGGGTCAGGCAGCTTTACGTTGTTCTGCTCACACCAGCTAGCAATAAGTTGTTTGACAGTATAGTTAGGTGTTAAATTGGTGCGGCTTAAAACCTGCCTCGTCTTTGGGCAGACATCAAGACCGAGATCAAGCCACTTGCTGATGTAAGCCCGTTCATATGTTTGGCCCGAGGAGACAATTACAGGGTCCATCATTATATCAAGAGATAAAGGACAGCAAAGATCAGGCGGTATTGAGATGAGACTAGGGCTTTTGGAGTGCTTGATCATGGCCAGATGGTCATGCAACTGCATCATAAGAGATATCAGCTGATCAAAATACTCCATGTCTGCTTTCTTTTCAGCTTGCTCTGCATTCTCCTTCAATTTTTCGAGAGCCGCTGCCTCAATGAAGATCTCCTGATTTGACATTCTGCCTAAGAGATCAGACATTTTGACCAGCCTCTCTGGGCTAAGCCCATGGCCTGCATCTTCACCTTTTAGAGCTTCAGAAATCAAAGCTTCTGCTTGTCCGCAGACTATGCTGTCCACTTTCTGAGTGCATTGCTGCAAAAAAAATCGAGGACGACATCAAACATAAAGCTAGTGCTCCATCTTCATCAAGAGACATAATCTGAAACAGGCTCTAGTCTGGTACCTCAAGTGATGCTATACTCAATCCACCAGGAAGGATTTCATGGTGGTTTAGGACCCGAAAAGCCTCAAGAACACAGGTCCTAATATTCGTTATCAACGACTCAGCTTCAAGTACCTAATTCACAAATGGAAAAGCAATTATAAGCAAACCCTACAGACTTTTTCTCTTGTACAAACAGTGTTGAATGTACATACAAAAATGAGTCTGCTGGCCAACGGATGCCAGGTCTCAAGAAGATGAATGGATTCATCAACAGACTGAGCGAGCTGAAGAAATTGCTTATTAAGCAGATCATCATCAGAAATCACATCAGTTTGAGTAATGGCATCAAGTACAGGCCTCAATAACTTGAGTATTTCTTCAAGTTTTCGGTAATATTTCGTTAAGGGTTCGCTATTCAAATTTGGACAAGATGAGATTGATAGGTTTAGAAAGGAATCAATGCTCGCCAGAAGCCATTTAAGTGCTGAAACCTCCATTGTACCTACAGAATTGCAGAATAAACAGGCCCTAAGTATCAAACATCCTTGAAATCCTCCCTAAAACTAATTTCATGCTCATAACAAATCAGACAAATCTAAGATACTAAAATTGAACTCTTCATATCGAAATTAGAACTGAATTGGACAAAGAACAGAAAGAAGTATACCAGACAAGTTTAGGGCAGTGATGGAGTCAAGAGATGATTGTCAGCTCCCGTTTGAAGATCAAAGGCGGAGACTTTTCAATTGTTCGAGGTTCAACAACCGACCCTTTTGATCTCTGTTAGGGTTGTCGTCTTCAAATTTGCTTCAGAAAGCTACATTGACAAAATAGCAGCAAAGCAGAGGAGTTTCAACTTTGAAAGTGGGGAAAGAGGAAGACGGAATAATGTTATTTATTTGACTTAGAAATTAGGTGTGTGTTTTGACTTGGTCTAATTTATGGTCATTCACTCTTTTCTTTCTTTGTTTGTTTTTTTCAAAGAAAGCTGCTTCTGATTGACTTCACATGGAAAACTAGTTTAATCCGGTAATATGTAAGGGTAATATTGATAAACTTTCTACAAATATGATAAAAAGTAAAATTTATATATAACATCTTATAGATATAGATATAGATATAATTTCAAAAAAATTATTTTAATCAGTTGTTTTAAATTATGAAATATGGAAATTTAAATTCAGTAGGTAGTAAATTATAAAATATAAATATAATTTAGATTAATTGTTTAACAAAATCGTATAATTATAAAATCCGAAAAAATAACCTTAGAATAAGATTACTTTCCAATTTATTAGAAATCACAATTTAGTGTATACATGAGGGTTTAATGGAGTATTTTATTATATACATGTCACGTGAAAAATTACGAAAACATTGACTCCGTTTTATAATATATAGGATAGACGTAGTAGTTGTTCTACCAAAAAAATGTAGTAATTGCTATTTTGAAGCTAAATTTCTTTGTCCATTTACCCTCCAATTAACCCTTTTTTTTGTATTACTTGTATATACTCCCATTAACCTTTAGACGGGTAGTTATATGATCTGAATTATTTTATAAATCTGCACAAATGTCTCTTACTTCTTGTTGTTGATAATGACAAGGCATCAACGAAAAAAAATATGTTCTTTGTTGGATTAGTTGTGGACTTGTGGGTGTAGTTGGGTTACTTGTGGATTAGCTATCTCATTCGAATTAGATATACGACTTTATTACTCTGTTGAACTTTCTATGGACTATATCACCAAATTCAACAGATCTTATAACGAGTAATTAGTACATTTATGAATAAAAAATCCGTGCATGTTGTCCCGTTTACTACATGCGTATCATTTGGTCTAATAAAACAAAATCCAAATACCTTTTTTTTTTGGTCGAAAAATCCAAATACTCAACTCCAAACGTTAACCCCTAATTAGGTTCTTATATCTTGACCCAAAAAAAAAAAAAATTAGATTCTTATATACAGTATAGACAAATGCCCAAAGATTAGTTTGCAAGTCATGACGACCATATTTTGGAAACAAATTAGATTACAAAAATCAACATGCTATTTCTCCAAATTCCATGAATAAACCCAAAACCTATTTATACAAACCGCTCTAACATTTGGCATTGATCAACCAGAGGGTAATATGTTCTCATACAATGTTGCTCCAATCTGACCTAGCTGGCGAGCGATCCCGGTTCACGGCAGAGAACAAGACAGCCAACGTCATGAAACCGAATCCGAGAACTACTACAATGGACTGAGCAGCTAAACATAGATCATTCTACATAATGGGCATCATCAACCTAGCATTTTTGTCATGCTCATCCTTCATCAAAACTCAAATAAAGAGAGACATTTCCGGGATTGAAATGAAAGGGAGGATACTCTCGCCGAAAACACTGAAAGTGGATGCCAGGACTCGCCCAGATTTTAGCTCATCCTTCCAGATCTGGTCTAATACTGATGACATCTTTAGAGACTGATTACCCATTCTAGGCTGCTTAGGCGGTGAAGTCACCATCGTAGGAGGGATATTATTGTCCACCTGAGGTGAAGCTGCGTCTTCGTTCATTGTACCATTGGATGGCGAAACAGTGATTGCTGATGCGTCTATTTTGCCATCAGAAGCTGCTCTCTTGACAGGCCGTTGATGCTCATCTACATGTTCCATGCTTGCTTTTCTTTTGCCTAAAGGAATTATAACAGGCATTTAAAATAACAGTGCCAAAGAAAATCATTTGAAACAAGTACTTGTCCTCAAAAGTAGTGTATACACATTCAGCCACGTCTACCAATCCAAAATTTAATGAACTGACAGAAAAAAGTATTGGAAACTGATTCTCATCAAAAGCACAAGTCCACCTCTTATGGAGTTAATAGTGATTTGCAAGGAGAAATATTTTCCACTAAAATTTTCCCACTAAATCAGATACAAAATTTTAACAACCTGTATCCGATCTCAATGTACTTATCAATCATCTAAAAATATACCGTAAAATACTCTTGACTCGAATATTCTACCCTTCCACCAAATCTCATTCTACAGATTAATTGCAAATTTTATGTATGTTGCATTTAAATAAGTACACTCTCTAAAGTGATCAGTGTCCGTATTAATGCAAGTGAAACGGGGAATAAAATCTTGACAAGCTTTGACATAGTAGTTGGTATGCAATAGCTATTGACTTCCCAAGAAAAAAAAAGAACTAAATTTCCAGGGGGCAGAAAAACAGAAGGCTTGGCTGATATCTCACCATTAGTCACAACTCTAGCATTATTCCTCCAGACAGCATCAGCAGGTCGTGAATGGAAAGCAGGGAACAATTTGAGGCTGTCATGAATGCATTGACCTGCTGCATGCTGAAAACCAAAATGCGCTTAATAAGTCTACTTTAGAGCACCATAGTTGTAAGAAATGAATCCAATCACCAATTGCAGTTCAACGTTAGGAGCTCATGAAAAGGAAACTCACTAGCAATGCCCCATAAACAGTCCAAGCTTCATGCCGCTTTACTTCATTCTTTTGAGTTTCAATATGCATCTCAGGTTCGAGAAGACACATATAAGGTTCAAGATTCGGCAAGATAAGTAGACGGACCTAATCAGAAATCAATAAGTGAGCCTATAGGATGCAGAGTCCATAAGATGCAACTTAAATCTTTCTTTTTATAAGTTTCTTCCACTACTTCAAAAAAAAACGCAAAATAAAAAATCCACACAAACAGTATATCAGACCATATCCCAAGCAATTGGAATAGAGATCACTAGATCAGTGCATCTCCTCCCTGTGGCAGATGCAAAGATCAGAATGTCACTACTCGTGGAGCAAAGATCAGCACACCCCGGACCATGGAACTCTATCCTTTCAAGCTCAGGGAGGCACATACATGCCGGTCATTTTCTATGTTTATACTTAAGCTCAGGGAGGCACATATATGCATCCCCAGTTATAACGACTATCAAAACCCTCCAGTTCCCTTTATTTTGTCATACAACTTATCTCCCTCTCTTTATAACCCTTAGGCCAACACATATGGCTTTGCATATTGACTCCAATCTCTGATTCTCATCAATAATCCTCTTCCTAGATAATGGCAGACAAAAGTAGGCTAAGGTTAACCACATTACTAAGCCCAATTGCAATCTAGCTAGAAACAACCTCGATCTATACCATATGATATGAAGGGACGTTGGGCATGATGAGTGGCGGATAGCAAATGGTAGATCCAGCACAATACACAAGCTGATTTAACATAAATTACCATCTAACAGTTAACATCAGTAATATGAATTCAACTAAATCCGCTTTTACTGCAAACAAATAAGAAAGTTGTTTACAGCGTGTTATAAAGATAAATGCATTTTTAACAACATTTTCATATGTATTTATATTGAGGTCTACAGAGCACAACACTAAATAGACACAAAAAACCGTCCAATAAATGCAGAATAACAAATCACGACTATTTTATGTTTTAAAAAAATCAAAACCCTGAACTCAATCCTCTTTAAATAAATAAAAATAATAACTCAGTCAATCATTATTATGCAGCCAACAATTATTTTAATCAAAATTTTGCAGGACATATTGGTGTATAGTAACAAACAAAGGTAAAAAGTGCAATAGGGTAGATAAAACATACAACATTGGGTCCAAGAGCTGCCAACCCTTGAATTGCACCATAGTGTTGAGTGATAGAACGCTTAGGGTCCAAAAAGGCATTAACTAAAGTCTTCGTCAAGCGTGGCTGGAGTTTGCTATATACAGAGCCAAATCTGCAAGCACTTAAAAGCAGCCTATATCACAAAGGGCGAACTGAGAACAGAGTGGGTGAAAGAAAATGATGAGATGGAAAAACAAATCTTGCCTTTTGCAAATAGAAGCAATCAATTTAGCTGTGAAGTCCCTTAGTTTCCAGTGGTCATCAGCAAATCTATTTCCTAGTCTCTTAGCAACAAGGCAGGTCACAACAGATGGCATGAGTTGGTGTAGCTGAAAGATAGAAGTTATATTAGCAGAAGCACAACTGGGAATTTGATTCAGCTGCAGCAATTATTCAGAGCAAGCTGTTGCAATTATCACTGATCTTCCTAATTGTATATGATTCCAAAAACGCATAGATGCTAAGTGCAATAGTGCATCCCTCCAAACAACAATATAACACTTAGCAGGACAGGCCCCACAAATGAAGGATTCATAATAAGGATGCCACCTTTGATATTCTGAATGATACACGTGTATAGAATATAAATCTTATGCTAGATAATTGCTGCTTTTATTGTTTCTTATTATTCTCTAGATAACACCTACATTATGTGCATTCCTTATGGATAAGAGTAGGTGACAACTGCTCAAGAAGGACCGATAATACCATGCAAATGAAGTTCCAAAGACTAATTTATTTATTTAGAATGTTTGATCATAACAAATTATAACAATAATCACAGATGGACAATCCCCATTCACAATAAGCATCAAACTTACGTAACGTTCCATGTGAATGTGAGGATTTCTGAGAAGACTACGTACAAGACGCATTAGAGCAACTAGGAGGCACAAATCACCCAAACCACGAGGAACCTGAGATTGTTAAAGTGTATGATAAAATAGTCCTTATTTCCATGTAAGAATCATAAGAAGAAAAAAAAGCCCAAAAGGGTACCTCATCTTCAATAAAGAGAGTGAAGTAAGGAACTAACGGATGAAGACCTGGGTCTGTTGCTAAACTTGTTAATGCTTGTTTAAAAAGAGCTGATTCAGAACTATTTACAACAAGCTCTGTAATTTTATCGAAGTATAACTGCAGTTCCAAACAAGCAAGGCAAGATTAAGACATGCAAAAAGAGCCTATTATGATTTTTGTGGGTGTGTGCACATGCACGAGGGGGTACCTGAAGCTCCCTAGATAAAACATGCTTAATAGGCAGTTTAATGTCCGCCGGATGTTCCTCGTCTTTGTTTTCAGGTGTGATGGTATCTGGCACAGAAATCTCTACATACCAGAATAAAAGAAATTATCAAAAAAATGTTTCTCAGCAAGGAAAAGTAAAGTAAGATTGTGGTAACTATGGGCAGAGCAGTGTTGAAGATATGGGATAAGAAGTAAACAATTCTTCTTCGAATTTCAGTAAGCATTGGTGATCTAGCCAAGAAAGAAATGAATAGCTAGAAACTCAATCCATTTATCAACATCAACAACTCACATCTATTTTTCTTGCATATTACAAGCTCGCTGCATAGAACTACTACAAAATATCAAGAGGCCCAGATGTGATCACCCCCAAGTTCAGGGGAGTCACAGAATCTGAGGAGAGTAGGGACAAGGGGAATCTATTCTAAGATTGCCTAGTTTTCTAACTATGAGGGCTAAGGAGATCAGACCGCATTCAGATGAAAATCAAACTAGAACTAGTGTTTTTCCATAACATCATGCGAGTAAAGCCTTGTCTACTAGGTTCAGTATTAAGACATTGCTTTTGAAAAGAAAATTCAAGAAGTCCTAAAGATCCTGCTCTTTCGATGAACAGCTGCAAAAGAGCATCTATATGTATTCACTGGAATTTAGTATAAATGCATTTTCCAAAAAAAAAAGATTAGGTAAATTTACAATCTTATGCATCTGTTAAATATTTGTCATATCTACCTAATCTTATGCATCTGTTAAATATTTGTCATATCTACCTCCCATTCGGTGTTAAACTAGACAGCAATGTGCATCACAAAATGACCATCAAGATTTTTGCTGGCTGGCGAGTTAGCGTGCTTAAAAAAATTTATGAGCAAGTGCCCAGCTAAAGCTCATGAGAGCTAACACAGATTAATTGCCTAAGTTCAGTGGTTCATTGCACAACTGTCTGAACACATATTATCATGGAATGAAATAGGAAAGAACCCACATGTTACCTTTCACAGGAGCATTTTCAGGAATTGCAGGTTGTACACCATCGATAGCTAGCCAATGGCATCTGATTGATGTGTCAAGAGGTACTCTAGGAAGAGGAGCTTCAATAACCTAATTATTTATGCAAACATGGAAACTAGAAATGTCACAAGCTTATCAGGATTTTAAGCAAAATTGCAAAACTAATATTAGATGCCTTACATCTTTAAAGTCTACATCTTTATCATCAAGGTAAAACAAATCCTTGTGTCCACCAGCTCTTTTGAACCGCAAAGGGTCTCCAGAGGCAAAACCATATACCGGCTGAGAAAAAAAAGGAGGACGGAATAAGATGGCTGAGATAGAAGGAAGATCAAACAGCATACAGAAACCACAAAAAAAAATGTTTTTGCATGATGGAAAAGAAATCCACAGAAACATTTCTCCAAGAATTCAAAGCAGTAGCAGGGTATAACTTACCTCCACATTTCTCACACTTAGTGCAGTATCTACATCATCAGTTGTCAGCTTGGTTCTCCTTGAATGACGCATACATTTTATAGCTTCCTGTAATACCATTTAACAATACAAAGTGTTAACTCAAGTTGGTTCTCCTTAAGCGACACATAACTTCTATAGCTTCCTACAATACCATTTAACACGAAATTCATAATCAATGGAGTCAATAATGATAACACCAATGTTAATAACCTCTTGCCTCAATTTATACAAAGACCCCTTTCTAGAAGCGCTAAAATATGTCAAAAGACATGGTTAGACCTTCTATTGGACTAGGCATTATTGGCTCCCCTGAGCATATAACAGCGTGTTGCTACAGTATTCTATATCTTGCTATTGCTTCGGCATTCAAGATTAACTATGCAAGCCCATGCTGCTTACTTGCCTAGTTGAAAAAAGCAGACCATAACACAATTCACTGATGCAATGCACATTATAAATCAGTCACAAAAGAAACCAATAGACTGAGGAAACAAGTTGCCTGCATGATTTCGCGAATGCGATACTCCACATCAAGAGCAAGGGCGAGTGCACCATCTTGAGACAAGGTGTTTATTCCAATGCTCTGCGCTATGACTTCAATATTCTCCTTAGGTACAAGGCTCATTGTCCGAGCTTTGAGAAATCAAGCGACTCACTTATCCTAAAGCCTGCGCATACATAACCTAAAACTACATCATTCAACAAAACACGATAGCATACAGAACCTGAGATTAACCGAGCAGCGAAAAGGTAAAAGCTCATTCAGACAGTGGCGATGGCAGGTTGGGGGTGGGGGAGGCCGGGAGTTCTCAACCAAGAGATTTGGATCTTTGTGAATTGAGAACTACGAACCAAGGTTGAGATGAAAGACATTTGGAAACGAAATTGAATTGGGAAGGACAAGTTCTCACCGATCAAGATTGGGGACGAATTTGGAGACGAGGCCGATGAGATGTTGCCGTCGGCAAAGAGTGTTGTTTCTCCGGAGTCCGTCGTTGAACTGTCCTGATTCTCTCTCACTCTCTGGTTCCTTCCTTCCTAGGGTTGTTATTAACTGAAGACTTGCTAATTGCTGTACTTTTGAAAAAAGAATAGTTTTGGAAAGAAAGTAGTGGAATTACGCATATTTTAAAAGTTTTAAAAGTACTTTTTGAATAAAAATATATTTTTATGGGAAATGTAGGAAGGCCTTAAAACTCTCCGCTTTAGAAAAAGAAAAACATGCTAGTTCGATGGGTTATTTTTTTGGAAAAAACACATTACTTTGTTCGATATCAGGAGCATTCACAATTGAAAATTTAAGAGGATTTCTTAACTCAAAAAGAAAAAAAAGAAAAGAATAATAATCAGACACGGTCAAAGAAATATGCAGATAAAGTGAGAAAAGAGAGAAATATCTCTCCATTTTTCTCTGATTTTTTCCTGACAAATGTGCTTTTATCTTTTGTTAAATTAATAAGAAATCAAGCTTTTCATTCTCCATTGTGGATGCTCTAAAAAAGATTAGAATTATGTTACACATAAAAATGAGGTGTCAAATAGATAGAGGCAAAGAGAAAATTGAGAGCTGATTGTAAAACCCCTTCATGGTTCATACTCATACACATAAAAAGTACTTTTTAACAAAAATATATATTTTTTTTATCTTGAAATTTAAAAAAATAGATAAAAAAAAATATATTTTGTAATAACCGCTATTTTTATAAATAAGAGAAATGAAGTTTTCTTAAAATCCTTATTCGTACAACGACTAAAATGTCGTCAATAGTAAATTCCTCGCCCAATTAAGTGTAAAACTCGTGCAAATTCAATTATGGAAAAACGAGTCCTTATATTAAATTATTATTTTGAAACAAATTATTTAAAAATATAAGAAGAATGAATTAAGAAAAAGAAATTTAATGAAAGAGGAAAACAATAAGCAGATGAGTAACCGATTCAATAATCGGGTAGTTATATTTTTATTAAAAACCAACCTATTAATAGCCCTAAATAAAAAGGGAAATTAAGGGAAGCGATTAGGACTCGAACCCTCAACCTTTATGACCCTTTCCTTTCTCTTACCAGTTGAACTGCGGAAGCTCTTTGTTGAGTTACGGGACGAAGCTGATATTTTTTTTTTTCCCGCTGAATTGGATCAGCTTGAACCTCTGCCGATCAATTACCGTATGCCAGCAAATAAGATTTTCTGAGCAAATAAAATCGGTGAAATCCACCCTCATCATTACGAGTCTGCTCCGTGTGCTTAAATTGCACTGAAGGCCAACCATTTCGTTTGTGTTCCTTTGCTCTGCCCATACCCATTTCTACTCATAAAAGCCTCCTCCCGATCGTTGCCTGCCCCTGCTCATCCTCACCGCCCATCGTCTTCCTCCCTCGTCGTCGTCATCCCCGTCGCCCGTGCGCCGCCGCCTGGCTTGTCGTCGTCGCTCCCGTACGCCGACGTCCCCTGCCCTGCTCAGCCGCCGGCCTGCAGTCGCCTGCCGCTGCTCGTGGCCACCCAGCCGTCGTTGCTTCCTTCCGCTCGCTGCCGCTTCGCTCGTCCCCGCCGTCGTCCGCCACAGCCTGCCGCCACCGCGGGTTTGCCGGCGTTGCCCTGCATCGACGTGCCTTGTTTTTGGCCGACGGGTTGCTGCCTCTGCTCGCCTCTGCTTGCTCGTCGCCGCCGCCCATCGCCAAGTGCCGGCCGAAGGTCGCTGCCGGTGCCGAGCGCAGCCGCCGTCGTGGTCGTCGAAGTTGCCGAGTTGTTGTTGTGTGTGGGTGTTGGGCTACAGTTGTGGAAGGCAGAGCAAACAACAAAAAGAAGGTGAACAGTGTAATTTTTCTAGCTAGTGTCGTTCACCGAATTAGAGTGATCATTAAGGCTAATCAAGGTTTAATGAGTTTTCTTTTCCTAATTAGCCAATAAAATCCGGTTTTGTTAGTAAATAAATAAACTAAGTAATAATTTATTTTACCCTTACTGCAAAACACTAAGTTATTATTGTTGGAAGCCTTGAAGTTATTTTATAAGGGGTTTAATAAACGGTTCCTTGAACGACGGGTAAAAATAAATTGTAAATCGTTAACGAAAATAATTTATTTTCACCTCATTAAACTATCATAAGGAAAATGATAATAAGAGGAAGTATTTTCTTTAAGTCAAGAAGTAAATTAAAAATCTATTTATTTTGTGTTCGCTCATTTTGGAAACCCCGCCTAATTTAGGTCGAGTGATCGGATCGTCGTACTCTCGCGAATCGAATCCGTAGAACTCCGATCTCGAAAATCTAAGGCAAGTGGATGGTTCTCCCTTACTACTCGATATTTGTGAATTCCATTTCCTCCGTTATCATATCCATTTTGTTGGGAACACCTTGTTTGCTGAATAAAATGAACTTAGGGTTATTTGCTGTTTAGAAATAATGACCCCATTGTTACTATACTACGTTAGTACTTGGACTTAGGACCGATTGATTGCGGCCTTTATGTGTTTAAATGTCTCGTTTGAGACTTTGCAATGGACTAGAATAGGGATTAGGGGTGAGAGCTCGTCTCTGAAAACACCTCTCAAAAACGTATTAAGATGTACCTATACCCTAATACTGGGTCATGACTCTGCCCGCTCTACCGCTCAGAGGGGTGATAGCACCCTAGCTAGGTGCTCAACTATGTGGCTCTAGGCTCGCTCAAGGGGTCGCCGCATATAAAAATCATTAATTGAATTGTTGAATGGATATTCCTCGGGTGGCTCTTGACTCTTATGAGTTGCCACATCCGAAAATCGTTAAAACAAGATGTATTGGGTGTGGCCCTTGACTCTTATGAGTTGCTACATCCGGAAATCGTTAAAATAAAATGTATTGTTGTATTACTCAGAGAGGATAAGTTGATGAAGGTGTTTACTAAACTTTGATGTGCATTAATAAGTTCCCAACAAAAATCTTAATCATCTCTCGTTCCTAGGAATCACTTTCTTGTGATTTCCTATGTTCAAAAGAAAGCTCGTTCTTCACCTCCCTTCGGATTTGTTCCTTTCATTATCATCTGAGTTGTATTCGAATAAAGCCTCGTTCTCTAAATTATATCACACTCTTAACCTCAAAAGAACCTGATTTGTCGGGCATCGCTCAACTCCCTTTGGACCTTGATGCCGACATACTTAGCCTTTTAAGAACCTAGTCATATTCTACCATTTGCTTAGTCTCGCGTTAGACTAATACCACTTTCTTTTCTTCCCGACATTGGTCGGCTGGTATTTCTTGCTTTTATGGAAATATCAGGAAGTAAAGACAGGCTTGTCAGAGACCAAGGACGAAGACTCGAGGATTTAAAGGAATGAAGATTTTCAAGAGGTTTCAAGTTATTTTAAATATTTTGGAATTTCCTATTTTGTTTTTGTGAAGAATCTTTTAACCGTCATTATAATTCCGCTGCAAAACAATTTATATTTCTTCTTCACCCAAACATTGTTATTTTGTATCATTGATCATTGACTTTCAATCATGTATCAAACGTTGGATCACTTTTGATGTAATATAAGTTCAATATGTTGTTTTCTATGAATCGAGTTATGTTACCAACCGCCTTGGGTGACTTTGGATGGAAAAATCCGAGGTCACTGGCATGTAATACCCTGGGGTTCAAAATAGGGGTGTTACATATTTTTTACAAAAAACTACTTTCTAGGTATAATTGTAGCAAGCCCTAAAACTTTTTCTATTGTATTCCCTGAGAGCACATACCTGTAATATCAGCAATTTTATAAAATGGATTATGAAATTCTCCTTAGTTTTATGACTCAAGTTTGTCTTTGGAACAATAAGAATAAGGGTAAAGGTCACCCGATTAACCGTGTAACGTTGGATAACGCTAGACGGAACCCTCAAATTCAAAAATTCATAAAACCTTCATTAGAGCTTGGAATCGAAAGATTCCAAAGTCTAATGATAGATAAAATAGTCTAGTTTCATCCCTCAAAATTTGAGACCATTCTGATAGGTATCCAGAAAGTTATGCCAATTTTACCAAAATGTTACTCAGTCCCGGGAGGATAGCGACCGCCGCTATGAAACTGGCGGGCACCGCTTTGCTGCAGACGCAAGTGGCTCGACAGAACTCTTTTATTGTGGGCGCCGTGGTTTTGGTTGCTTTTATAGTTTTGGTTGGAGATCAATCCTAACACCTTTATACAATGTCAACTTCATCAAATGTCAACCTTATTCGGATTATTAGGCTCAAAGTCAACCTCATTTGGATCATTAGAGGATTGGGAAACCTATAAATAGGAGGTGAATGTGAAGGACAAATTTGCACCTCTCCCTCCTCTCTCTCACTCAAAATCCTCCACAATCTAAGAGTAGAAGTGTTGTTCTATCTATTGTCGCAACAGGTTCCTCAAGAGGTGATCAGAATCGATCGGAGGAAGCTTGCGAAATCGCGCCGTCGTCACACCAGTAGGCAGCGACCGCCGCCAAGGGGCAGCGCCCGCCGCCTTGAGGGGGCGACTGCCGCCATAGGGCAGCGCCCGTCGCCAGTGCACTTGCATGCACTTTGTTCCGGGCCGCGCTCTAGCCGTAGCTCGGGCCGTTCCTTGCTTGTGCCTTATGTTTTGCCTTGCCTTAGGCCTCGTCTAGTGCCTTGCTAGCCTCGACTCCTTGCCTCGATTAGCGTCCTTAGGATCGTTTTAAGGCAAGTGGATGGTTCTCCTTTCTTCTTTACTCGATAATCGTGAAATTGCTTTCCGTTATCTTACTAAATGTTGGGAACAACCTTGTTTGTTAATAATTTGATTAGGATTATTATACTTAGAATTAATGACCATTGTTTTTAATATCGTACGCGCTAGTACATGGACTTAGGACCGTAGATGTGTGACCCTGATTGTTTCAAGTCTCTTTTCGAGACTTTGTTGTGGACTAGTCTAGGACTAGGAATGCGAGATTTAAGACTCTCGTTATTTCTTAATAGCTCATGTTACGAGGTGTAATTAGTGCATACTTGTAATATTAAGGTCATATGACTAATGCCCGTTCCTTAAGATGGGTTATAGCACTCTAGCTAAGTGCTCAGGAGACGCTTGCTTTCCTGTTAATCCGTGGCCAAGCTCCGATGAGCCGTCACTTAAAATTCGTTAATTAAATTGCTCTGGTTTATGATCTAATAAGATAAGTGTCCAATGCACATTAATTAATGAACGAGGATGGTTAGTATAACTTGGAAAACCATTATAGCTCCCAGCTTTAAAAGATTCTATTTTCCACTCTGGACATGCACAACACATATGCTATGAGGGTGGTTATATATTTGATTAGTCGACGGAGGCTTTTTCACAATTTCTTGAATTAATTAAGTTCCCAACAAATCTTAAACACATATCTTTTTTAGGTGCTATTTCCATGTAGTATTATATTTCCGAGAGATCTCATTTCTCATAAGCCTCATCTCATAAAGCCTCAAGCTAAAGCTATCATTTTCTGTTGAGCCTTGCTCGTCTAAAAGCCTCTCGCTCAAAAAGCCATATGCGTTCCGCATCAAAGAACCCTTGACTGTTGGGCATCAGCTAGTTTTCAATTGGTCCGTGATGCCCTCATGTCTAAACTTTTCTAAGAACCGAACCTTATTCTACCACTTGTTTAGTCTCGCGTTAGACTAACATCCCTGCTTTCTTTCCCAACTTTGTTGGCTGGTATTCCTTGCCTTTATGGGGATATCAAATAGGAAAGGGAAGGCTATTCAGAAGGAAGTCGAAAACATCAGGATCTGCAGGAAGGAAGGAAGGAAGGAAGAAGTTTTTAAAACGTCTTTTGGTTTGACCATATTTATGGGTCCCACAAACTTTTACCTTTTAAAGAAATATCTTTTAAATTCCGCTACAACTCTATTTTAAATGATTATTGTAACCTTACGGGAAGTTTATCCCACTTGTAATCCAATTTACATTAATGATAGAGTTGGTTATTCTCGAATCATCTCGTGAAGTTACCTTTTTTAGCCTTAGGTGACTTTGGACGGTGAAATCCGAGGTCACTGGCGGTAATACCCTTTGGCTTTAAGAAGGGGGTGTTACAATACCAATATTGAAAAGATTTCGTAAACCTTATTATTTGAGAATTTTTAATCTTTTTTGTAGTTGGTTCACTATTTCCTTTTTAGGGTTTCGTTTTCTTTTTTAGTATGATTATCACATGCTCTTGGACAAACAATAGAAAAATAGTAATAAGAAACCACCGGTCTAGATGGTACAAGTTGGTAAATGTAATAAATTTGTTAAATACATTGGTAAGAAAATTATTATATCCACGGAGTTCACTTATTTGAACAAATATCTAATTAAAATAGTATATAAACTATCATACAGATATTTATGTATATGTTTTAAAGTCTAAACTATCAAAATAAATATATAACATTTCAATTAATAAATTTTGTTAGATAAGGTAAAATCTTTTAAATCATTTGAAAGTTACATACCTTAATTTATAAGATCATATTTAGCCAATATATATATATATATTCTTAGTAACCTATCTATCAAGTCGGTTCAATCAATCCAGTTTGAGTTTGGTAATTTTAAGTCCGAAATTACTAAGAAATATTGGCTAAATATGATCTTAATAAATCGCGATGAAGGTTTAGTTTTATACTTATGTGACGTAATACTCCGTCCCTAAATCGTGCCTTTCAGCTACTAAGGCACATTCATATACCTCGTGGATCTACGTCTTTTATCGAACAAATTGTACAAATAGATTAGAACTTGGACTGGAAAAGTCATTAAAAAGTCAAAACCCTCGATCGTTAGACCAAACTCATTAAACTAGACAATTTCAAAGTATCCACTGTTTTGTCGACCAAAAAAAAAAGGTCCCACTGTTTTGAGCCATAAGAGCATGTCTAGTTCGCGAATAAGAAGTTGAAATTCATCACCTGCAATTCATGCATGTAATTACTATTCAACTTGTTGGGGATGGCCCAATAGGTCCAACGAAGCGGACGGCCCAAAAGCCCGTCAAGTGTGAAGTTTGAAGGTCCAAGAGAACGAAAATGTTGCAGAAGGGAGTTGGAGGTTTGTTCAATGACTCAAGAGTATTGGAAACAACTAGCTAGAGTGATTGACCAAAAAAAAAAACTAGCTAGAGTGATTAGAGGATGCCTTAGCTTCTTTAATAAGGACAACGATCCACTGTAACGTAGGGGCTAGAAAATCGAAGATAAATGGCCCTCTCCTCCCAAGAAATTTGGACCCACACATTAATAATCAAGAGAGAAATCGAGTTCAAACAACACCATAGTGTCGGCCCGATCTTGGCTAGATTTTACAAGTCTTATAAGAAAAATCTAGCTAAAACACAACTCTCATCGTCATCGGGATTCACGACCTTCAAATAGAAAAAGCCTACAAAAATGGGATATCAATAACATCATGCGCGCTCTGAAGCAACCCAAATGGTAGTACATGACCTAACTTTCCTAATTCCTCCTATTTTTTCACATTCTTGTAGATAGCGTGTCTGTTGTGAGTAGAATCTAACCTCCATTCACATGAAACCAACACACAATCCCTCAGTCTCCAGTTTATACCAAAATAGACAGAAAGAAATCAATACAGCCACACACATAGTACGTATACATACATCGCAAGGGAGCTCACATAAGCCACATACATATTTCTCTGACAATTTGATTCCCGTACTTGTTCCTTCTCGCCCTTGCACGTTAGAAAAACGTAAACACACATGGTAATGTGCAGTCGCTTTTTGACCAGCAACTGATCAACAAGCCCGTCGCATATCTTCAGTGGACAAATGGCCGGGTGCTCTCTTTGTACTTTAGGATTTCACAAAATTTTATTACACGGTCACGTCTTAAGGTATCGAAAGTATACGGATCGACATTGTAACCGAGAAAAAAACACCATCAGTATTGAGTTATTGACAAAAATGTTTCATTGAGCTTCCCGCGACCAAGGACAAATATGCAATCGAGAGTTGAGACCCGAAGGTAGAAGAGCGGGATTCAACGATCAATCGACTAGAGAGCTGGAAAGAGTTACGATACAATACTTTATCTTCGTATTTTTGGTTTTATTGATGTCCGATAATCTCTTTAATTTTTTTTTATAAAAAGAAATTTTAAGGCGTCCACCCATGTCAAATTATTGTTCATAGTGTGCAATTTAGACAATCATAGACTATGACACCTTGAGGTGTCGTAATTTCCGCACATAAATTTGATCGACACATGTATGTAGTGTTGATACAAATGCGTCGAAAAATACATATAATGTATAGCAAATTAATTCCAAAAAATTGGTACCTAAGATCGCTTCCGTACTGAAAAAAACGATCATGTCTTGTCGATTTGTCTGCCTACCGAGCTTTGTCTCGGTCTCTCGATCTACTGGACTTATGCGGTATTTCAAATTCCTAAATTTTCAAAAAAAAAAAAAAAAAACGATCGTTTCTAGCAAATTGGTACCTAAGATTATCAATATTTATATACTCCAAAAAATCACATTTCTCAGCTCGTTATGCATTTGTCAGTCGTCCACATTGATACTTGATACTTTTGATTGATTTGATAATGTAAAGTGAGGTTGAAATAAAACGTTAGTCTTTAAAAAAGAAAGTTGGAACATGCAAGGACGTAAAAGCGAAGGCCCCGGCAGATGGTCACAGAGGTCCTGGCCTTTGGATCGGATTTGCATAATATACTTTGAAAATGACATATTGACATTATGATAACACAAATTGATCCATACTTTCTATTTTTTCTATAGAAATAATGTTAGTGCAATCATCTTTTTATTCCACGTTGCAGTTTTGTCATTGCTCCCACGGAAAACATTCACTTTTTCCATAAAAGGGCTTTAAATAGTACTAGTCTAGTCTTAAAATTATGAACTCATTCATAGTATTTGCTCGATCGGTTGCATACATTTCATAAAATCATGATCAAACAATACCATCGATCTTCAATTAGGTACGCTTTCACTAAGTTCTTTTAGAACAATTCAAAGTAACACACATGTATGAATTCGAGGAATTCACCACGCGAAGAAATGGGCAAAAAATACACAAAAAGAACAAACAAATAAAGATCACTAATATTACGATCGAGAATTGCATGAAACCATTAGTTATGAAAAGTGTAGAAGACGGAATTATAGGCTTTAAAGTTTAAATATCAACATATAAATAGAGTTTTTAAATACATATCACATTCCACGACTTCTCCTAACAATTACCATCAAATCAACAACTATAATCAGGATATAATTAAGACGCATATAACTATCAACTTTTAAAATTTAACCCACAAAGGGTTTTATCTATGATCCAGATGAGCTTTAATTCTATATTCGTATATTTGTATATCAAAAAGTGAGGAGGAAAATGGTCGGAAAAAGGATAGAGAAAGAAAGTATGTAAATCTAGAAAATATTATTATGGGGTTGGTTGGACAGACGACAGGACAAGAAATGACAAAAGAAAGCATCCACCACCATCTTATAAATCAAACTTTAGAAAAAGAAGACCACACCAATTTGTAAATCTCAAATTTGATGTATGAACATGATGATTTCTGCGTGCCAAGTGCCAAACTAAAACCAAAGTATCTCAAAATTGACCAGAGGGTCTATTCCATGTTTTTTTCCTTGTTGACTTTCCTTTATAATGTATCATTAGCAAACAGTTTGGTGGCGTATATTAATTGAGTTGTTTTTGGGGATTGTTAATTACGTTAGTTATCTATGCTAACTTTATCCCATGGGTTAATATGTACAAAATTTCAATAACATTGTCCACTGAATCCCACGATCACAAGATCATCTGACCCTCGGATTATGTGGTCATAGAATTCACTAAACTAATGGTGTTATTGTTATTGTTGTTGTAATAACAAGAAGACCTTTGTTTTAATTATCCATACAGTTGTACAAAATTCTCTTAAGAACAGTTATTCAATCAATGATTAGGGATAATCCTCTTAATAGACTAATAAGAAGATTATTTTTTTGTTATTACTGTTGGATAAAATTGGGTCCATATCAATTCAGAGCATAGTCAATGGTTGGCCATTTCTGGGTCATAAGAAGCGAAAAGCAATAAAAAAAATAATAAGTGGAAAAAAGTATTTTTTTGGGTGATGGACTTTACACCACAATGTGACACATATACTAAAGCGAAAAAATAAAGCTTAGATAATTCATTTCAATGCTATGTGTAAAAAAAGATAGCATTTTTTTTTATTTGATGACCAACTTAAAATCATTTAATTACCCATTGCAATGGGTTTGATAATCAAATTGATGTGTAATATGTATTGGTTCAATTCAACCTTTGAAAACTCAAATGATTGCTACATTTACTCATGAATGGAACAAATCCTTCCGCGTGTTCTACCACTTTATAATTAGGTCTTATATACTCCCTCCGTTTCACAATAAGTGTCGTTTTAGCTCTTAACACAGTTTTTAAGAAAAACAATCATTCACTTTAAAACTTACAACTTTTTCTTAATCTTACCACTCATTATATTTTTTTGGCCAATGAATGAAACACTTTAGTCAACAAATACACATTCCAATAAAAATTATCATCATTCACCCCTATTAAATCACTTTGAAAACCTAAAACGACACATATTATGAAACAAATTTTAAGTGCTAAAACGACACTTATTATGAAACGGAGGGAGTATACTATAGGAAGTGCTAAAATACTAGTTCTACATTATGCTATATATAGAAATCCCCAATATCATGGCATTTACATAATTGCATGATCCTATGCTGCTATTTTTCTTTTATGTTATTTCTTTTTAGGGTAAAAAAAGGAAGTACATAATTATATTCAGAACTCTGGCTATATGAATTATTGTACTTAATGTACTATATATATATGTTTATTTTATTTTGCCCTTTCAATCCAAATTCCAATCTAGGTCCTAATGGTATAAAATAAGTATGACTAAAATCTTAATAACAATCATATAAATCATTAGGGAAACGTAAACTGAATCACTAAATAAACTAAAACAATAAATCTTTCTAAAATAATAAGTATTGTATGTATACAAATTAAAATATCCGATTTTATTCCCTCCTATACATTTTACTTCTCATAACTGACCATTCAAAAACAACATTTGAGTGGAGCCCTAATGGAGTTTTCTTGGGGTTATATATATAAAACTTTGGTTTTTCTTCTAGTTTATCCCCCAAGGATATAGGATAAACTTTCTCATTTTTGAAAATAAAACTCCAAAAGAAAATGTAAATATTATAAAGAAATAATTAAATATTGAATAAATAAACACAATGAATTAATGTTCTTATTTTAAGATGTTTATAATATGTCTTAAGAGCATAGGTTAAAAAATCTCACAAAACTTAAATTAGTTTTGGCCTAATAATGAAAGTACCTCAAAGCAGTTTATGATAGTTTTGAGCTTCTCGATAATGATCTTTTATATTACCTTAGGAGTTCTTTTGTAAAGGCTTATTGACATGCGTTTGGTGCATCAGCTCACTACTTGAGCATTCATGAGTTTATCGTAAGGTCTCGGATTCGAGCTAGATTTTAATGTGGTGGTTTGTCCTCTTCTCTTTAAAGCTGGTTAATAACCACTACTCATCCGTTGTAGATGTTCTAGGCGAGCCCAAGTAGTATCTGTGACGACCCTAATAAAGGCTTATTGACATGAAGTTGTTCTTGTTCACTTATATCCATTTGAGATTAGTAGGCATGGGTCTAGGGTGAGTTAGAGTTTGTTCTAATGCACTCAAAAAATAAAATATATTAATACTAGTGGAAACAAATCAATAAAATCCTATGTTCAAATCCCACTATAAACAATCCTTCTTCCTTATTTTGTTCAAGTAATTCATAATTTTTTCTCGCCTTTTTGTTAGTTTTGATTTAGCTCACCCTAAACTCTTGACCTAAGTCAGCCCTTGGATATAGGCATGATTTATTTGTTTGAGCAATTTTGTAGAGTAGAAGAAGCTTTTAACAAGTTTAATGGTGTCATTGTACATGATATTTGAATATACTTTTGACAATTTTTTAGAGTAACTTTTCCTTGTTTTATTGACTCCTCTTATAATTGGGTAAATTTACTGTCCTTGCTGTTTTCCTTGATAATTTTGGGAATCTCTTCAATCTTAATTATTGTTATTAGTGTTTTGTTTTTTGAATTTACATTCTAAACCGTTGTTAATATTCCTTTTCATATTTTCCATTACGAAAATCATTGTGCCTTCTACATATTGAACTTCTTTGATGAATTGAAGTTCGTTTAGATTTTCTCAGGGAGATTAAGTTTTACTCTCTAAGGCTTATTGTTGGGTTATGGAGCCTGATCTAGGAAAGAGATAGAGAGAAGGAAATTACTTAAAGTACAAGTAAAGAAGTGCCTAGGGTTTTTATCTTTTGTTTGATAGGATATCTTTTTTGGAAGGAAAAATATATCTTTAAGGATCTAGGTTCTATATATCCCCAACTTGACTATTGTAATTGGTGTACTTTACCATTGAGAGAAAATCCTACAAAGAGTTGGAAAGGTTAGGTTAGGAAGATCTTGATCAGGGTAGATCTGAAGATCAGTTTCCTTGAGTCCTCAAAGTTTCTAGTGGAGAATCTCTGGCTTAGTAGTGCCCTCAAACGTAGTCCTTGGAACGAACTGGGTCAACAATTGCTTGTGTTCTTTGTCTTGGTTCGCTTACCATCCATCTAATTGCTAGAACGATCCAAAATTTCCCCAACACTTATTTCTGCTGGACTTTGAGAATTTTCTCCCTTTTCCAAATACGGCGTGATACTTTTTTGATTTTTTTACCGAGTTTCTATTTTAACTAATTTGTTTGTGCAATTCAATTCAATTCAATGTTTACTTCAAGGTTGAAAAACACTTTCGAAAGTATGTTCATCAATTACAATCATTTGCTTTGGCTTCTGAGAAGTTTGGTTTTGTTAACGAGTGAGTGCGTAGGGCATCCCACAAACTAGGGTGACAAGCATGTGTAACAATATTAATAAGGATTTTTCTATTACTATGAGCAGCTACTAATTGAAATATTTGGTAAATCTTAAATTTTTAAATTTTTAATCTTTTTTTATGACGGGTTCACTATTTTCATTTTAGAGTTTTAGTTTCTATATTTACTACGCTTATATAGTGTACCCTTAGGGCACACAATAGAAAAATCGTATTAATAAAGCCAAAATATTGGTCTTTACGATTACTGTTACGCCTCGATTTCAATTGAAATTGGACAATGGATGTATAGAATGTTGGATGTATTGAATCCATGGTTCAATATTTTGAAATCTAAATACTAAATAATGTGTTGTTTTGATACATGTTCTTAGTATATTATTTTCTCCACATGAGTTCATTTCGGTTGGGAATATTAAGGATATTATAATTGTCTTTACCCTTAGTTTGCACCTTTTCAAATACATAATATGTTAATATCGCATGTGGACTCTCTCTCTCTCTCTCTCTCTCTCTCTCTCTCTCTCTCTCTCTCTCAGATGCACTTTTCTCTTACACTCGCACTATTATCTCTATTATATCGACACAATCCCTTGAAATATTCTCTTAGTCCAAAGATTCTATCTTTTATCTAATGAGGCTTGATTGTTATTGTTCCATTATTGACTTTCTATTTTGAGTCATTTCTTTACAATCCAATGAAACGAGCTTCAATTTTTCTCGAGGTTCAGAAACATGGCCGAAAGTTCATCGATTTGTTCCTTTACTTTGCTTTTGAGAAGTTGATTTATTTTTAGCATGTGTGTACATGTGAGATCACAAAAATTTAGGGAGCCATGCATAAATAATAATATTATTGAAGTCTTTCTTTTATGTTTGCATCATTTTAAATTAAAAAGGTTGAGTTTTGTGGTTATGACTACCCTCAAGCTCAATCAAAATTGGACAATGGTTGGATGCAGAGAATACAACAACATTTACCCGGGTAGTCCTGCAGATGCAAGATCTGGGGGGTCAGACTTTCATATTTTATGCCTCTACTCATTTGAGTCATTTCCCTATGTGAGAATACTAAGGAGATTGCACTCGCCTTTGAGTTTTATTAGCTTATTGAACATATATTGGATTGAAATACATCCCTTTATTTGGCATTCATATTTTATTTATTTATTATGCAAGTCATCCTCCATCATAAAACACAAGTGTTGTAGGTTTATAGCGAGTAGACTAGTGTAATTTGGATAATATACCCTTATTTGGATTATTTGGTAGGGCACATGCAAACAACATAACCCGTCCTCTTCCACATTAAGATAGATCGAGTGACCTCAATAATTTCTCTTATGATGTACGACCTTGTTTTTTTAGCTTTTAAAAATTACTTTTCATTCAAAAACTACTTTCAATAATCCTATTGAAATTTGTGTCCTCTCTACTTTTTACATTTACCAATACACCAAAATCTACTTTCTCTTAAAAAACTACTATTCCAACAAAAGTAAAACAAGGCCATAGGCCAATATATTGTTGAATATTTGATGGCTTCTCCAAACAAATTAACAAATGTCACTAAGCACTAGCTAACCAAGAAGTCGGAGAAAACTTGTATTTATCAAAATTCGTCTTCCACTATCTCTCATTTGGTAATTTGCTCGTCTTAATTTCCACTAGACTTATTAAGTGGCATGCTAAACATCACCCAAAAAATAATCTCACCATTTTCATTTTCCATTTATACCCCAATTAGATCTGTAAAATTATATACAACACCAAACCCTAACTTCTTTCCCTTCTCTAACCTTTCCTCCCTTCCGGCCGCCGGTCAGCATCCACGTGGTGGTCGTCGTCGAACCGCAGAACACAAAGCCAAAAACCAGATGATATATGTACGCATGTAGCTAACTTTTGTTAAAGAAGAATAAACATGATTACCTACAAATTAAACTCTTGTTTAACAAAAGCCAAAAGTCCTTTGTCAATGTCAATGAATTGTAGAGCTGCAGAATGGGTACGTGCATATAATACAAACAATACTCGGCTACTCTCACCAATTCCAAACAGACCGCCGACTCTCACCAAAGGCAAGCAACACTCGGCGATCGCGAGACCCCTCATTTCGGCGACGTCGAAGGCCTCCCGGGAGTGGGCGGTCTGCCCGAAGGTCTCGGCTCGGCCCCGGAGGATGCCGGTGACGGAGACGGCGTGCTGGAGGAAGAGGTACCGCTTGTTGAGGGACTAGATGAGCGTGACCTCCCAACTGGGACCCCAACCGACCTGCACGTTCGCCGACTCACGCTCGCACGCCCGCCGGAATGCACACACGCGACGCCCTAATCGCCCAAACCCTTCTGATCTTGGAGGGAGGCCGGTGGCAAGGTTTTTTTTGGGGGGGGGGGGAATTTTAGATTTTTATGGAAGGGTAATTAAGTCCAAAATGTGTGAAATGGTGACTATGTATTACAATTGTGGTGATGTTTAGCAATTGTGCTTATTAATTTGTTTTTTCTATTTTGCAAAAAGTTTCTATGTCCGTCGAGGTATAATGTTTCAATTTCCCCAAAATCTCACAAAGCGACTTTAATTCATATGAAACGTCTTTAGAAATACCATTGTCGATCATACTTTAACTAGTTTAAAATTTAAACGCCATAAAATAGACATGGTTTAATATGTCCATCACAATATCTAAAAAATCAATCCTTTTGTAATTACTACCTCCGTTCCATAATGTTTGATGTTTTAGCATTTCAACCTGAAATTAAGAAAGCCTATAAAATTACTTAATTACCCCCATTAAATTGCTTTAATTTCATAATGGTTTAAGAAGAAATTTTGTTAAGGAAAGATTTATATGGGGTAAATTTGAAAAAATGGATACATAAAAGTGTAAAACATCAAACATTTTTTAACAATACTAATTGGCTAAAACATCAAACATTAATGAATGGAGGGAGTAGTTTATTTGTATTTTTTACTCATTATAATTCGATGGTGTGAAGTTTAGTAATACTATGTGAGCATCTTTCCAAACAAATTGTTGTCATTTTCTAATAAGTAAAGCGGTAAAAATTGTTCTTTGTTACCTAGATTAATCTTTAGATAGCAAAACCACACTAATTGCATATCAAAACATACGTTGCACCTTATATGAACGTTCAAAATTCAAAGTATCTCTAGCAAAATCAAAACTTTACTAAAACCATGATCAATTCACGAACCAACACTCATTATCATTTCTATATGGCAATTATCCATTGAAGTGATTGGTATGTGATTAATTATAATCCATGTACCATATCATGAACAAGCTGATCCTTTGCATTACACAAATACATCATCAATACATTAATAGAATCAAATCAAATTAATTACCACAAAGATAATTAGACCGCTGTGTCTTCTTTCCCTTTTTTTAAAATTAAAAAAAAATAAAAAAATTTGCTATATATATATATATATATATATATATATATATATATATATATATATATGCGTATGCACTAGAGGAATCTATGAAGCTCCAAGCACTCAAAGACAAATGGGGTTTCAGAAGCTGGAAAGAAAAAGCAGCCCTTTTGCTTTCTCAATCTTCTTCTTTCTTTTTTGATTTCTGCTCTTCTCTTTTAAATCAGAAGAAGCTTTGAATTGGTGGTGAGATCACCATAACTGAAACCCTCTCTCTCTTTTCATCCCTTTATATTTACAGGTTTAGGTTAGAATAGAATGAATGGTGCAAACAACTTCATTCCCCACAAAAAAACAACCTTAAATTTCCCCTTTCTCCTCTTTCTCTAATTCAATTTCTCTTCACAATTCTCACATGCTTAATCTTAAGCAAATTATTATCAAACCCTACGAGAATTCTGGGTTTTGTTTACCTCTGATCCGTCAAAATCCATATAGTTTCCTAGCTTAGTATATTTTCTTGGTATTTTTTGTTTCAAATTAAGGTTCGTTGTTTATTTGTTTTTTTTTTTTTGGTCGAATTTCGTTGTTGTTTATTTGTTATTACAAGGAGTTGTATAGAATTGGGAGCGTGTATGCCTGGCTCCCTGTATGCCATTTGCAGAGCCCGTCGGAGCTCCGACGGCCTCCGTGTATGGCATATGAGGAGCCAAGCATACTTCATTTCATTCGCTTCTTTAGTTCTTTTTCTCTACTCCTCTTATTATTAATTGATTTATATTATGTTATAGTGCGCATAATACGCCAAACAAGTTTACCTAAATAGATAAGGTTAGAGAATTGCGTCGTCCACTTTCATTCTCACCTAATGTTTGAGTCGACCGTCGGCCGACCGGCCACTAGATCGACGGAATAACAATCAGTTGTTGTAAAAAATCAATCAGTTAATCAATCAATTGAGTCCACGCTCCTTTCAAAGGTCGCTGTCTAGTTGATTAAATTAGATTAGTACGTAATTAATCATGCTTATCAGTTTGTTACGCTTGTTCCTTTTGGGATGAATACTACTTTTGATTCGTCGTTCCTTGTAGTACAATTTTGTGGTGGGTGTGTTTTTCTTTTTCCTAACGCTTTTGGTTTAGGATGGTGAAAGTTGAGAGGAAATTATGCAAACCAAGTTTGGTGCACGTCAAAGATGGATGCAAAGGTATGTGTGTATATATGTTTCCAGATTTTAATTTGTCGATCCCATTGATACATATCGCTTTAAAAGTAACGCGCATTTTGCACTCATTCGTTGGCCCTATGTATATATCTTTATTGTTGACCAAAAAAAATAATTTATTACATGATGTTAATGTGAATTATTTGATTGGTCGATTGGGAGTTTTAACATTTGGGATTAATGCACATTATTGATAGTTATTACTTACAGTATAAGGTAACCGATCGGCATTTGCCTAAATTCACTTGATGGTATTAATGTACATCTGCCACTATTGGAAATGTATTTCCTCCTTTTTGTAGGTATGGAAATATGCAAATAATTAAGGGTGTGAAATTAAAAAATCATTATATCTATATGTAATAATTAGAATTTGTATTTTTTTTTGGGCTATCATATTCTTGTAATAAGTAGTTTTTTTGTTGTTGAAATTTGTAATAATTAGTTAAATTGCCACATATATGGTCTGCATATATTTTCAGAAGAGAAACAATGATAATAAAAAATTGAATGAATTATTACTAATATTGACTTATTCTAAAAACAAAATTACTCTTGACATTGAGAAAGTTCCAAAAGCCTTAGTTATTTAATATTTGGGGCATAACATACCTAAGTTAAGAATTTTATAAAACTATAATAAAGTACTCCGTAATAAAATATCTAAAAAAAACGTATTATTATAATGGTTTTCAAATACGTATAATACTGAAGACAGGACAACATTGAAGTGACAAAATGTGGACTAATCAGAATGCAGCTCGCACGCTTTGTCTCCGTAGGAACTACTGCCCTAGCCTATCCCTCTGCTTCTTTCTACTGGAGTACTAAAAAATTACTCCGTACTTGTAAAAACACATCCCTAAACTTGGATTATTGGTTGGGATTTTAGATCCTAATTAACTTTAATATGGGCCGGGGGTCATAATTACTTTTCGTGTCATGCGTTAATTGAGTATTGCGCTGGAAAGCTGAATGCACAGTGGTCAATTAGTCATGCATCCATCCGATCTGACGTTTTTCCTAGGGCCATTGGCCAACCCAAACAAAGAATATGTTTATTTGCCTTCTTCTTGGGAAAATCAGAAACCATAAATTAATGGTCTTCGAATATTGCTACATTAGAAATTAAATAACGAGAATTATCAACAAACAAGTCGTATGATCTCATCAAAAAATAAAAATAAAAACAAGTCATATGTTTTACGAGGATTGTTGAGTTTATGGTATGATTTTGGAGTACAATTTTTAGTACACAGATGATCAATATAATAAGAGATTTTACATTTATTAATTCACATGTTAATATGCAATTGATCGAGCTCATCTTTTTTTCAGATTTGCTTCCCAATATATAGGTTATTAGTCATTTTCTTAAGAAAATAAATAAAATTTTATTTTGGTTGAAAGAAAAAATAAAAAAAAGTTATGAAATAACGCGTGTTGAGAAATAAAATTCTGAAATAACTGATATATGCCAGATAAGAGAGAAACTTGAAAGTAATTAATCAATTAATTTACAGAAAAATTATGAACTTACGGTTTGCATGGTTATTGTGGCAGCTCACTTTCAATTCAAAGTTGTTAATTATAACGTTACATTACTACATACTCAATTCTTGTACATATCGTCACGACGTTGCAGATAACTATTCCTAATGTTTTCACGCAATTTGATTGCAAAGACGAACTTAGGTGGATCTACATAAAATCACATTGTATTGCCCAGATCAAACAAAACCCGAAAAAGAGGTAATTAATTAATACTCACGATTTATGTTCATATATATAGTCAATAGGTTGATGGGTAAAGAAAGCTAAAGTAGTGACCCGTGTAAAAAGGTACTCCCTCCGTCCCATTTTGTTTGTCCTCTTTCCTTTTCCGTCGTCCCAAAATGTTTGTCCTCTTTCCATTTATATCATTAATTTCTTATAATATTACCCCTATTCAATCTCACTTTTTACACTCAAAATCCAACTTTTTCTTCTACTTTATCACTTTTCCACTTTTTACACCTATAAAATTACAAAACTACCCTTATTTAATTTCAACCTTTACCCACTTTCCCATCTTCTAATACCACTTTATTACTTCCTTAATAACCACAAAATGTGTCCTTTAGGACAAACAAAATGGGACGGATGGAGTATGTAATAGTAGTCCTCCATTGATGTGAATGTGATGAGCATAAAAGAAGAGGTTGTGTGCATGTAGGGTTATCTGGATATTATATTTGATTAGCTAGGGTGGGGATATATGCAAAGACAATGAATTTCCAAGAACCAAACTGCAAAAGAGAATGGACCACATTATGTAGTATCTGGATACATATATTCTGCAATTATCAAATTATCTTCTTCTCCAGCTAATCTCTCTCTCTCTATCTATGTATATGCACTTGCAATTGCATCACTTTTTGTACTGTATTATTAATAGTCTTCCTTTTCCGAATAAAAAGATAATGTATAGGGTAGTGCTCGTAATGTGATTGGAGGGCTGGGAATATAGTACGTACAGGGTCAATTCAGGTCAAGATGAAGGACAAAATTAAAAGAGTGTGCCTGATCCAGCTGCTAAAAACAGATGTTTGATTGGGACCATCCTCTATCATAGCCCTAAACGACACCGCATAGGGCATCTCCTCAACTCAATTTCATCTTATTATACAACCTAAACTTACAAGTCCATGTCCAAGAGTTATACATTATGCTTTTAGAGTAGAAGATGAACAAACCAATGGCATTCATTTCATATGGATCTTGATGGTTGATGATACGCATATATATATATACTCGAAAGTCGAAAAACGTTTTCTAGGACTAGCTAGCTAGGGGGTATAAGTTAACAATCATCGACCTAATTACCGTCGAAACTAAACTTGCATGAATTAAGAGTAGATTAAGGGGTCGATCTCGGTCGTTCCAATGGAATGCACTCGGTGGAATCTTGCCCACATTCTCGAAACCAAATTAAGTAAAATACAAATCTAAAAAGCAAAGCCAACGATCATAAACATCGTCTAAGCAAACAAGAAGAGTTCACATAATTAGTGGTTATATGTTAGTCCCAAAATAATAAAACTAGCAAGTAAGAAATGATTATGATACATAGATCGGGTGGAAAAGCTAGCAACTTACTGTATTTCAAACTCAACTTTGATAGTTCTAGGAAACCAACGGTGTTGCCCTTGTTGGCTTCATTACTAAAGTCTAAAACCTTGTTTTACTTTTGATCTATACGATTTTTTCCTCAAAAAAATATATTTTATTATTTTATTTAGATAAATATCATATCTCTATTTTTACGTTTTTAAGATAAAATTTTCACAAGAAACTTCACTTTTCATCAAAAAAAAAGCCTAAAAAGCTAAACAATGCTCTAAGAATGACCCAACTGAACCATTATGCATGGAAACATCAAAATAACAAAATGTGCGAGAATGTTACCCTAACAACAATTCTGCCGTACATAAAGGCAGTGGCGGAGCGGGGGAGGGGCAAAGGGGGCGGCCGCCCCTTCTTGCTCCGGCCCGGTACACGTTAATTATAGTAATTTTTGTGGCTGCCCCCTCTGATTCCAAGTAAAATTAATAATGTTCCATTACATATCGGTAAAACTTTCTTGTCTAGTTGGTAGTCTGTCCACCTTTCCTGCAATTTTTTTGAGCTCACAACCTACATACGTATTTACTTAGACTGTTATGAGAAGAAGAAAAAACTTGTAATGTGTAATAGAGGTTAAAATGTGTTTTTTCACAATTATTTCATAATCATTTTTTATTGTATGTACAAGTTGTATAATTTGATTTTATGTTTTCTAAAATTGGTAATTTCAAATATTATTAATTTTGGTTCTATTAATTTTCTTTAATCCTAAAAATGTATATTGGTATATGTTTTAATTTTTCACTACACATTATTTATAACAATATTGAGTTTTACCCGATCTATAATGACCACAATCCAGTCTGCCCCCCTTATACTTCCTTCTGGCTCCGCCACTGCATAAAGGTTTAATGTTTTTTTTTGAAACCACATAAAGGTTTACCTGATTGAAGCTACGTACACATTTGGAATATAACACAACTAGAAATTGAAACTCATAACACGCGTATGTCTCGGTGGTACTGGACGTTTATATGGACATACATTTTCCATGAGAACTCGAGATAATTGTTGTTGGCCGTCCTCATCGACCTCATTTCTCTCTTAGGTGTTCGAACAGTTGATTGTTTAGAAAAGTGGATTTTCACGTTACTGATACCAAGATTCTAAAAAATAAGTCACCTCCTCGTTTTTTAGCAAGGGTTGAAGATTTCAAGTTGACCTAATTCTTTACCTATCAAAAAATTATAACACCGAGGATAGTTTCCATTACTTTTTGCCCACTAAAGTTTCCATTACTAAAAATCAAACCAAAACTTTGATAAGCGGTTAAACCACACCAAAGGTTGTACATAAAGGTCACCAATTCGAATCTCATAAATCATAAAGAAGTTTTGCTAACGAAAAAAAAAAACAACAACAACGAAAAAAAGTTCAACATCCAAGAATTGAGCGTGGAACAATTAAAACTCAAAGGCAAATAATGACGAAGAAGAATTGTGATATCCAATTTGACCAAAAAGAAGTTTTTATTACTAATCCCCAACTTTCGGATGACAGTATAGTGTACAGTATACACGTACTATATACTCTTGACTATATACAGTAGTATGTCTAAAGTTTATGAAAAGAAAAAAGTTTATTTTAGATGACAAGCTCGATCATGAGAATATATATGGTGTAGATAATGGATATGTGACTAGACTAGACACGTACAACACATTTTAATCACACGTTCAATAATTTACGTCATTTTGCTAACGAAACCCTAAAATACTTTGGTGCTATGCAAGTACATTGACACTGATGTCTACAAACCTAAACTTTGAAACACTTGAACTAGAATTTGCCATTAATAAGCACATATATATCCAACATTGCACTCTATTTCTGATTTCAAGCAAAGTAACAAAAGTAAGGCGTCAGGGTTAGACTTGTGAGGTGTGTGAATGCTATTTGTTGTTGTCGTGGTTTCGGGGGACCTACATGTCCTCCATTTCAAAATAGTTATCATATAATTTTTATTATTATTTTATAATATTTATTTATTTTACATTTTTATCCCATTTTTTTTATTTATATCTTTAATAATTATTTTTATCATAAACATTATTTTTTCATATTTTTATATTACTAATTAACCCTACATTTATAGTGATAATATAAGAAAAATATTTTTTTTCTTAATACGTGTGTAATTGCTATTTGAACAACCCTTTTGAAACAGAGGGGGTAGTTTCACAGTTCATTCCTAATTCAATAAATATTATCTGGAACCTAAAAATATTTATAAATAATACTCCATCCATTAAGTAATACTTGCCATTTTAACTGGATTGAGTTGTTTATAAATACTTGTCATTCTAGATATTCTAACTCACTTTTTTCAATATTACCCTCACTGATCGAAAAGAATTACCTAAATCGATAATTAAAAATAAAGATCCTCATGGTATTTAAATTAAATCATTTGGCTTCTTAATTTTCAAGACAAACCCTAAAACAACGTGTATTTCTTAACAGAGGGTATAATTCAACGTGAAATTTTCGTTTTAAGGTTCCTAATACATATACCATTGAGAAGTATATATGCTGAAAAACCCATTTATTATTTTAACGTATGGCCAAGTTATTAAATTTTTTAATAAACCATAAGTATATACTAAAGCGGAGGTTAAAAATAATAACTATCACGACACGTGTCAACTTCACATTGGACCACATCACTCATCTTTATTAATACTCCCTCCGTTTCACAATAAGTGTCGTTTTAGTTCTTAACACAGTTTTTAAGAAAAACAATCATTCACTTTAAAACTTACAACTTTTTCTTAATCTTACCACTCATTACATTTTTTTGGCCAATGCATGAACAACTTTAGTCAACTATACACATTCCAATAAAAATTATCATCATTCACCCCTATTAAATCACTTTGAAAACCTAAAACGACACATATTATGAAACAAATTTTAAGTGCTAAAACGACACTTATTATGAAACGGAGGGAGTATAATTTAATTGGTTAGTTTTAATTGTAGAACCCACATGTACTTAAAATATGAAAGAATATCATTGAAATTGTATCTATACGTTTTCCTTATATATATAATTAATTAATCATACTATATACTAAATTAGAGATTAAAATAATAATATAGAAAAACACCTATCAACTTCAATTAAATATATAATTTAAATTATAATCCATAAACATTAAAATAAATCATACAAATCTTAGGAGCATTCAATCCTTATACAAAAATTATAATCTTACAGATCTTTATTCGGTTAAAATAATAAATAACAAGAGAAATACTGTGTCATTAAAATAAAATTTACCTACTTTTTAAAATTAAATCAAATTTGTGTCTTCAAGGCACGGGATTAATACTATTGACTCACTAAATTAGACTTCTTATAAAGTATGTTTATGGAACATTATATAAAGATCGATACTAAGATATTTAAATATTGTAGCTTTTTACTGAATATAATTAACTTTGACTACATTAGATCCTTCAATTAGTTCTAGCCACTAATTCGACCAAAAAAAGAAGTTCTAATCACTAAATAAAGAGTTTTTATTAGAAGAAATATATAAAAGAATATCTATAATTTAATAAACTCTCTACGATTTTTTTTTTCGGGTTCCTACTTGAGCCAATGGAAAATTCTTTAAAATATGATAAGATAATATATTTTCGAACTAATCCTATGTGAATATAAGTCCCATTAATATTATAAATTATTAATTCTACAAATTTACATGATAAACATAATTAAGATAGCTTATTAAAACTAACAATCACTCCCTCGGTTTCAAAATAATTGTATATTTGGAAATTGCACATAAATTAAGAAAACAATGATATTCCTATATTAACCCTATCAAATATAAACATAATTATTTGTTTAAAAAAATATGAAAAGATGTAATGATTATAATAAAAATAATTATCAAGGGTATAAATGGAAAGAGATGAGAAACAAATTATGAATTCGACAAGTATTATAAAAAAAAAAAAAAACGTGATTACATAAAAATGTACTCGTATTTTAAAAGAGAGGGAGGGAGTTAACAACATCAACCTTAGTTTTAACTTCAATAAATTTTCTTATAGTCCATTCCAACATTCCTAACTTTGTGTTCACAGCATACGTACTCCGCCAATTACTGTTTTTTCTGAATACTATATAGATAGTGCAGGAAATTGGTAATATGCAGATGAACATGGTATCTAGGGCTGTGTTTACAGATTACAAAGCCAAGAAAGAGACAAGGTGCATGATGTCTGAGAAAGTAGATTCTTTACAAATTGCTTTTTGGTTCATCCATTCCTTTACTGTGTTTGTCCTTTCGGATGCTTATGATGATGATGATGATGTAGCTCTGCATTTTATCCTGCAAATTATGTATGCATCCATGAGATGGGCCGATCGATTGAGAGATATGCATGTGCTCTTTTCCTGTTTACGTGGTTTACGTGTCTCATTCATGTATTCCTCTCTTGCATTCCCCCCAACTCAACTTTACATTTTCAGGTTTCCACCTAGCTAACCCACACCCCACACACACGTATATACATAGTATATGTCTTATATCTGCATCATATCATTTCCTAACCTAAACTTTCTTTTTTGATACTTTTAGGAAAAGGGTTAAGACAATATATATATATATAAGTATTTTTTACATGTTGATATAAGGCTATTTCTTCTTATGTAAGTAAGTTTTAAGAGGGTTATTTAGGAGGTTTTTTTAAAACAAAATATATACTCCCAAAAGCTAAAGTTGAGTATAAAATAATACTATTATATATCTGTGAGTTGCATGCGTCTCTTATTGTCAATTTAGTAAAAGGACTAGTATTAGTTCCCGTGCCTTGAAGGCACGATTTTGATTGACCGAAAAATTTACTTTATATTTTATATAATGTTATTCAAAATAATTGTTTGATATAAAATCTTGTTAGGGTTTTATTTAATTTAATTCTATTGAGAATTATAAAGAGTGGATTTTCATTATGTGTACAATTTTGGATAAAGTTTTTAAAATTTTGATAGATTTGTTTTAATATTTCTAATTAAAATGGAAATTAGTAGATAAGAAGAGTTCTAATGTGGGTCTACAATGAAATTTCAATCAATTAAAGAAATTAAATTATATTAATAAAGATGGTTGATGCGGTCCAATGAGAAGTTGACATGTGTCGTGTTAAATATTATTTTTAACCTCCGTTTTAGTATATAGGTATGATTTGTTGGAAAAACAAATGAAAGTGTCTGAATCTCGGTTTTGGCCGACCAGAAATTAAGGACGTAGTTAATCATACAAGTCTTTTGTGGTTTCTCAGTTTGACCAATTAGTTAGGTGTGGTGTCAAATATCAAAGCATGAGTGGAATTTCGTTTTTGGCAATACATATGGGAGATAGTTATTGTGCTGTTTCATGCACCACTTTGGACCCAATCATGATATGGGATCTCCATTCTTCTTAAATTAACAATAAAAATTGATTTCTACCGAAATCCTAGCACCTAGTCTCGACACAATGATGATATTTGTTTTTTTTGGTCAAGAGAGAGGGTTTTATTCAATTAAATCGTTCGAAAGCGGGATTACAATATCTGGAGGAGGTTCCTCAAATTGAATAAAATCAACATCTAAATTGAAAGATAAATTAGCAAAAGAGTCTGTAACTTTATTCAAAGATCTGCTAGTTTTGATGACTGCCACTTCCCAACCCGGATGACGAATTAAGTTTTAACAGTGGACCACCAACGAAAGCTCGGGGTGGGTTTGTGGAGGCGCACCGTTGAGAAGCTGCACCGCCACCAAAGAATCGGTTTCCACTAACGCTTTTTCAGTTTGCCTCTCCCGCAAGCACTGGAGCCCTTGGAAGATCGCCATCAGCTCAGCTTTTAGAGCCAAACAGTACCCAAATTTCGCAGAGAAAGCCATGATGAAAGAGCCATCGGCGTTCCTAAGAACCCCGCCTCCACCAGCGTCCCCGGGGTTGCCTCGTGAAGCTCCGTCAACATTCAATTTCAGCCACCCTGCTACCGGCGGCCTCCACCGATTAGGAGCGTCACTGTCCTGCGGAGAAGGGCGCAACATATGCTGAGCAGACGCCTTCTTGGCTGTGATGAATGATGCAGCCATGGCTTTCGCAACTTGGGCAGTTTGGACGGCATTATCTTCTTTATGCTCGAAAACCAGGGCATTTCGCTGCTTCCAGATGTACCAGATAACAAAGCTAAAGGTACACCTCCATTCCTCCCTCGCGCTCAGGTTATTAGCCAGCCACCGTCTCAAGTCAGCTTCGAAAAAATTGGTGCAATCCGCCACGGCAGCAAATTGCGACCAAACATCCCTTGCAAACCCACAATCTCGGATTGTATGCAAAGTGCTTTCAGAGAAGTTGCATCTTGAGCAAGCATCAAAGTCAGTTAAATGTCTCCGCCTCCTCGTAACATTGCACAAAATACCTTCATGAACAACTAGATAAAGAAAGACCCGAATTCTTTGCTGAGTGGGTGCTCTCCAAATCAACTTCCAATTAAAGGTGATCCCTTCTCTAGTGTTGTTCAGCAGTTGAAGAGCAGATTTAATGGAGAAAATCCCCGAATCAGTACCTCCCCAAAACACCTTGTCGTGATTGTTTTCGTTGGAGTCAAAAATCTTCATAGCCCTCAATTTAGGGATAAGCTGCTCGGGTATATAAGGGCTGATAAGATGCCACTTCCAGTCCGTTTCCCCCCACATTTCCGCCACCTTGGCTCCAAGAACTTCCTCAGGGATTTGACTGGTTGCAAGGTCCTCAATAGGGGTGTCAAGCAACCACTTGTGCGTCCAAAAAGGGTCCGTTTGCCATTCCCAATCCCCACACGCAGGCCTTGATTTAGCACATCAGCCCCATGCTCGATCCCCCGCCAAATGTATGAGGCATTTGCACGTCTAGAAATCATATCAACATCAGTCCTGTTAGAGCAATATTTGCCCCGGAGGATCCGAGCCCAAAGAGCGTCCGGTTCTAAGTGGAGACGCCACCCCAATTTCGCTAAGGTTGCCTGATTTGACTGTCTAATATCACTTAAACCAAGGCCTCCCGACGCTATCGGTTGACTGATTTTTTCCCAAGAGAGCAGATGGATTTTACGCGACGACGAAGTCGAACCCCATATGAAATCCCTTGTGAGCTGCTCAAGTCTGTCACATACACCTCGAGGAAGCTTCACAGATTGCATCACATATAACGGCAAGCTCTGCAGCACTGATCTGGCCAGCGTAATCCGTCCCGCTAGAGAAAGGGTTTTGGCTTGCCATCCCTCTAAACGAGCACTAACTTTGTCAAGCAGGAATTGGAATTTGTCTTTGCCAACCCTCCCATTGATCGTTGGGACTCCCAGGTACTTACCAATGTCTGAACAAGTCGGCATACTTAGTAAGTCACTGATTTGTGTTTTCAATCCCACGTCCACTGCATCTCCAAAATAAATGGAGCTTTTCGAAAAGTTGACTCGCTCTCCCGAGGCCTTACAGAAAGTTTCTAGACACTGTTTTATAGTTGCAGCCTGTTGAGTACTCGCCTCTGCAAAAACCATGAGATCATCCGCAAAGAAGACATGAGAAATATCAACACTCCCCACACTGATCGGTTTCCACAGCTTTGCGTCCACCGCTCCCTGTATAAGCTGTGACAGTCGTTCCATGCACATCACGAATAGGTACGGCGAAAGCGGATCCCCTTGACGGACCCCCCGAGACGCCTTGAAACCCTCAATTATTCCTCCATTCCATAAAATCTTAGTGTCACCCAAGGACTAACAACTCATAATTGTCTGCACCATGCGAAGGGGAATGCCAGCCTGTTTCAGAGTATCCTCCAGGAAGCTCCATCGCACTCTGTCATAGGCTTTTTCGAGGTCTATCTTGATGATCATCCATCTTTTCGCAGCGGCCCGGGCTCTCACAATGATGATATTTGTAACATCACTCTAAACTTGTCATTTTGGTCTCCTTCTAATATATTCTCTCCTCTCAAAACAGGTATCCATAAAGCTAATTCTTACTCCATTTTACGATAATTGTCTATTCTATATTTTTTTTAATCTCTTAACATGTAACATTTCTACCTCATGATAAACTTACGAGCGCTCAATCAGCAAGCTGATACTCCAAACACTAATTATTCTTAGACTCTTTTGATAAAAAAAACGTAAGACTCTGATGTACAAAAAGATATTGTGGAGCAAATCGATAAATAAATAATAATGTGTTTGTTCTTTTGTGTACCCTAATGTGTATTAAATATGGAAAATATACCCTAAATAGTAAATAGTAAATCTGTAATAAAAAAGGATTCTAAAAAATTCAAAATTTAAGATCTATCAAACCTTTCTAATATTAGCTTTTGATAATGTGCCTTTATGACACATAATTAAAAATCAATAATAATAAGGCCAATTTCATACTCCGGTTGGTCTACTTCCGGTTCGATTTATCTTTGGATACAATCTTCTCATATATATACTATATATTAAAGTCGAGGCTTCCACGTTAATTATGGCCTCACTCATATTAAAGTAATTATAAATCAATTATATCTTAACAATTATATATTCTTATTAGTTTTACAATTAAAAAAAATTCCACATGTCTTTACCTGATTATCATATATTAATATTTCAAAATGATATATATATCCATGGACCATACTCTATCAAAATAACATCCTATATTTATAAACTATCCAGAGAATATCTATCAAGATTTATCAGTATCATACTAATTAAGGAAAAACTTAGATTTACCCTACAAGAATCTATCAAAACAATATCTATAATTTATAAATCTATCCAATCAATATCTATTTATATACTCTATGAATACCATACTAATTAAAAAAATATAAGTATTAGCACATGAAGAGATTTATTTATACAAAAATATGATTTTAGGTTATATGGTAAAGTTATATATTTAGAAAATATGATCTGTTAAGACATCAATATTATATTTATTTCTGTAAAGTTTGATAATGAAATATGATCTATTGGGACAAAGTATTAGATTTATTATATTTTATATTTTAGGTTAGTTTATAAGACAAATAAAAAATTGCGAAATTTATACATGAGAAAATATACTACGATCAAAATTTATATGGCAAAAACAAGTTAATTCGAGTTAAATATAATAGTACTATCGTTGTATATTTTATTAGTATGTGGAATCAAATGTGCACTGTATAAATTCATTAATATAATTTATTTAAAATAATTTAAATATTTAGGAAATAGTCCTACACTCCTACTATGCTAGTAAGTCTGACTCCCGTTAAATCTGACAAAAGAATGAAAAGATAATAAAAACCTTAGAGAATATAAACCAAGATCACATGCTCAATTTACTTTAGTTTTGGAGCTACATTCACGGATCTATATACATTTCTTCCTTTTTTATGTTGGGCTCTAGTTTTAATACTTGTAAGGGCCCAAACGTTGATGATAAAGCCCAAACTATGGATTGTTTTCATTCAAACCTACACTTGCCCAAAGTTACAATACAAATTTGTTGTGTGGCCGAAAAATAGATCCATGAACGAACAAAACAAGAAACAAAACCCAAGAGGTAAGTTAGGGATTGATGGAATGCACCTACTTGATTACACTGTCTGTGCGTTTGTAGAATGGTAGCACTTTGCTCAAAAGAAGAATGGTAGCACTAAAAGATTGTTGCTTTAATGCGTTTAAGAATGGACTTATACCTAACATATTATTCAACACTAATGAAAGACTTAAGGGATGATCACAAATCCTTGTCCTTGGTGAGTAAAAATGGAGGGAAAGGTGGAAGAGGCTTTATTATTTTTGTATGTTCAAGGATTAACGGTTCGATGGTATTAGTTTGGTAAATTCTTGGATGTGAGATCAATGCTTGAACACGCCCGTACCTAGTCCAAAATTGAGGAGTCGATAGTTGCTCCTAATGCCCTGTCTTGTACATTTTTCTCAATCATCGTCTTGGATGTTCTTCTAGTCACAATTTACACCATTCATTCCTCGTTTTTGTATTTTCTAATTTGTTTAATTTGTATTTGATCTTTTTTGTTATGCATGCACATATGCCCAACACATAACCCGTGGGTTCCATCTCAAAACTAATTGGCAATAGGAGGAGTACTCCATTTCTTTATATGTTAGGCTTGGATCCCTTGAATCTCGATGTGGGATTCACAATTGACACAACAATATGAAAAAAAGTCAAATTACAATTATATAAAAAAAAAAGGAAAAAAAAGAGGACAAACTAATGGACCTCTCACCCCCAAGTCCCCAACTACCCTATAAGCCAGCTTTACCTACCCACCATCGTCACCAACCCTCGTCTGAATATCATCTCATCAATTTCATTTCTTTATCTCATTTTATTTTCCCCATTTGATCTGATTCAATTAGACTACAAGTACTTGCTTCCACCTTCTCTCTTTGTTCCACCTACCTCCTTCTTGTTGCAGGAAAAGGCAGCTGAACCCTACAATTTTGAGGGTTTTGGTAGCTTTGCTCCGACAACAATGGCGTCTTCTCTCTCCACCAAACCCTTCCTTGGCTCTACCGCCTCCGAATCCCTCTCCGGAATCGGCTCTACCCAATCGAGTCTTCCGAAGCTCAAATCCTCCTCCATTCGCATTCCTCTCCGCCGTCATTCCCGGAAACTCGGTATGTCCCTCGTTCGTGACTGCTATTGCTGATTCCAGATCGATTCCTGCCTGATTGCGCGTTTAATTTCATTGGTGATATGACTTAAAAGTGGAGATTTGGTTTGAATTTGCCTACCTGTTGTTTTTTTTGAATTTGTACCCAATCAGCACATTCTAGTTTGCAAACTCTTTAGTATTTGCTGCTGTAGAAGGTTGGCTATTAAGGGTTTTTTCTAAGGGTTTCTGCAATTCTCTGCTTATGGATGAGGACTGAGGAGTGATCAATGTTCATAGCATGTCTAATGTCCTCTATGTGAAATTTTGTTGTGTGACAATTTCAAAGAAACTCTGGATGCTAAATGATCATGCACATTGGAACACCACTAAAATTGTAGATATTGAACATTCCTTTACTTTTGATTGTTTGCTATTATATAATTTCTGTTGCTACTCTGAATGGTAATTGATGAATTTCAAGACTATAACTTGGGTCTTCTTAGTCCTTTTTTTATTCTACAATCTGCTATTTTCACAGATGATCCGATTCAAACTATATTTCTACATTCAACATTCTAGACACTGAGGGATTAATCTGCATTCTAATAAGCTACTGGTTCATACCTTGCTAGCAACCGTTGGACATAAGTCGCGGTTTTCTAGTGCAAGAGGTCAATAAACTAAACTTTGATGTGTCGTGCTGAGTGACAGTTGTACAGGCTGTTGGTAGTACATTTGGGACTCATTTCCGTGTGACAACATATGGAGAATCTCATGGTGGGGGCGTTGGCTGTATTATTGATGGATGCCCACCTAGACTTCCGATCTCTGAAGAAGACTTACAAATTGATCTTGATAGAAGGTAGTTTGTTCTTGACCCATTTAATTATCTCTTTTACAGCCCTTCATGGGGAACAAGAGATAAACTTTCCCTGTCAATCTTCAATATGTACTTACTTGAGCTTTGTGACTTTGAGAATTTATTCCATACTATTTCTTTCATACTTTCTTCCCAGACGTCCTGGTCAAAGCCGGATTACCACTCCCAGGAAAGAGACAGATACTTGCAAGATATATTCAGGAGTTGCTGACGGTAAGTATGCTGCCACCATTTTACCTTCCTGTAGGAGCTAAACCTTGCAGTATTTTTGGATCTTTACTGATGGATCTTAGATTGTGTTTAGGTTTCACTACTGGGACCCCTATCCATGTCAATGTTCCCAATACCGATCAGAGAGGGGGTGTAAGTGGCTATTCTGCATTCATGTTATGATTTTAACTCTCTATATATCTAATCTCTAAGAGATCTTATGTCTTTGTGTGTATTATTAGGATTATAGTGAGATGTCCATAGCATACAGGCCTTCTCATGCAGATGCAACTTATGACTTCAAGTATGGTGTTCGATCAGTGCAGGTAAAATTCGCATATACATTTGACCTCTAAAATGTTCTAAGAGTTTTGTGTTTGGAAATTCCGTTTGCTTATATATCTATTGTATTATACAATAGGGTGGTGGTAGATCTTCTGCAAGAGAAACAATTGGTCGAGTTATAGGTGGAGGCGTTGCTAAGAAAATCATAAAAGAAAAGGCTGGAATTGAGGTTTGTTTCTTCGTTATATTTCTCTTGGTCTTAGGATCGTCATACACTATTTTTCTCTTATGGTGATATTGTTGATCCTGCCACGTGGCATCTCATGTCTCAAAGTTTGAGAGAATTCTGTCCACTGCTCTTATCCTGCATTTTATTATTATGGTGCCTGGCAGGTTCTGGCATTTGTTTCTCAAGCACACAAAGTTGTGCTTCCTGAGGGTTTGGTAGATTATGAAACCTTGACGCTTGAGCAGGTATTACTTACTAATTGCAATCTGTAGTCAGATGTTTATCACATGTCTGGTACACATAAGTAAACCAACTATTGAAGTGGTAATTGTTCTGAGTTATGCAAAAAATGAAGTAATATTGTTAATAAAAGTAAGTACAACAGGATATGTGATACAGCTACTGTAGTTCCTTGTGATTGTGACTTTCCGCCATGGTTATCTTTTCCAGATTGAGAGCAACATTGCAAGGTGCCCTAATCCAGAATATGCAGAGAAGATGATTGCTGCTATTGATGCCGTCAGAGTAAAGGGAGATTCTGTAGGAGGTGTTGTCACATGTATTGTCAGAAATGTTCCAAGAGTAAGATCTTGCAACTATTATTGATGGATGTTGTTGTTATTGAAGATAATCTCGTCCAGACTGTGTTTTTGGCTTATCAATTGTCTTCTTGACACTAATTTTTTTTCCTATTCAATCAGGGACTTGGTACTCCTGTCTTTGACAAGCTTGAAGCTGAGTTTGCTAAGGCTCTCATGTCTTTACCTGCTACCAAGGGGTTTGAGATTGGTAGTGGCTTTTCTGGTAATTCCCTTATCATCGTAAACTAAACCTCTTGTTCTTACTAGGTGGTTATTCATTTCATAAACTCTTACCTGAAACCGCATTTGGTTCTTCATGACAAATCATAAATATGTTTGTTGTTTGTATTCTGTTAGGTACATTCATGACTGGGAGTGAACACAATGATTCATTCTACACAGATGAACATGGAAGAATTAGGACGAGAACAAATCGCTCAGGCGGGATTCAGGTCAGCTCAATCACTGAATAGCCAAGCTGAAGCATCTCTTGACGTATTTGTATGACATGCTTCTCGATTGTTTCACTTATATCATCCTTGATTCTGTTGTATTGACCAGGGTGGAATATCCAATGGAGAAACCATTTACATGAGAATTGCTTTTAAGCCTACATCTACTATTGGCGTAAGTTTTTAACAGTAAATGCATATATGTAATTCTTGACAGTTATTTGTCTGCTTTCAAAATAAGGGATGCTTTTTGCATGTTATATGGAAAAAATGTGTAGAAAAGAAGTAACTTATAAGCTGTTAACACATTGCATCATCTGCAGAAGAAGCAAAATACCGTGACGAGAGATAAACACGAGACTGAGCTTATTGCAAGAGGTCGCCACGATCCTTGTGTTGTTCCAAGAGGTATGCATTGAAATTAGAAATGTCTCTTAGCAAGTTATTTTCATATGCACACTGCTGAAGTCGTTGATGAACGTTTTGGTAAAAATGATGGTGTAGCTGTGCCAATGGTGGAAGCCATGGTAGCACTGGTGCTTGTGGATCAATTGATGGCGCACTATGCTCAGTGTCAACTGTTCCCGATCGATGCTAGCATTCAGGAGCCTGTTCAACGTCTTCCAGTAGCACATTGACAATGGCTGTTCAGCAACTTCCTGTGGGAAGTCTTGGGCACAGAAGATTGTTAAACCTGTTTTGATTATTACTTAAATACACTGTAATTGAGCACAGAAGAAGAGTGCATCAAAAGTTTATGATGTAAGAGGAGCTTTTCAATGGTTGTAGTCTGGTTGTTACTTGTGTTGTTTTGAAATGGTTTTGTCTGTTTGCCGGATTTTATGTTGTCTCAAAGTAATAAATACTACATTTGTTCGGAAAAGATTGTTAATATAATCCTTAAATCTTGTTAAAAATTTGTTTTGTGAGGGTTTGTTAGAAAAATATTGGATATTGGTCCAAAGGTCGTCACAGGAACTTTAAATATTGGATATAAGTTCTAGAATAGTACTCGAGCACTTTCAACTGTAAACATTTATTTAAAAAAATCTTGCTACACAAAAAGTCTTGCTATAATAGTAAACATTTTATTGATCAATGCACAATTGCATAGGTAACACAGGCGAACAATATGAGCAAGCATTAAAATGCACGAAGTTTTCAACCTCAAAAAGAAAACATTGCTAAGGTGAATGCAGCATTGTAGAACTGAAGCTCCAAGAATATCAGCAGAACCTTGATTAATTCTTCACTGTTGTCACATACTTGAGGAGCATCTGAACAACATCTGGGGAAATACTAGCAGATTGGGACTTCAACTGTTCAATTTTTGCTTCTGTTTCTGCTTCAAGGCGCTTCACATTAGCACCCGAGTCGCCACTACTCTGTTTTATCATACACATGGAAAAGGAAAAAGAGAGAATTTAAAAACCGCATTCACATGTTATACAGAAGTTCATTTTTTAAAATTTTGGTCTCTATAGAATGTAAAGTTTGGATCTTAGGAGCAACTGAGCAAGATCTTATTAAAGCATAGAAACTCCTTCACTTTCCGATCTGCTTAATGCCCGTTTCATTACTGTTCATTAAAGAAAGAAGAGACTGGATTTGGACTCTTCCCTCACATGCATATAGAGACAGGAAATCCTGAACACTAAATTGTTACCCCAAAAAAGACTAAATGTAGACTTCTCCCTCACATGCAATGCATACTAGAGACAAAAGAAATCCTGAACATTTAACTGTTACCCAGTGAAACCATCATGTACTAAAAAACAGAATCAGAACATGAGAAAACTATTGGATTGAAGTAACATATGAATTAAAAACCATACAAAAGGGAACTTGATTTCCAGTAGAGGTCTTTGCCATGGGTTTTTGCTAGCTATTTGCAAAAGGAATTTTCTACACAGAACATTTATGAACTTTACCTCTGTAAGTTTTCTCTGGAAATCAGCCTCCATTTGAGCACGGAATTCAGCAATCTCCCTCTCAGCCTCTTCTTTTGCTTGCTTGAGTCTAGCCATCTTGGCTAAAGGGCAGAAAGAAAGGAGAAAGTCAGTCTAGATCACTTTCATCACATTTAGCTTACATAATCTTAGTCAGACTCAAAGCACAGAAACCATTAGACCCCACATTTTAATATCAATACAATGAGGTTACAAAATTTCCACAACTACAAACCTATCCTCGGACACAGCTCTAGAAATCTATAACATCACACCGATAAAGATGGAAGTGCATGGCTTGAATTTGACATTTACATCTAGCAGAATGTGACACATGAATTTTGTTATCATAATATTGGCTTGAATATTAATAGCTCTACAGAATGAGTGCTAGTGCACATAGGAAGCTTATTACCAGAATCAAACTTCACACTAATAAAACAGACATGACAACTGTTTCCATGAAATTCCATATTGAGCACATGAATATATAAGAAGCAGATAATTCTTAATTCTAACAGACAATATATCCTCTGTTAAGGTAGCCAACATATGAGCTGGTTGTGCAATTGAGCTATATCTTCATCAGTCTGTGGATTAAGTTATCCCTACAAGTTTCTTCACAAAAATATAAAATACCACATTTATGCATGAAATCCTGCAACTTGATCTGAAGACTAGAATCGAGGGGATATTTACCATTTCTTGCAGTGTTAACAATGTGCTGTGCCTCTTGCTCTGCAGCCAGCAAGAGCTGAATTCCATTTTGTCCTCTGTTTGAGTCCATACTTTCTTGTTTACAGATGAATTCCTCTGATATAAATAAAATTATTCACAGCATCAACAGAGAGTCAATTTTTGACACAGTAACAACCAAAGCATGGGTTACAACCAAAAATTGAACATTACAAATCAAGATACAAGGATTAGTTTGTAAGACATATCATTGCCCAAAATCCTAAAAGATCTCTCCTTTTGGATAAATTTAACACAGGGACATGGGACTGACATGTATTCCTTCCCAGAAGTAAACAGGGTGATCAACAGAAGAAAGCACTAAATTTGTAACCAGAATTTTAGTTTTAACCAAGCAACTATAAGCATGGCTCAGAGAAGCTCATGAATGACAACCATATAATCTTGTAGATAAGTGACAGCAATTGAATCTTCTTGCAAGTCACCCCTTACCAACGATAAATTCATCAAAATCCAGAAAGGATACATGGGCGATTAGACCATTCTACAGCGAAAAATGCATAAAGATGCCTAATTTAGTCACAAAATCAAGCTGAATATCCGCAACAACGAAGGTGCGAAAACAAAACCTATCCGAAATATATAAATCAAAGCATCAGCTTGCAGAATAGTTAACACTTTCAAATGTTCCAGATCTACATAAGAAAGACACAAGCTCTCTTTCCCCATAATCCAATCGGAAAGTGGAAGAAAGTGTGAATAAAATCTAACCTGGGTAGTTCCGTAGGGGATCCCTCTCAAGTCCGTGAACCAATGGAAGCGAAGATTGAAAGCCGATCAACGAGATGTGAGATTGGACTCCAAATTTCCTCCCGTGTTTATTATTTGGAAGGGACAAAAATAATGATGATTAGAAATTTCCCACCTATGATTGAAGCGTATTGGGCCTGATGGGCCTGTCGTATTGGATTGGGCCGCCTTGAAAACATCAGCCTAATTTGCTCGGCTCCGTTTATTTTCTTCTTATAGAGCTACAACTATGGCGCCAAAATTTGTAGCCAAACACTCACCAGTCACCACTAATGCGGTTAATAACTTTTTTTTTTATGATGAAGAACCCAGGTCTCGGCTGAATCCACCGGTTGCAGGGTACTTGCACACCCTGATGGGACTGCGGAATTCCGAGGCCGTAGATCGGACCTCTACATACGGAGGGAGTCTCGACTTCCTAAGCTAGAAGCCTTTTGTATTTACGTACATGAATTCCATTAACAAGGGGTGCACCTGAATTTCATTAGCAAATTAATTACCATTTCCCCAACTTAGTTAATCAATTCGACAATAGTCATCTTCAAGTTCGGTAGTGGGAATACATTTATTATGATAATCGATAATTAAATAGATTTCGGCAAATAAAAAAGATAATTAATTAGATTTCGATAATATTCAAGTTCAGGTGTTTAATAGGTCCGTTTTAGAGGTGAAATGTTGGACCAAAATTGATAAGTCTAGATGTCTGTATATGTTTTAAGCCATTTTAAATAAGAGTAAATTTGGTCAATGTAAAAATAGGAGCAAACAAGTTGAAATCACTTGGGAAATTCCATTTGGTATTAGTGTATTAAGTTTTGGTCTTTTCCGGATGATACCCTAAAAACAACTTATCTCGAGTTTGATCCCTGAGTTTTTGATTTGGGTCGGCCCGTGCCCAATTTTACTTTCTCCATCTTCTTCCCGTCAAATGGTCTTTAAAAGGAAAAAAATCTGAAATGAAAACAAAAAAGAAAAAGAAAACTCAATTGTAAAGCTAATCCAACCGTAAAAGAAGACACACTACATATGCCCCTCTCCATTAACTAAGAACCACCCCCAGTGTCACCGGTCTCGGAGGAACCACCGCCGACCTCACCACCACCATCATCGGCTGGTTCCCCCGACAGCCGAACAAGTCTTCCCACAAGGTTTCCCCATCCAACCCCGATTTACATTAGCAAGGTCGACTTCTGCGACATGGTTCAGTTCCCGCCTCCGTCCACGCCACGGCCAATTCCAGTAGTCCATCGACTTCCACTCCGCTACCGTTCGTCCACGGTCCACATCACCCAGCTTGCGCTTCCAGCGGATCCGGCCAGTGGCGGACGCAGAACGAAATCAAAGAGGGGGCACAACTTGTTTAGGAGTGAATAAAAAAACAAAATGATGTTACGTGGAATTGAACCTTGGTGGGATGAAAATAAAATTGAATAACAAACCATCTAGACTAGTTCATTTTTATATCATATTAATACCAATTAATCTAAAATATATTTACATTTAAACAAAAATTCCATACATATACTAATAATACCCGACGGAAGGGGGCACGGGCCCACGCAGGACCCCCTGTGTCCGCCCCTGGATCCGGCCACCGCTGCTTGTCCAAGTGGCCAACCACCTTCCACCGCTCTTCTTCGGCCACCGCCCCCAACGTCGCCGACTCTCCGGCGTTAGCAGCTCCACCCCAAAACCAATACAGTGCTTTTTCTTTCTTTGTTTTAATTTAAAACCAATAGAGGGTTTTTTTTTGGTCGAAAACCAATAGAGGGTTATACAACGCTTTTTCTTTCCTTGTTTTAATTTTTATAATTGTTAAAAGCCATTCTACGGGAAAGTAAAATTAGGCCGAACTAAATTAAAAGTTCATGGGTAAAACTCGGAGTAAGCTTTGTTTAGGCCACCGTCCGAAAAAGCTTGAAACGCAAATGGTATTTCCCAACAAACTTCTACAACCCGTAATAAAACTGAAATTTTTTCAATCTGCCTCCCCGCTGGCCGCCGCCTTTGACGACTTTATCTCGGTAGGAGTCGCCTCGCAGCCTGTCCTCGCTATCCCACTACGCCCTGCCCAGATTCCGTCAAATCGACACCGCCCCACTACATTTACTCGTATCTCCGACGCCAACATCTTCACATGCTGAAACAACAAACTCACTCTCAAACCTCTAAACAAGTTAAATGAAAGACAGAGAGCAAAATAAGAACAGCATCTGAATGCTCTATGATTACCTCCACAGCAAAAGCAACAGGTTAAAATACAGAGCACGTCTCTACAGGCAACCCTAGTCCACGACCAACTAGGGTCTTGGAGGTCATGATCTTCTTCACCACCGCCATTGACACGCCTGTTGATCAAGGCTTGGGATGGAGAGTTGTTGTTCTGGGTTTGATTCTGAGACCTCATCCTCCCCAGATTCCATTCCAGGTTGTTCAAGTAGGCAACTTTGAAGGACTCCCTCACCTTCATTGAAGGCCATAAGTGCATTCTCTTTGATTGATTGAAAAATATCAACGGATCTCTTCTTGTGGCTTGAATGGCAGAAGTTATCACCACCAAATACTATTATTGATAATAATTCAAGACAAAACGTATGGACTTATTATGCAGGTATGGGATCAACACCTCAATTTGAGCTAGAAATCAAAAAACAGAGCTTGCTCACTTAACCGGATCTTCTTCTCTTCTATTTTTTTTTTTCTAACTTTTATAATTTTTTGGGCCTTGTGGGCTCGGCAGCGGCCCAGATAGTGTGCCTCATTTGTTTTTATAATCTTGAGAAAAATTTAAAACCCCTTCAAAATCTTCAATTTTGCACAAGATCACGCTTTAAATGTAAAAATGTGCAAGAAACCACCCGTTTGATGTAAAAACACGTGCTTGATAACTGGCATTCGGGAGCCGTTTCAGTCATGGATTGCAAGTCCTTAAGTTACGGCTGATCCAAATTATACCTGGTTCGTCGATCTGTTGCTCGTGGGACGGGACACGAGGATTTGCTGGAGGCGGGTACGCTAGTTAAGTTTGGTAATAAATCAGAATTAGGACTTTATAACGTACGTATGTGCATGCATGATCACATGGACAATATTGATGTCGTCGTTTGGACGTTAATGTTTTAGGACAAGTACAATGCAGATCGATCGCACAAAAAAAGTATTGGTCATGTCCAAGCACACAACGGCCGGCCAGATTGGAAGCACTCGTTCGAAGAACGCAGGGCATTGAATTCGTATTACTTGGCAGGAAATTTGAATTGCTTGGAATCCACACAATTCCCAAACGAATTAGACCAGGACGTACGTACAACAGGCACAACAGAACTCAACTAATTAATTCTATAATTTGTGCACTAGCTAGCTAGTAAGCTGAAAATTCTTCAAGGATTCGACTTCAGAGACCGATCATAAAAAAGATCCTGCACCAAACAATATTGACCCAAGTTAACGACTACTAGCTCCAAAATCAAAGTGCTCTAGAATTGATGATGAAGAACTATATACATAAGCATAAGAAGAGGACAAATGAAGATGAAAGTTTGAGGAGAAATTGATAATAGACCTAGAGAGATCATCCGCGTCCAACGAAGACGAAGCAACTCGCGCAGTTCGGGTCTCGGTGACTCGTACTCGTAGCTCGTAGCCCGAAGCCCTTATAATCAAGAGTAACCCCTTCACCGTCGAAACAAAGTAACAAATCATGGCTGAGATTCGCATCATGACTAGCTTGTATTAAGCATTTGAAATCAATCAAGAATTCATATGCTATAAACGCGGATGAAAGGAAAAGAAAAAATAAGCAGTATACTATAAACGCATGAAAGGGAGATTTTGTAAGGATTTATTTGTATGGATCCAGTAAACCCATATGCTCTACATTTTAACCACACATTTCGTATATAATTCAAGTGTGTAGTAATAGAAAGGGGCTAAGAGCTGAAAATAATTTGCTCAATAATAGAAATCCGTATATGAATTGAACCAAGTTGTCGTATCGTATTGTGTCAATACAGTACGTGAAAGCAAACATCTTATCGGTATTGGGTAATTTCTGGGGGAGGCCTCATCTAAGACAGGTCCTATATTTAATTATATATGTCCAACTTGCTACATTTCATTTTCGTTTAATAAGGGTATTTGATTGATAAAAAAAAGACTTTGTTATAAACCGAGAAAATGATGTTCAAGGTACATTGTTCAAGTAAGCACAAGCTTGAAGGAGTCCTGAAATTCTTCGCTTGAAACTGAGAAATTTTCACCACCGTAATTCTCTAAGCAATGCAAATGGAATATAAGGAACAACAAAATAGGTTTGAACTAGAAAATAAAACAGTGAGTTTGGATCACACGGAGTATGTGTTTTCTTGTACTTTTACCAGATTCTTTTCTGCTTGAGTCGTTTTATGGGCCCACCTAATGGGCCTGGTCCATGTTCTCATGTACTTCATTTCATGACGTTACGTTGTAGCCCATGCTTATATTTTGAATACATTCAATATTTTCCCCAATTTTTAAATTTTAGATTTTATTTGTTTATGTCGGCATTCTTTTTTTGGTCATGCTATGTCGGCCTACTCGAAAAGCCGTGGAGTAGGCGATTTGGTTTATAAAAAAATATAAAAGATGCACATCTATACTGTCTATAGTATAAAGCGGAGACACAGTCTTCGCAGAAAATTGCGCCACGTGTCATATCTTTAATAAAATAATCAACCGGGCCCTTGCGTATATAAAAAACACTAATCACAATAGAAAGATAAATATATATGATTTGATAAAAATAATCAACTGGGCCCTCCTTCATATAAATTAGGTAGTTAGAATCTCATATAATCTTATCCCGTAAAAATTGCCGAAAATTTTGAATTATCCCTTACCAAGAATTAGTTGTAATCTTCAGATAAATATTAGTATTATTTAATAAAACGTGATATTTACCGTAAAGTAACTTTTGAACAAATCCAAGTTATTTATGTTATGAGTTGATTTATTATTGGCAAAAAACACTAATCATAATACGAAGATACATTTATATAATCCTATAATTTTAACGTGATCATTGACGTTACATATCTTATTAAATTGGGTTTATAATCGCATTGCCCGTACATGGTACGGGGGTTAAACTAGTTAAGGCTTAGTTCAGCACCTCCCTGCTCCTGCTCCGATCCCTACTACTAAAACGTTGTCTCTTAGGAATACAAGGATGCAAAATCGAGTGTCTTAACAGTAGATTTTCGTCCCCACTATCTCTCTCCGTTGATTGTGCCACTAGTGACATCTAACTTGTGGTTGCTAGTTGAAATTTCGGACGAGCTTTTCTTTTGGAGCGAAAGAAAATAAGCGACATCTAACTTGTACTCCCTCCGTCCCTAAAAGATCGTCCAAAAGGACGGTTTTTGCGATTTTTAAGAAAATGTGAAAAGTTGGTGGGAAAAAGTGAAAAAGTAATAAAGTTGTTGGGAATATTGGGTACGGGGGTAGTATATGAGATTAGATAGAGGTAGTTTTGTACTTTTGTAGAGAAAAAGTGATAAAGTTGGTGAGAAAGTTGGATAATTAAGCAATACTGTATAAGAGATTGAATGGGGGTAAAAAGGGAAGAAATTAGTGATATAAATGGAAAGTTGTTAAAGATGGACAAACAAAGGGGAACGCCCAAAATGGAATACTGGACAATCTTTTAGGGACGGAGGGAGTAGTTACTTTCTTTCTCCCATTCAGCTACACCCAACCAAACAACCACACATAGCCTAAGTTACATGTTTATTTAGATTATCTAAACTTGTGATTTTTACATGCTAATTTTTATTTTTTTTTTAGTTTTCAAACAATCTTGTTATGGGGGAGTATTAATTCTCAATTGTAATGTATTGGAACTACTTGAAAATCTTTTCAAAAGCTTTTATTTTTTGCTCAATTAAATCATGAGCCATAAAAGGTACAATAAAAGGAGGATTCTCGAAAATCATGAAATCAACATCAATAAGAAAAGCACAATTAGCTAAACTATCCACTATTTTATCAAGGGACCTAGCAGTTCAAACGACTGTCACTTGCCAATCAGGTCTTTGGATCAAGTTTCGACAATGGACCATCAACGATACATTGGGGTGGGTTAGTGGAGGCTCGTCGTTGAGGAGGTCTACCGCCACCGAGAATCAATTCAATAATAGCCTTCGGAATTCTTTTATCACAAAGGCACTTGAGAGCTTGGAAGATAGCAAGAAGCCCTGCTTTAATGGCATAGCAGTTGCTCAATTTCGTTGTGAAATGCCATCAAGAAAATGTCGTTGGAGTTCTTGAGAACGTCTTTACCACTTGCTTCACCCGAATTTCCTTTTGAAACCTCATCTACATTCAGTTTCATCCACCCCTCCGATGGCGGGCTCCATTTGCTAAAAGTGGTTTCATTCCTACTGTTATTCGTCACAATCCACAACTAGCTAGTCTTCTATGCCCTCGTGTATGTTATTGCCATTGATTTAGCAATTTGGGTAGTGGTATTAGCATTATCACCGCCAATGTTAAGAGCTATCGAATTTCTTTAATTTGTTTCCAGATGTACCAGACCGCGGAACCGAAAAAATGCAGCTCCAATTATCCTTCGTATTTAGGTTCAACATCAACAAACTTTTCATATCCAATGAGAGAAGGTCATTTTTAGCCCTTGTTTCACCAAAATTTGCTCACACGTCTCTTGCAAACAAACAGTACCTGATGGCGTGTGGATGTCTCAGCTCGATGGCATCTTGGGTAGGCCTCTGAGGTCGTTAAAGGTCTCTTGCATGTGCCTCATAGCATTACACAAGATACTATTGTTGGCTGCCAAAAAGAGGAAAGTGCGAATTCTCTGTTGTGTTGGGGCTTTCCAAATCAATAACCATTTGAAACCATCATTCTCCAAGTTCTGGTTCAGCATCTGCATAGTCGATTTTGTTGAAAAGATTTCCGATTGGGATCCCCCCAGTAGACTTTATCTTGATTTGAGTTGCTTGAATCAAAATTTTGAATTGCTCTGAGCTTAGAAATAAACTTGCTCGGTAGGTAAGGAATGATAAGGTGCCATTTCCAATTGCTTCCATCCCACATTTCAGCCACTATCGCACCAAGCTGCTCATCTGGAATTTGACAAAGAGCGGAATCTTCCAGCGAATGGTCAACTAGCCATCCATCTATGCGTCCAAAAAGGAGTGTGTTGGCCATTTCCGATTGTAGTGCAGAGTCCTTTGTGGAGTAATTTAGCCCCATGTTCGATTCCTCTCCAAGTATAAGAAGCATTGGCCTTCCTCGTAATCATGTCAACATCATTCCTGTTGGCGCAATATTTCCTTTTGAGAACCGAGCCTATAAAGAATCAGGTTCCATGTGACGTCTCCACCCGATTAAGGTTGCCTTGTTTGAGTCCTTGATATTCTGATTCCGAGGGCCCCATTTGAGATCGATGTTGTGAGCTTCTCCAAGAAAGCCAGTGGATCTAACCCTTTCCGGCCCTAAGCATAAAAATGACACTTAATCCTCCACATAAGCATATTTTTCCAGCCATGTAATAACTCAAAAAAATTAAAATGAAAGCTTTCTTTGAGAAGGCCATCTTCTCCGTAAGTTTTTCTTTGCCACATAACATTGATTTATTCCCTTCCACTCTTCGACGGTGCTGCCCTATGTTGAATCGTCGTCACCACCGTCGTGACCTAACCCTTTCCGGCCCAGGAAAAAACGTTCGCCGGCCTGCCCAGACACCATCCGCCCACACCTTTCCGGCCCAGATCTGGGTTCTCGCACACCCTCGCCGGCCCCTTCCTGGCGCGACACAGCCACCAGCCTTCTCGGATTTGTGGACGACGGCTCGAGCAGCCAAGCCGGCCATCTCCGACGCAACCCCGCACTGCCCTATGCCCGACTCCTCTGTTCCAGATCTGCGACCCCGAGCGCGACCTAACCCTTCTCCCTCTCTCTCGAGTTCACCGGCCACAACCCCGACCTAGCTAAAAAAGTCACAGCTTCCATTTCTCTGTTCGTAAAACACAAAAACAATCTCACATTGTTGAATCAACCCACAAGCCATGAAATTCTGCCCTAAACCAAATAAACCCTAAAATTCAATTTTCAAAAATGCACAAATCTTACTCCATAATTTGAGCACCCAAAGAAGCGCCTTTCAGGATTCCTTCCAGTCCGTGAGTATTTGATGGAAGCTTGGACGCCACACCTACAATTTGGGAATCCCGCGTAAGAAGCGCCTTCCAATTCACGACCTCTGTTCGACCGTGAATCCGCGCTTGAATGCAGGGAACTTCGCACATCCGAGTATGCGATGAAGTCGAATGTGGGAATATGAGAGGTTATCAGATGAAGATAACAGATTTAAGAGGAAGAGTTGAGATTGGAGAGAAAGGGGAGAAGAGATGAAGATGAATGTGCGAAATCCGTAAGCTGCGGCCAAATATTGTGGCAATTTTTTTTTTTTTCAATTTCCATGTCAGCAAAAAAATGTAGCATAACTCGCGTTTGAGAAGTTTGGAAAACACGCGCACATCCACGTAAGCAAAATGTTCAATAGGCAAAAATTGAGGCAGGGGTCTATTTGAACAATCCTAGGTAGGGGGCCAATAGGAAAAAACGTACAAGTATAGGGGTCTGTTTATGTATTCTGCCTTTTACAAAATGGTCATTTTAACACTTCATCTTCAGTTTTTACCGATTGAATACTTGAATTATTCACATTCAAACTTAATAAACACTTTTATGCTGAGCTGTAAAAAAATATTTGCTACATAAGCACATTTATATGCCACACATACATTACATTTTTTTCTTTATTAAAAATAACAATGTTTAAGTACTAAAAATAACAACAACAACAACAACAACAACAATTAGCCCAGTGGACTTCCCCTAAAGGAGAATCTGGGGGGTCGAAATAGTGGCACCCCTGGCTAAACGCAGAGGGGGAGCGACTAGGAGACCCAACAACGAAACACCCAAAGCACACAAACCTAAAACAAAAACGCAAACAAAAACACAAACAAAAACACAAACAAAAACACCAAGACCCAGAACAAAGGCAATAAAACGCAGGAACCCAAAGCTCAAGGACCACCCAGCACAGAGCCCAAAACAAAACATAGACAAAGTCAGAGAAAGCCAAAACTCAAGCATGTCGGTCTGAGCAGGATCTAGCCATCCACCACACGAATCCTCTCTCTCCAGCTATCTCTGCATACTGCCAGCTCTGTCGAAATCCCTACAAGACTGACATCCTACCTTATACTGTCTCGCCAACGCTTCTTCGGCCGACCCCTCCCTCTGCGAAAGACTCCCAAGTCCAGGTTCTCGCATCTACGCACTGGCTCCTCGTGGCCCCGCCTTTGGATATGCCCAAGCCACCTCAGTCTTGATTCCCGAAGCTTATCCGCTATGCTGGCCACCCCCATCCTACTCCTGATCACTTCATTTCTGATTCTGTCCAGCAGCGTGTGCCCGCTCATCCACCTCAGCATCCTCTTCTCAACGACTAACAACCTCTGCTCCTGTGTCTTCGTGGTTTCCCAACACTCTGCCCCATAGAGTATCGCTGGTCTGATCACTGTTCTGTAGAACTTTCCTTTCAGTTTTAACGGAACTTTCTTATCGCACAAAACCCCTGACGAACCTCTCCACTTCTGCCATCCCCGCTGCACCCGAAACGAGATGTCCTCGTCGACACCCCCATTACTCTGCATGACTGAACCCAAGTATCTGAAGCTCTCTTTCTTTGGAACCACTTCCCCTCCCAGCAACACATCATCACTCAGGTCCACCCCTTGACCGAACCTAAACTCCACATATTCCGTCTTGGATCTGCTCAATCTGAAACCCTTAGACTCCAGTTTATCCCTCCAAACTTCAAGCTTGCTGTTGACACCAGCTCTGGACTCATCTACCAAAACTATATCATCCACGAACAGCATACACCATGGGATCCCATCCTGAATATCCCTAGTCAGCACGTCCATCACCACTGTAAAGAGAAAAGGCTCAGAGCTAAACCCTGGTGGAGACCTGCCTCCTCTTTAAAGTACTCTGTATCCCCGTCCGGAGAGGACACACTAGTCATCGAGCCCTCGTACATGTCTCTGATTGCTTTTATGAACGTGCCTGCCACTTCCTTAGCTGCCAAAGACTCCCAAATCAGATCTCTTTGGCAGCTAAGGAAGACGAGTACTTTAAAGAGGAGTAGGAACGGCGGGCATTGGGGACATTGGGGAAGAAAAAACCCCATCTGTGGTGGTGGCATTGGGGAAGACGAGTAGGAACGGCGGGAGGGAGCCGAGCTTGTAGATCCGGTGCCGCTTCTGAATCTCCATCCACGTCTCAATGTTGACGGTAAATCCGCCTCTCCGCCACCCTGAGAAAGATCATTCATCATTCCGATGTTGAAGTAGCACGGCGTCCCTCCGTCGTTGCCTAGATCCAGATCAGATCTGGATGAGGAGGACGGATGTTGGAAGGTTTTATAGAGGCGAGGATGCGACCAGAAGGAGAAGGTGACAGGATGGACCAAAGGCAGGGACAGTACTCCGGAGCGCCAAGGACGTGGCTGTGGATGGAGATGGACTAGAGGCGGGAGACATCGTCGACGAGGATGACGTCAAAGTCGAGGTAGGTGACACGGCGGATGGAGGAAAGGCAGAGGCCGGTGAGGAAGACGCGAGTGTAGTTGAGGGGTTGGTCCAAGGCGATCTTGTTGCGGACGAGGCGGGAGTGGAAGGAGTATAGGTAGAAGACGAGGTTGGGGAAGGTGGAGCGACGTTCTCCGGCCCGGAAATATGCAACGGCCGTCAAAAACGATGAAGGAGATCCCTAGCAATCTCCATTTGCATTTTTCTTTCTTTCTTTCTTTTTTTTTTTAAATTTCATTTTTATTAAATTGTGACGTGGTGTAATTGTGGCACCGGTGTGGGAAAAAAAATTTGTACAGTCAACAAATAAGGTGTTTAATAGGTCTAAATATGTATAGTTTAAGTATTTTTTTTGATTCAAGTATAGTTTAAGTATTTAAGCTGTAAAAACAAAAAATGAAGTGTTAAAGTGACTTTTTTGTAAAAAATAAGGGTCGTATATGTACTCAGCCCTACATCTTTTCGTGGCGTTCCATGATATATACTGGATTAATGAATGCTCCGTTTCCAAGGACATTGCGAGTATTAAAGTTTGAATTCAAGCCTACACCTAAGATTTGGTCAAGGCCGTACGCTCACCATTATGTAGGATTGAGATACATCTTTTTGGCCGATAAGAATTTCTTGGTTGTAAATTCAAGCTGTTATTTCAAGTGGACACCACATATATACATATAAACATGTTTGACTATATATTGCAAAGCATTATGCCCTACCCAATTGTCAATACCATATTATGCATGTAGTAGGTTTGTGAATTGTAAAAGATGTAGGTTGTAGTTGGAGCTGCCAATATTATGCACATGTTATGAATGGTGTGGACCCCATCCGAAAAACTACGTACAAGTTAGATTACGGCTCCACTTTCAAATTAGGGCATGTAATTGCCCCAGAGGTTTTCTGACTAGTGTGTAATGCGAATCTTATTAGACTCCTATATTGATGACATATTAACTAACAGTTTAATATAACATGAAGAGATCGAGAATAGGGCTAATAGGAGTGAAACACACAATCCTTGATCCTTCAATGCATATTTTGGACCCTTAGACCAGCCAACCTCCGTTGAAGACACCTATAAGTTGTGGATAAGCAAGTTGAAGTTGGAAATCCTTCAAAAGATTCAACTTCATAGACTAACCGAAAGCAAGATCCTGAAACCAAACAATATACATTATACATAGATGGAAATCAAAACTATGGAATGCAAAAAAGATTAGTTAGATTGTACTCCGTATAACATACCTACTCGATCAATAGTGGCCAAAACGAATTTAACTTGGTTAGTATTTGAACAATTTCGAGAATTTTTTGCCCTTTTAGTGCATTTTCTTATAAAGGTAAGAATTCCAACTATGTGTAAAGAGAAAATCAAAACGTTGATCATCGATCATCACCTACCCAGCGATGTAATCAGGATCCTCTGGATCATGTGAAAACTCTGCATCCAACCAACGCTCGGATCCCTCACGACGATCGAGGCTAACTCAACCGCGGCTGAAACCAAGTGGTAAGTCGCGGTCGAGATCGGTAACATGCTCGTGAGTCAATATCGATTGATATGTATGTATAAAGGTGCAATTTGTATGCAGAAATAACTAGCTAGGCTTGTACGTGAGTGAGTGTGGAATGTGGACACTTGTAGGGATTCCAAAAATAGATGAACCAAGAATTCGTTGTGAACATACCAAAATCTAGAGAAGGAAATTTGTAGGCATATCAGATATTTCAGAGAAATTGCATTAGTCTCAGAAATTTATAACGTCGTTGTACTTGTCGACCTACAAGAAGGTATCATCAAATGCATGTCATTAACGTCAATGGGCCATTAATTTGACAGGTTAATTATTATGCTGGTTGGGGGAGGCGCCGTCTAGGGCAGGTGATATTTCTATAATTCTATCTCTTTTGGTGTAACACGTGTTATTTAATCAAACCGGCAGGTTCGGTGCTTCGGTCCAGAACACCTGCCCAACTGCCCAAGTAAGTTACGCCACATAAAACTGTTGTATGGGATCCGAAAGACAAAGACAATGAAATTGATCAGACATTGCTCTTGCAATTCTTTCTTCCCAGCTACTTTCAATCAAAGGGGTTCATGACACCATATACAAATTGAGCGTTTGACCACAAAGACTACGAATCATACATGCATTAAGCAAAACAAATGAAGACTGGCTAGAACAAGACAGGAGTGTAAAGGCGTACGGATGCAAATGAGGGTCCCAAGATGTCAAGGGGGCAGACCGCAACTAACTTTGACACTAGACACCTACTTGGTTGCTTGTGCACAGTCCACACTTGCAAAACCAAGTGCGAATCGAAGTTGAAAACATCCTTCAGCTTCTTAAGCTATGATCTATCAATCATATACTCTGATATACATCACTAGCGTTTAATGGAGATAAGTAATTAGAATCTATGTTATGGTAAGCAGATTCAAAATCCAAGCAATTTAAATGCCAAGGATCTCAGGCATAAGTGCATAACTTAAGTCTTACTACAAAACTTATGGACTAGCAAGGAAGAAATACTAGTCACCTGCACTCAGAGCTTCTCCTGCTGAGGTTTGGAAGTGTGTGCCTCCTCCACATGCCTTGTTAGCAGTGAGATGCCATAGTGTGAAGCGCTGGAGGTGGCATAATATGATGTCACTGTATGTTGTGTAAACCTTGGGAGAGCATAACCTAAGATCATGCACGTTGAAAGGATCAAATGAGATAACTAACCACTGATTGAATGACAAGACAAAGAACTGCCAGCATATGATACAAATATGATTCTTTGTCACCACTCCAAAACATCAAGAAAACGATTACAGAGAGCTCCTCTCCGGTTGAAGCTAGAACCCAATTCAAGGTAACTTCGCATGGAGTACGGAATATGAAGGAAAAAGAAAGGAACACAGGCATTCTATACATAAGACAAGCGTAAACTGGCATAAGTATGCATGTTATTAAACCCTGCTGTAATAAATGCAAAGACAAACATTACATTAGCAAAACCATTGACATCAAATATTGTAATTCTTCCACAGTAAACGTCTTCAAAATCATAAATTCCCAACTCAAATGGGAACCAGCTGCTTCTTTCCATAAATTTTATGAAATTGCTGTTCATTTTCATACCTTTTCTAAAACCCAATCTTATTCAGTGGACACATAAACTCTTACCTTGCTAAACCTAAACCTGAATGTTAGCAACTATTCAGGCAGATTTTAAACAGCTCTGCCACTTTCAACAGCACCCACCAACACTAACTCAGAACCTTAACAACTAGTCTGAGAGAGTGAGAGGTTTGCTATAGCTTCAGTACAACTTGCCAAATTAAAAGGCCTTAAATGATTTGATCCTCATATGTACCGCACAATGCCCACATAATGCTAAAGGCATTAAGGATAAAATATATAGAAGAAGATCATCAAAAATAAAACTATAAAGGTGAATCAGGCAAAAAATGTCAAACTAAAGTACAACTGAAAGAGGTAGCAAAATCTCAAAATTTCTAAGAGCAAGTTCCCTAGAAACAGAGTAAAAAGTTCTCAGGATGATTTTCCTTTGAGACTGTAGCAGCAATCAATTTTCAAGTTTCTATAGGGTGCTCTCTTCATCTTTATATAAGATCTTTCGGCTAATTTAAAGAAAAAATGCAACCAAACCCCAGTCCTTCTGGCCATCTATTTGCAGCCAAGGCAGTGAAGAGTAAATATGCCAAATTGTAACAACACACCATTAGTGACAAAAAACACTTAATGGATTCAATCTAAATTTCAAAATACAATAAACTCAGATTATTGCTTAAACATGCGAAATTTAACATCTTCTTTTACCAGACAAAACTCATCACAAGCAATAAAGCTCTCCATTTCATCGCTTTCCAAAGCAACAAACTATAAATTCAAAGGTTGTTTAACTTCAACTTGGTATTTGGATATATAAGAATGCTATAACAAAGAACATAACTTCCAATATCTAATATATAGGTCAGTAAAGTACTAGAATACCTCCAAATGCAGAACTACCGGCAGTGAACAGAATCAGAGAAGGAGCCTGTGGAAAATTATTAGATCATTTAGATGCACCTAAACGATATAAAAATCTACTAAGAAAATCTAAAAAGTGAAGGAAGCTGATGGAGAGATACGAAATGGCCAAATTGTGATAATAGCCCCAGCTTATGGGCATTGGGCAGGATTTAGCTTAACCTTTCAAGTTGTGGAATATAGCCTCACCTACAGGATTCGTTGTGAATGTCAGCCTAAGCTTCACTGGTCACGAGACTTTTGATCATTCATACCAGTGTCAAACCATCATTGGTGACTTGTCAATTATGAGCCATGTGACATGACAATATCATGCATTCATGTTAATGACTGAAAATCTAGTCAACTGTGATGCTTGGCTAACATTCGCACTCGACTTAATTGCGGATCTTTTTCCTCAACTTCAAAAGTTCAAGCTTGTTCCCATCCGCGAAGATCAAGCAATACATCACAGTAAATTAATGTATAGTGAGTCACTCTTTGAGGGGCTTACCCCAACCAGAATTTGAAGCCACTTTGGTCCCTTGACATAATTTTGGATGTGTGAAATCCCTAAATACAAGGATCAATGTACATTATATGTTAATTAGTAACAGTGATCCATAAAAATCTTTGAAGAAAACATAAGAATAAAAAAGGGACAAGTGAACTGCATTGTACCAGAATTGAAGCCATAAATAGTACTTAGCAATGCACCCAATCCTGAACCAGCCTGTACAAAAAATAGCAATAGGTAAGAGACAAATAAATAATGTCATGATCATAAGAATCACAATGATCGAATTTATGATCCAGACTTCATACTCATAGCCATTTACCGAAAAATGGTGTAAAACAAAATATGCATTTCTGAAAAAATACGACCATTCAATTGAGTCACTCCCCCATCTAAGAAAGAAAAAGCCTTCTCGTATAAGAACCACATGTTGCCCCCAACTATCTAGCCATATTAGACAGCCTATAAACAAAGAGCTAACCCTAGTCACTCATCTCACATGACTTGCTCTCAACCCTCTCTTGTCACATGTCCCTTTGTTCTCCATAGTCCTCTTGCTTTGAGACCCTTACTGCTCCTTGATTAACTATTATCTCTTACCTTGTGTCTTATATCTTATACATATTGAAAATTTGTTTTGATCCCAACCAAACCAACATCACGCAGTCATGCTCCTTATCTACCTGACTGCACTCTAAAGCTATGAAATTCGAAGACAACAAATCATAAGATAGTAAAGTATATTAGTAATTCGCGGTAATCAGCACGAATCCAAAGTTACCATGCTAGCCTTTTTGTGCCTGTCAAACCTAAACAAATACAGTATATTCTACCGAAAAAATACCAAAGATATAATACTTACCCCCCAGTCCCAACATATGAGCTTTTTTTTGCAAGCAGAATGCAATAGAACAAAAGAAAGTAACAAGAACTTTGATCTTTTCATTTCACAAACTTTATATGAAAATAGTGATCTTTATAATCCCAGATCTCACTCATACAGATCACTGGCTGGTAACTTCATACGCCGCTACTAAGCACACTCTAAATGGCAAATCATATCAGCAACTTTATAAAACTGCAGCTCTTCCAATATGGAAAAACATTTCTTATGGCAGCTAAGCAGAACAAAGCAAGGCAAAGGCAAAGCTCAAGGTGCACTTCTGTCATCTGTATCCACCTCCGTAACTAAAAATGAAGTCAATACCAAGCTGTTCCTATTAGAAAAGCACTATGACCAATCAACAAAAAGACATGCATATAGCAATACGAAGAAGCCACAAACACACAGGTCAACCACAAAACTAACCTCCAGGTACGAGACACGCAGCTTAATAGTTCCAAGTTACACACATGAATAAAAAATCTGATGCACAATAGTCTCTAGCAGCCAAATTGAACGATGAGCAAGCAACTATCCTATAAGGCTCCCCAGTTACTGCCTCTAACAGATATAGGGCAACACAACAGAATTCATTTGCAAAAATTGTCAACTTTTCAGCATACTACTAGAAACGATCAGGATCGCACAATTCAATTCAATACTTTCCGATAAATTAAACTAATTTGAGAGAGGACGTACAACAGTAGCAGCGTCGTGCAAGACGGGAGTGATCGCCCAATCACCGTCCCCCTGAAATACAATACAGATCACAAATCCCTTATGAGACATGGCCTCGAGCACAGAACACACAAGCCTCAGAATCCCAATTTCGAGTTCGAGTTCGAGTTCGAGTTCGAGTTCGAGTTCGAGTTCGAGTTCGAGTTCGAGTTCGAGTTCGAGAGAGAGAGAGAGAGAGAGAGAGAGAGAGAGAGAGAGAGAGAGAGAGAGAGAGAGAGAGAGAGAGAGAGAACAGAATTGGAATGGAGTGGAGACAGGCAACGGGGGCAACGAGGGGTGCCGAGACCTGGGTGGAGTGTAGGATCATGGTGGAGGATCCCAGTTCTGAGCTTCTCTTCGTACACTTCTCTCGTCCCCATCTTTAACCCTTGCTTGCCTATTAAAATTCAAACCCCTGAAAATTTGTTAGTATGTGAATACAAGAATTCTGTTATTCACCCACTAATAGTTTGTACAATGATAAAATATGTCATTACGACGACCAAACAAAGTTAAAACTTTTAAAGTTAATATTAAAGTCATTTTTAATTTGAGTCCAACAATATAGTAAAAATTAAACAATATATGTGTGAAGAACTTCATTGCCATGGTTCAAACACAGTTTTGACTCTCGAGTAGTGCCTAAAAGCATAAGATTTGATAACGGGTCTAAGTTGTTGCATGCTGCTTGTAAAGCTCTCATCTACACTATCTATAGTATAAAGCGGAGAAAATCTCTTCACAAAAATTTACGCCACGTTTCATTTCAATAATAAAATATTCAGTCGGACCCTCCTTTATACAAATTAGGTAGTTAGAATCTCATATAATCTTATCTCGTAAAAATTGATTAAAATTTACCAAAAATTATGAATTATCCTGAAAATTATAAATTATCACTTACCAAGAATTAGTTATAATCTGCCCATAAATATTACTGTTTAATAAAACGTGATATTTATCATAAAGTAATTTTTAAACAAATCCAATTTATTTATATTATGAGCTAATTTACTATTGATAAAAAACTAATCATAATATGAAGATAAATGTATATGATCCTATAATTTTAACATGATCATGACATTACGTATCTATATTAAATTGAATTTATAATCACATTACCCGTACATGGTACGGGGGTTAAACTAGTTTTGTTGAATTAGGCGTTGTTCATCAACGTTCTATATATGCCCTATTCGTCACAACAAAATGGGGGTAGTGGAACGTAAACACGGAAATTTACTTGAGACGGCAAGAGCATCGAGGATTCATACTAATTTGTGTAAGAGATTGGGGTGAATGCATACTTTCAACTAGTTATCTAGCTAATTAACAAGATGCCTTTAGCTAGCATCTAGAAAACACCTTTTCAACTATTGTTCAAGAGAAGGCCTACCTATGATATTATGATAATGTGAAAATCATTGGTTGCTTGTGTTATGTTGTTGCTAATAAAAGGGGAAAGGATAAGTTTGACCCTAGGGGAAGAAGATGTGTTTTGATTGGTTAGCCTCCTAATCAGAAAGGATACAAGATGTATGATTTAACTTCATTTAATGTAGAGCTAGCAGTTTACTTTCAAAGGCAATGATATTCAAGTCAATGCCTCAATTTGCAAAAGATGATGAGTTATTTCAACAACTTTCAAATCATCGACCTCGATTGCAAAAAATCATTGTTATTTCAAAAGAGGTACCTTTTTCTTCAATAGACGACATCAAGAGTGAATCTCTAAGTTTAAGAAAGTCTTCACAATATAAAAAAAAAGGCTCTTTCATGGACAGCATACTATGTTTTGGCAGCAAGAGGAACAAAAAAAAGCACAGCTTTTATAGGAGGCATCTATGTAGATAACCAATCATGCAGCATAAGAATAAAAACTTTATCTAGAGTCCGTGCATGAATCAATCCTGATGTCAATTCATCATCAGATATATACATATTGATCGTTTGGACACAAACACTATGAATCATAAATGCATTAAGCAAACTAAATGAAGACTAGAACAAGGCAGGAGTGTAAAGGCGCACGAATGCGCACAGATGATGGCCCCTTAACAGAAGTATACTGTTGATGCCTCCTTGACTCGGCCGTTTGAAGAAAAAGCCTGTAGGTTTGAAAGGAACGCCATGTAACTTATTACCATCCTCATAAGTCATAACCCTTGTAATCGATACTAAAAGCTACTTGGTTGCTTGTGCACAGTCCGCACTTGCAAAGCTGAGTGCAAGTCGAAGTTGAGAACATCCTTCAGCTTCTTAAGCTATGGATCTAGCAATCATATAAGGTCAGTTCGGTACATATTCATTATATATTATAAGAACATATTTTTGTAATGGCTTCATAATAGTATTCTGAAGTCGTCGTTTCAAACCTCTAGTTATAGACTAACCTCGAGTAGTACTTGGCCAACCTTAAACTATAGTAAGAAATTGAAATCAAGAACTAAAAGGCCCGGGCCAGACCCAAACCCGAACCCGGATAGTGAAGGTGCAGACCGCGGGCTAGACAGAAAGAGAAGTGATGAGAAGAGGAAGCAGAAGAGGGTTGTGATTGGTACCATTTTAACTAATTTGCTTCCTTCCTTCCTTCAGCGTCAAACTCAGCTTCTACGGGCTGTTATCTTTTATACATGTATGTGGGTTGAGTTTGGTGGATTCATGGATCTTGTATGTGTTTGGTATAAGCTTTTTGTCCGGGTTCTTTGTGTAACGCCTTTGTCACGTTCTTCCTTATATGCATTGCATGAAACACGATTTATTTATTTTTTAAAATTTTCTTATACAATTCCTAAGGTGTAAAATGTGGATCCGGAGACTAGAACGGGCCTAAATCAAATTGGGCTATTCTAATTACTAAATGTAGTCCAACCACGGCATCAAGGCCCAAGTAAAATAGCTTCACTCATACAGTAATTGAGTTCATATATAATCAAGATCGAAGGAGTAAAACGTGGAACATTGTTTCGAGCCCCATCGATCAAGGTTGGTCACACGTCTCATCTGTTACCACAAATGATCAAACCCCACCTTAACTTATACTCTTGTGTACTAACATTCCCTAAGAAGGTGGGATGTAATTATTATTAGTAATACCGGGCATGCCATGTATGATTACGACTTGAATTGAAGATATATTCCCAAGCTCCAACCATTCAATTCAATTAATATCTTAAACTTTGCCCAAAAATGGAAGTTTCTCGATATTCATATTTGCGTTTTTTCTATCCTAGGCTACGCATACTAACTAAAACAAATCTAAAATAGCCAAAACCCTAAAATGGAAACTAATAAACCCGTAAAGTTATGTATATTAAATAAATACAAATAAAAAAATATTTTTAAGTGTCAAAATTTGTGCCCTTAATGGAAAAATCGATTTATTTGTCTGATAATCCCAAATCTATACATGTCACCGGTGACCTTTGGATACTGTCTTTAGAAGTTTAACCGCTTGATTTGGTGCCTGAAACGTACATCCATGAGAGTTAAATGTATGCATTAAGCTATAAACGCACACTTTAGCTTAATTAATGCCTTAAAAACCTTTGCCCAAAAAGGAAGTTTCTTGACATTCATATGTGTATTGTACGCTTAGCTTTTGTTTTCATTTTCTAATCAAAGTCAATGAGCTTGCTCATTCCTCACTCGTTCACATCTCCCGTTTAGTTTAGTTAGTGACAAATTTAACTACATGCAACGCCAATCGAAAATGCCTAGAACTTGCCTTCGGAAATGTAGTTGATCGGTTAAGATTGATATCACATGCCCTTTTTAACAGACAAAGAACCATAACTAGCTGATATCAAGTCGTCATCTTGTCTTGTCATGTATAGTACTTTATTTATAGTAATAAAGGAAAAGAGACGAACATTTAGGGACTAAATTATAACGTATTGAAATTGTACAAGTATCTCCTATTGCCTAAGAAACAAAGAACCATAACTGATGAGAAAAAACAAAGAACCATAACTTTTTTACTTGATGAGACTTCTCGCCTTATTGCCTGCAACAAAGTGATATCTGTCATAAATTTTATAGGTCAAAATATCCAACCATATTGCATAAACTCGTGTTGGCCGACATATTTTCGTGGGGGAGGAAAGAAAAAACTTATTTTGACCGAAAGAGGTAAGCCAGCAAGGAGCTAGCTAGCTCAGTATTTAAAACTTTGTGCAATATAGTACTAGTTCCACTTCCTACCGACCACGGGCACATTCAACCGAAAAGTGTTATGTTCAATTTTTGAGTATCCAACGTAATAGAGCAATTACCGAGCTCTAATCTGTGCCACATGCATATTTTTTGTTCATCGTTAGAAATGCATAAAGTTATCCCTTGAGATTAAATTAATTAATTACATTATGTAATTTATGTTATTGAAATGGTAATATATAATCAGTTTTTCTATTTTGTATCACTGTATCATAGAGACACATGATGAGTATACCAAAAACAGAAGTTAAAACTTAAAAAGAAAATAACGATTCCGTTACAAAATAATTTTAAAATCAAAATTTTAAATTTACAAAATCTTTTCATTATTAATTTCTTATATTGTACATTGTAGAAAAATCCATACGGAGTATATGTATTGATTTATCACTGTAATGCAATTTCCTACCATACATCTTAGGAAGACAGCTTGGACACAAAATCTTAGATGTCGGATTACGTGGGATCGATCTCCTAGCTGTACATAGTATCCGGACCACATGCATGTAAAAATCTTATACAGTAATACAGTACGTTACAGTTAATGTCCATTAATAAATTAATTTATGCTACTACGTACATACTACACATAAATTGTGTGGATAATACGGGCGAAAACTTAGGTCATTTTTTAATATTGTATGTGGACAACAAAGGCCCATCAAATCCCTAGCACGAGAAAAAAAATCTTATAAATAGATTTGTGTGTAGTCTAGGGCGTAAAAAACAAAGGAATTGCCAAGGCATGCATGTCACGGGGACCAAAATATGAATGAATATGAATATACACTGTGGAGGACACTTCACAACAGAGGGCAAATACAAACAAATAATAATAAAAAAAAGCTGTATGATTCTTCTTATCATCTTATCTCGACAACAATATTCGACCGAATTTTCTGGTTACAAATTTGCATCTTCTTCGGATGTGCAATTGATCCATGTGGTACCTTTGTGTAGTCACTTTCTAACGTAACCGAGGAGCACATATTTAATTTTTCGTCCATAAGCATATGTTACGTGGCGTTGCCTAAGCTTTAATCAGGATAGTATTTATATAGGTCTTTAGTCCTGCTCTCATAGGTAATACCCTCGACAAAAAAAATTAGAATGGTTGTATGTTTGAGAAATGGTCGTATGTTTGAACTGGATAGAGATAAGAACACGGTTTATTCATAAACAAAGTTAAATTGTACGTGAACATAAGAGCAAGCGCCATCCCATTTTTTTACCTCCAGAACCAAACATTTTTCATGTACCAAACTAGTTGAATTACAACTCAATAAGTAAAAACATGAAAAGAGTACCATAAAAACACACCACTTAATGATCGATCTCGGAGCAATTGGATGATCGTAGAGAACAACATACATTGACCGATCATTAATAATTAATTAAGATGTACTTAGGAAAAAGAAAAGGAAAATGACGACATTGTTGATCAACATGAAGATTAATTGAATTAAGCAGAGGCGCTTCGGAAGGATCCGAGGGCCTTGGCTCCTCCTCCCCTCAACACGAACTGGTGGTAGAACGCTGCGATGGCTGCTCCAATGAACGGTCCGACCCAGAATAGCCACTGTAATATGTATACGTACGCATCAAAAATTAGTCATACGTATATATCAAAGTTAATTTGTCACATTCATTTTTAGAATTAATATATATGTGTTTAAACAAACAAACTTACGTGGTCGCTCCAGGCCTTGTGCTGGTTGTAGATGACGGCCGCTCCGAAACTCCTAGCCGGGTTAATGCCGGTTCCGGTCACGGGGATGGTGGCTAGGTGGACCATGAACACCGCGAACCCGATGGGCAGAGGTGCCAACACCTTCATTATTAATCCATTAATCCATTGATTAGTTTAATTAGGACAAAATTAAGTTAATTACCGGCCCATTGATTGATTGATTAGTTTCAACCAAAGGTCCAAAGCCTGGCTTATAGTTTATTTTGGACTCCTTATGGGCCATTTTTATATCACAATGTGTAGAGCATGTGCAAAGAGACGAGTGATTTGTGAAAGTGAAAGTGAAAATGGTTTGTGTTTTGTCACTGGTCATTGGGTGGGCTCCACGTGGCCCTAACCCATCACCACCACAAAATTATTTTTTAAAAAAATGAAATTGATTGAGAACAACAATGTTGAAGGTTCTGGACCTAATTAGACTCCAAGTTAGGAAAAGACAAGATCCGTTAAATCTTTCACTCAAAGTATGTAAAAAAATTGCAAATTGGAACCTCTAAAAACTTTAATTTCCTCATATAGCCCAACACATGGGGAGAGATGCACCATACTATAATTGGAGTAAACAAGATGTACTCGAGGGTAATAATAATAACCTAGCAATTAATTAAACAGGCCCCTACATATATAAATATTGCAAATTGACGAAAAACATTCCATCACACAAGTACTAAGAATTCCTAGCATCAAATTCAGTAATCGGGATTCAAATTCGAATCATGTGATCTACTACGAATAATAATAATTTCCAGCAATTTGAGGGTCAAAAAATGTAGTAAAAAAACAGAGGACTCACCGGAACGTGGGAGTCACGCGCGTTACGCTTGGGGTCGGTGGCGGAGAAGACGGTGTAGACGAGGACGAAGGTGCCGATGATCTCAGCGGCCAAGCCGGTGCCCTTGGAGTAGCCGGCGGAGAGCTCGTTGGCGCCCCCGCCGTACTTGTCGTAGTAAGCGCTCTGGAAGGCCTTGACTAGGCCCACGCCGCAGATGGCGCCCAGGCACTGGGCCACCATGTAGAGCACCGCCCGCACCAGCGACACCTTTCGGGCCAAGAACAGCCCGAATGTCACCGCCGGGTTTATGTGCCCACCTGCCACGCACACCCATCAATTTTATTAACTTCTTAAAAATTTAAGGCTAGAGTTTCGTCTCCGTCTACTACACGTCCAAGGCCGTTTATCTTTTTGATTTTTCTTAAAGAGGAGCTGAAATATACTACTTTAAGGATGGTAAGATACACTCGTAAAAAGAATTACTATTCTATTTGAACTTTTACAAGAATTAGATGTATAAAATAAGTAACCCATGCCGCCGAAGGCCCAGGCGAAGAGGGGGAGAGGGAGTACCGGAGATGCCGGCGGTGCAGTAGACGAGGACGAAGATCATGCCGCCGAAGGCCCAGGCGATGCCGAGGATGCCGACGCCGGCGCACTGGTCGGTGGCGGACTGGCTCTTGTAGCCGATGACGGTGAGGACGGTGATGTAGAGGAAGAGGAGGGTGGCGATGAACTCGGCGATGAGGGCCCGGTAGAAGGACCACTTGCCGAGCTCGGCCGGGTCGATGAGCGGGGCCGGAGGGGGGTCGTGGTAGTCCTTGGCCGTGAACGACCCATGTTCTCCCGTCATCTCCTTCCCTGAGCTCATCTCTTCAAGCCTGAGAGGAATTACAAGCTAAGCTAGCTAGAGTCTAGAGATAAGGGTTTTGTAGAGAGAGATCCAGAAACTGTGTAATCGGGGTGGTGTGGGGGACACTGAGAAAGAGGTGTGTGTATTTATGCTGCTCTTGAAGGCCCCTGTATGAGCTGGACGGGATAATACTGACTGTACGTACTTTTTATCTTTTATTATATTTGATCATGAATTTCATTTGGTTTAATTTTAAAATGAGGAATTTTTGTGTGCGTTATGTTATGAGACTTTTGAATAGGATCGAGTGAGATCAACTTCACACCACACAACCCACGAACCCCACCAAGGCTAAGGAAGCTCAATTTGAAAATTTGAACTATATCCAGATTCAATTTATTACTCCCTCCGTTTCACAATAAGTGTCGTTTTAGCACTTAAAATTTGTTTCATAATATGTGTCGTTTTAGGTTTTCAAAGTGATTTATTAGAGGTAATAATGATAATTTTTATTGGAATGTGTATTTGTTGACTAAAGTTGCTCATTCATTGGCCAAAAAAATGTAATGAGTGGTAAGATTAAGAAAAAGTTGTAAGTTTTAAAGTGAATGATTGTTTTTCTTAAAAACTGTGTTGAGAGCTAAAACGACACTTATTATGAAACGGAGGGAGTATTTTTGATAAGTAACCGAATTCGAGGTACCAAACGGTCTGAATCGTCTGATCATATATCTAGTAACTCTGAGAGGTCAAGTAAGTCGGAAATCAAACAAATTGCTACCAGCAACAAGTACCAAAACACAAAAAGAGGTACATAAGAAGGACCTTATTTAGGATATACAAACACGGAACAAGGAAGCAAAGGCGGAAGACAAGGACGAGAATGGCATAATCATGAGACGGAAGAGATCTAACATAGGCGTAAAATGTCATCGGAGATCAAGACATACAACAGGAAACTTCTTTTTGAAGGTTTACCCGCTTGACTTAGATGTCCGAAAGCAAAGCATTAGACGAAACCCACGAATATAAATAACATCTATTTACTTACATGAAAGTCTATATTTACGTGTTATTATTTCTACACCGGCAAATTCATGTAGTTGTTAAAACTAAACACTAAACAGTTTTCTCTCATAAATTTCAAAGTACTCAGTTACAGATTGTAGGACTCTGGTTATAGTTACAATAAATACAATCCGTTTGCTATTCGCTATGATATGTATAGCCGTGAAGTAAATTATAATTTAAGTTTTGTACAAATTCTATAACCTCATGATATAAAACAAAATTAAAGCAAACTTTCTCCCATCTTGCACACAATAATTCTATTAAATTCATAGATGTCGATCTACGTACATTTAACTCTCTTCTTTACAAGTAACTTTATGTCGTCAAAAGGCCGGATTCGAAAATCTTTAGGTATGGGATCTAACATGTATTACAACTAGTAGATCAAATCTGATTTTTAACTTTATTTATTATATTACATATTCATATATACATTAAGCTGCTGATTCATGTTTGTCTTAAGAATTAACGATATGAACATTCTAGACATTTGATCTCCTCCTTGTGCAATTGTGGTGCATAGTTTTTGAGGTAGCTGGTCCATTATCAATCTCAATCCGAAGCGATCTTGATTATAGGAAAATTGTTGCTTTTGCTGAATAAATGTATGTCCACATCACATGAATTATGAAGTAAGTGTTTATCTATTTAAAGTTACACCTGATCGAAGGCTGGTTCATAGAATACACTCGAATAATATATATATCCATCTATTTTCCCAAGCATATTTTTAGTTTAACAGTAGGATCATATGTTTGACGTAAAGTAGAAGAGGAACCAAGTTAATTAATTGGACAACATTTTGCCGTCCATTCCTAACTTTCACCATCCCTTTTCTCTCTTAGAATTTCCAAAGTAGGTTTCCCGTACTTCATCGCGGAAGAATTACTCTAAAATGGGAAAGGCTATAAGATACAGTGTTAGCATTATTTACCGATGTATGTTAAGATGATTGAAATTTATCAATTGCGACTACGTACGGGCACACCCTAAGGTTTACATGTGTTGAGCGCGCCCACATTTGTGTAAGTGAGCCTGAGTATCGGCCATAACACATGCACTCTTTTTGGGTTTATATTAATGGCGGTCCACTTCGTATCAAGTAAATCCATCTATTATATATATTTAAAACCACTAAGGATTAAAGTCTTCTCATTGCGCCACGTCAGCTTTCTTCACATGGCGTCCATATATTACGCCACCTCAGATTTTGCCATATGTCATGTTTTCCTTAAGCCATGTCATATTTCTTTTTTTTTTTTATCTAAGCCATGTCATATTATTTGTCCACGTCATATGCCACATATTTATATTTTATATTATTTCATGACACATCATTTACACCTCATATACAAATCAGTCAAACTTTAAATCCGAACACTACATTGTGTTCATTTCATTTTCTTATGAACAACCACGAATGTATAGTTGACTGATTTTATACTCTATGGTGTTGGAACTTCAGGCCCAAAAACACCTCGTTTATATAGCAAATGTAGCTATACTCGAATAGCTTCTTTCCAGCATTCTTAACCATTTCAATGTCGACGTTCCTGCTTTATTCAAGGATCATTATCGCTCGACTTTGATTCCAACAGAACAAGCAAAGATATCAATGATTACATTACTCATCGACAATCCTAAATTGTCACCAATGTTATTCTCTTTGCTTTTAGAGTCTTTAGGTAGAATTTCTTTAGGAAATCTATCTTCATGTTTGTGTGTAGTCGACATTTCATCACCCCTTTTGTGATGTTATCGGCTCTTTTCTCTTTCGAGAAATGATATCGTTAGAGCCTAATTGTCTCTTCACACTTCCGGTGTGATTGAGAAATATTCGTTTTGTTCGAAGTTACTTCTGGAATCTCCAAACGAGGTGGTGCAACCTAGGTTGATGCATGTGACTTGACTTTGTCACTTTCATTTATATCATTACATATATTTGATAGCATACTAGCTATGCGATCCTCTAAACTTCCAGTTTAGTTATCTTTGGATCTACAATAGCAAATTGCATCCCATGCAATCGCTTTAACTTTTAGTCTCACTTATATTCTCCTCCTAAAGTTGGGATTTTCACCTCGCTATAAGTGATAATCTTAATACCGAGCAAAATATTGATCACCGCTTATAAGCTCAAGGTATTCTTTAAACGACAAGGACCCAATCCTCTCGTTTAATCCCAACTTTCCTCTTGTGTGGCATTACTTCAAAATTATCTAGGGAGATGGAGGACATCTGAAGCAGTTAATCTCTTCTAGAGATAAGCTTCAAATAGGAGAATTTTCTATAAGCAGTCTCTCCATATTGAATTAACGACTTCATGACCCTAATGGATCAATGACTCTTCCAAGTCGTGTATGTTATGCATAAGCCCTTGCCTAGCTATCAATTATGACTGCATTATTGACGACTCTACTTGAGTCATTTTGTGAATGTGTGTGAGAGCTACTCAATGCTCAACCACGACTGATTTGATTCTCCTCAATATTCAATGGAGCCAATAGGTTGAGGCATCTTTCAACATTATGATAATTCACAATGGCTCACATGGCGATTTATCAAGTCCTCATATATCACTTGAACCCAATCAAGGAGCATAGGAGACTTTAAATTCCTTTATGTATACTGGCTTTGCTACTAATTTACCAAGAGTACAAGCCTTTCATAAATAATAGGTCACTCGATCTTGAAGAGACTTCAGGTCTCATGTTCTTGTGGTCATACACCAATCATGCGGACCATTATTTTTCTTGAGTGACAAAGTTAATCATGCCACAAGGATACTTTATTATCAACTAACTTCTGGTTAGTGATACTACCTTGTTCAATGGGATATACTCTTTAAGAGTCATGTGAACCTTCACACCAAATTTGTCATGCACATGATTTTGAAAACTTCTGGTTTTAAAATAGTAGGTGTTACGACACCATTGACAAATATGGTTCTCTACCATTGAACATGTCGGTGATCTATACAATAGTTTGGGAGCTCATCAACTAAAAACGGATAAACCATTATCTTGATAGTAATATTAGATGCCTCAAAATGGGTGCATTCAGAACTTTAATTTTGACTAGACCGGTCTCCACACTTATACTCATAAGTTGTGGTTCTTATCACTTATGGGATATCCCTTATCTCAGATGTCCTTCTCAACATCAAATTTACCCCTAACGCCCTAGCTATAAGTCATAACCATGACTAGCGGCCGCATGCGTAATATATTGTGACCTCTTTCACACCCTCTTCCGGAGGAGGCATGCTTCAGGCATGCAAGAGGTTGGTCAACCATGACCTTGAACTCCTAGTTCATGCTAGGTATGGGGTTATATAGGACTAGTTCTGAATATAACATAAACTCATGTTTCTTGTACTACTTCTGGAGTACATGTCATATTTCTTGTACTACTTCGGAGTACATGACTGGTATGAGATCTTCAAACTCCCCAAGAGTTTACAATGATCTCTTCTTAACCAAAAATCGAGTCTTTAGGCTCGTGTGGAGTTGATGATAACTATAATTATAGTATAGCACAATTCTCCTAGAATTTCAAGTGCTGTATAATTCTCCCAAACATCTCATTTGTCAACTTCAGGTGACAATGGATAATTTATCATCATTATGTTCAAGAATGAATTTTCACAAATATTTCATTTGTCAACTCCAAGTGACAAAAATAGAATATATCTTGAACCATTTATCATCTACTTCGAGAGATGATATGTTCATCACTTCTAGAGATAATACTCCTATCACTTTCTTCAGGAAGTGATGTTTTCTATCATTGTCGTCTCTAGGGGTGTCAATCGGGTGGGTCGGGTCGGGTTCGGGTCGGGTCATTTCGGGTTCGGGTCAATTCGGATTCCGGTTAAATTCGGATATTTTCAATAATCGGGTCAGATCGGGTTGAACAATTGCGGGTCGGGTATACAATTAGTCGGGTCAAGTTTGATCTTCGGGTCAATTTCGGGTGGGTCATTCGGGTTTCGGTTCATCTAAATTTCGGATTGAGTCGGGTTTCGGGTTAGTCGGGTTTCGATTTTGTCATATATTGAATGATTAATCAATATATACTTCTAAACCTGAAGCAGTTAAGGGCAGTTTCGTCATTAAGGTTTTTTAAACCATCCATCCTATTTTTAATTAAGTGATTAATTATCCATTCATATCTATACATAATATATCTTGATATCTATATTTTTAATAACTGATTTTTATTTTAATTTTCTATCCATTTGTATAGCACAAGATAAGTTATAGCCTCTATATATATACGTATAAAACACGAACACACACGTAATTACTTAGCAAGATTTCTCAGAGTCCAAGAAATATACATGTATGTTATAGCCTCTATTCACGTAATTTATGTAAGTTATAGCACAAGATTTCATACGTGTTTATTTTAATAATGGATTTGTATGTTTATATTCTCTACTTTCTGATTTCTGTTATTGGCCTTCTCTACTTTTTGATCGGGCTCAAAATGTATGTTTAAAATATTGGATTTCTCCATGAAGGTCAATGTATGTTGTTTGGATTTACATTAATACATTAAGTAATAGTCGGTGTTTTGGTCATAATGACAAATTTGTTTATTTTTGTTGAACATTGCATCAACTATCCATGGCTACTATAAATCTTATTGGTGATCTTGATATAAAAAAAAAAGACAAATTGGAAGTTACGTGTTCGGTGTATTCATAGGTGGAGTGCTATCAATTTTCGCGATAACAATTAGATTGTTGGCAAAGAGATATCTTCGTAGATGAGAAGGTTTTATTTATTTTCTCGAATTCTTTAGTTTGGAAATAGTTTTCATCTAAATAAACTCTCATAAATATGATCATTATTAATTATTTTTTTGGGTTTTTCAGGGAGATAAAATTAATGCTTTTTTTTTAGCACTAAAATTAATGCTTTTATGTACACATCAGTTGCTGCTGGCAAATTAATTTTCACATATTAAAGAGGGTGAAGTTTTTTTAATATCAAACTTTTCCCTAATCAAAGCTACAAGTGGGTTTAGATGCACCCGTATATCTTCCTCACAAAATCATGTTTTACAAGAGTACAAATGTCAAACCAACCACAATTGTATTCCAAGGACTTCTTTTGCCTTTGTTGATTTTGATCAAATCATCAAAAAAGCTCTTGATGCATGTTGATTACTTAATAGGTCCCGTGTAATATTGATTATGATAATTTTCTATCCATTTATATATAATGAGTATTTTCAAGTATGAACTAGGGTTAATGAATCGATGGTATAAAGTACATAAAATAAAAATGTAACTAGCGTTTATTATTGGCTCTCTAATCCACCGTTTATATAAACACATTCCATTAGCATAATTCATAATACTAGCTTATGAATTGCACATTACGAGCAGGGGCTTTTTACGAAGGGGCAAGGCCTAGGCAATTCATTTCTTGCAGTTAAAATATTATTATTTTTTAACATAAAATATGATTAGAAATAATATACATTATTGTGATATTTTTAAGATGACACAATATACGAATTTCATGTAAGTTGCTATGATCGTAAAAAAAACGAACGATCATAGAAAATTTAAACTTATAAAAATAAATACAAAATAGCTAATTTAAAAGATTGGCTTAATGACAAATTAGTTATAGGATCATATGGGTTGATTGACAAGATTAAAAAATTGATTAAACGATCTTTTATGTTTATAACAGGAAAGTCTAAGTCTGAAAAATAAAGATAACTTTTATAACATCTATTGATTTGAAATAGAAATTTAATTGAATATGTTTATGTGAACTTTTACGTACATTTCTATTTAGATTTTTCAAGTAAAAAATCACATAAATAATATATGTATATAGTTTGTTGATTTTGTCTATATACCAAATACAATAAATATAGATCTTTGTCCGTGTATATTCGGATATGACACAAGTAAAGATTATATAATTGTTTTTCTTCTGAATTATCGGTGTAACTTGATCCGTAATTAGATTGATCCAAACGGACCAAACACGCACTCACCCCGAAAGGACAAAGCTCGACCGAACTGACCTGTTTGATAATTCTTATGAATAATATTGATACATTTAAATTATTTACAAATTAAATTAATATTTTTTGTCATAAAAATATTTAATTACACAAATCATTTCATAATTTCTTCATTCTAAATACACACACATTTATTATAATAATCCAAAAATATCGAATATGTACGGAGATGCTTTAAAATAGAAACTTTTATAAAAAAAATAATCAATATATCAAGAATAAATCTATTAATCAAGTCGGTTAGAGGAGTCGGTCATTTTTATTTGGATTAAGTAGAAGATTGATATATTATATATAAAGACTAAACCTATTGATGGGGCTGATTCGGTAGGTTGATCATTTTAAGTATAAATTGAGTACAAGTTTGGAGCGTTATGTATCAAGAATAAACCAATTAACATGGTTGGTTCTATAGGGTGGTCATTTGAGTTCAGATTGAGTTTAAGTTTGAACTGTTATATATGAAGAATAATCCTATGTATGGGTCGGTTCCGTACATATTGATCATTTTAAGTTCGGATTAAGTAGAAGTTTCAACTATTTCATATAGATCGAGCAAAATTGTTAGTATGGTAGGTTCGTAGGTTGGGTCATTTCAAATTTGGATGGAGTATAAGTTTGGACTACCGTATATGGAAAATAAATTTATTGATGATATCAGTTTGAAGGGTTGATCATTTTGAGTTCGAATTGAGTATAGGTTTAGATTAAGATCGGATCATTGCAAATTATATTTAATTGGGTTTAGGTCAGTCAATTTGGTTCGGGATCGAGTATAACGAGGTTCACGACTTTAATTTTATAGATTAGTTGGGCCAAGTCATTATGAGTTTCTTACAAGTTTAGTTGACTAATTGGTGTAAAGAGTCGATTATATAATTTATATTATACTTCTGTTTGACACAGACGTTTAGGACCAGCTTGACGACGTATGAAAGTTATTTTAAATTATAAATTTTAATAATAAAAATATATTCAATATATAAGTAAATTTACATGCGCAAATTTAAGGTTATAAATATGATATTAAGTTGTAGTATTGATAGATCATATGTAAATTAATTATTACGTTTTTTATTTAAATTATTTGATGGACAAATTTCGGATCATTAACTAGGTTCACACCATCAAATTCGATTTTACTCTACATCGGTCCATGTCACTAATATTAACCAGTTCACCCATTATAAAATATTGAAAATTTCACTATACTTATCAGATTTAAATAAATTATGTATTGTGTAAATGAATATATTTTTAAATTTTATTTGAAAAAACCCCGGGCAAGGCCCGGGTTATAACTAGTTTTTGTCCTAATATCATTACCTTTAACACTAAATACTAAATGTAGCACTTATTTTCAAAAATATAAGTATAATAAAAGATTTTAGTTTTAATTTTTTAAATAAAATATTTATTTTAGTGTAAACATATATTTAATGTATCTAAAGTATTTTATTAAATGATATTATGTTTCTTTACAAGTATATATATGAGATAGTTCGTGAAAATATGGTCATTAACTTCAAGGTTATGGGTTATTTCAGGTGAAATGCTATTGACTTAGGAGATCTCAGGTTTTTGGTTGATATCGGGTCGGGTAAGTTCGGGTTTTCGGATGATTTCGGGTCGGGTTACTTCGGGGTTTCGGGTAATATCGGGTTAGTAAACTCGGATATAATCGGTTACGGGTTAATTTCGGGTTTGGGTTGATTTCGGGTTCGGGTCAAACCGGTTCGGGTCAGGAAATCTCGGGTTCACGCATCTCCCCCTCTATTTCGGGTGTCGGGTCGGGTTCGGTGTCGGGCGGGTTTCTCGGGTCGGGTCAAGTTTTGACAGCCCTAGTCGTCTCTACGAGGACAATGTCATATATATCCATCCGTTTCAGGGGATGATACGTTTTAACTTTAAAAACAAATAAAAAAAATATATGTAAACAATAACATGAATAATAAAATTGAGAAACATAAATAAAGAAATAAAATATAATAAGAGATTGTCAACTTCTAGTGACATGAGATTGAATGTGAAGTTTTCCAGACCTCGAGACCTTTCAATCACATACTTCGGGATGTGATATATAAGACCAATTAAACAATCACATACTTCGGGATGTGATATATAAAACCATTTAATCGATCACATACTTCAGGATGTGATATATAAGACTTAATAAGACTGCTTAATCACATACTTCAAGATGTGATTTGGTCTTTTATTATCTACTCCAAGAGATAATATTTGTGGTCTTTTATTATCTACTCCAAAAGATAATATTTGTCATTGGTCTTTTATTATCTACTCCAAGAGATAATATTTGTCATCTACTTCAAGAGATGACTTAGTATAAACTTTTATTATCTCACCCACTTCTAGGGATGGATTCATTTGTTTCATCCACTTCGGGGGATGAGAACTATCACTTAGAGTATAGTGTATTGATTATCGCTTCAGGGATAATCATATTCAAGCAATCACTTCAGGGATTACATATTGACATTTTTTCCTTTCTAGGAATGATAATTACCACTTCAGGGGTAATATAATCTTTGTCTTTCCAAATCTTCAGGAGTTGAATCAAATTGTACATCTCTTCCGGAGATGAAAGTATAATTTGTCACTTTAGGGACAAATTTAGTTTATGATCATCCACCGGGATGAAGTCAGAAACTCAGTGTATATAATAATACGATATACGAATTAATATATACATTGGTCTTGTATATAACGAAACAAGCAATATATAGTAATTGAAAAAATGTGTTCGATCTCAATATAGAAATACTATCATCAAATACAAGACTCCATCAAATACGAGAGTCGAGAGTGTGCAGATCAACAATTTGAAACTTGAAACTGATTTATAAGAAGTAAAGAAACTAATAATTAGCAGTAAACAATTGTCGATCAAAAACAATTAGCATAGGACCCTCTCGGATCAAAAGTAGGTTAAACTGAATATTAAGTGTTAAGCAAATCTTGAATAGTGAATCAACTCATCCGTACCAAATGCTATTGTTTTCAGTTGAAAACAGTTTCAAATCTTGAATCGTGCAATTGGTACTTGACAAGCAAATAAACCGAAGAGAAAAATTCAATTGTGAATAGCAAACGGACCCAATTAAGATTAATGTATACTAATTGAATGCAACGTAGATTTGGAACGTGAACGTGATAAAATACTACCCTTGATCGAAATTTTATAAAACAATAACAGATGCAACGTAGAAAGCAATACTATGATTGAATAGAAGTTCAATTAAAGAGATATGTGCACATTGATCGAACTTGTTCATATATATCATTGAGTGAACAAGTTTCAGATCTTCTCCAAAAAACTTAACGTGAAAGTGATAAGTAAAATACTACAGTTCAACAAATCGTGCTAATAACGTGTTATAAAATAAGAACAAACAGAGAGAATCGAGGGAGGAAGAGAGATCAGATCTGTATTATTAGGTCACCCATAAGGGTCTTTATATAGAGAGTACAAGAGATGAGATAAGATCAAATCTAGGGTTTTAAGCTTATTCATGTACATTCATATCCGATAATAATCATATTATAACATATGCAGATTTTTTAATGGAAACCAATAGAAGATCTTAGTAGATAGAAATCAAGGATGTTTGTGTAATTGTCAAGTGATTTAAAAATTGCATAGATTTATTATATTAATTAATTAATTATTTAACATATAACTACCTAGATATGGAGTACTAATTAATTTAAAACAATATATTTGTTTCCTTAATTTGATCAATTTTACTTTTACATTTTTCACTTTCACATCTCAATCTCATTATATAATTTATATACTTATATATTAAATTAGAGGTTATATAAATATAATTTCCGACAATTTTGGTAACAACTATTATCAATTTTTTTGGTTAAATGATACGTACTATTTTTAACAATATAAAGCTTGATTGTGGGAGTATAAATTAAGCAAAATCGTTATTAATTTTAAAAGTTTTATAGCATTAGAACCTAAACATACGAAAATAGCAACTAGATTACAAATTCCAATTGCCTCAGATTAAATCAAAATCTTAATTTATGTATGGAAAAGGCAATTGTAGGCTTAATTTCTATATTTTGTTTGAATAATTTAAGCATAGTTATTGTTATTTTCTTAAAAGAAAATTTCTATATATACATACGTATATATGTGGGTGGAATTTCCATATCTTTTTATACATTTTTTGGAGTATAAAGATCAATATTATTTGGTGTGAGGAAGAGGGATTGATGGCAAGTATAATGAAGTTTTTTTTTGGGTCAGAGGCAAGTATAATGAAGTTTAGAACTATAGGATAGAGAAATTTCATCTAATATTTCCAACCAATTATTTCTATCTTTTCGTAATATTGTAGATAGTATTTTCTTTTTCTCTATTAGTTTCATTTATTTCCTTAATTTATATATCAACTAAACAAGATTTCAAACCTTCTAATTTCACAAATAAATTTTCCAGAAAAAGATAATGCATACTTATTAGTTATATAGATAACTATCATTTTTTTTGTTGACTATATAGATAACTATCTCAATATTCATTAATTGAAAATATGTTATGTGTATCCATAATATGAGATTCTAAATCTGTTGTTTCCAAAGTTATATAGATTTTTTTTCTAAAAAAATGTTGTAGTTTATAGATAATGTTTATGATGATATGGTTGCTTTTCTAATTTTATTTTTAAAAAATAAGGTTGTTAATTGTGATGAATGATTTAAAATAATTTTATTCTCCTTATATGAGTACATGGATAGACTTCGATTATACTATGGCAAGTAATTATATACGATTGATATGCATCCCAAAATCGTCTATAAGCAGTTCCGATATTTTAGAGTTGATTTGAATCAAATCTCTATTTTGATATTCCAAGAAAATAGTTTATACTTTCATACGAAATGATTAATACTCCTTCCGTCCCATAATATAAGGGACATTTGGGCTTTGGGCACAAGTTTTAAGGAAAGGCTGGAAAGTGGCATGGGTAATTTAGAGTGTTTAGTAAGGGTAATATTGTAAAAGGAGAGGAGAGAGAGAGAGATAAAAAAGGTGTAATTTGAATGATTTTGTGAGGGTAATAATGTAAAAGGAGAGGAGAGAGAGATAAAAAAGGTGTAATTTGAATGATTTTGTGAGGGTATATCGTAAAAGGAGAGGAGAGAGGGATAAAAAGTGGGTAATTTGAAGGGTTTGATGAGGGTAATGTGGTAAATTTGTTTTGCCAAAAGTGGAAAATTTGGCAAATGTCCTTATATTTTGGGACACCCGAAATGACAAATGTCTCTTATATTATGGGACGGAGGGAGTAGAATATTAGTTGATATTTTTTAAAATAAACTTCATTATATTTCTACTTTCATAGGGCTGAAAATATTTCATTTGAATTCCGTTATGTTTTAGGGATTAAATTATAATTTTTTTTATTGCCAACCTCATAGAAATTGGTTGAACTAAACTAAAATAATTTTATAATTTTTTCTTTTGGTCATAAGAATAACAACAATCTTATCCTAATAATTTTTTTTTTTTATGTAACCATTTTTTTTAAATAAATGCTTAACCACTTTATCGGTGTATCTTGATCATCACAAAATCTTTAAATTACTAATCTCATTACTTATCTTAACTCATTGAAGAAAGGAATTACTTATTATCTTAACAAACTCACTTTTCTTGCTTAAAAATTCACTCTTTGTTTTATTTTCAAACAATTTAAACTTGCGTATTTTTTTTTTGTTAAAACAAACCTTCTATCTTTACTATGAGTTCTCTTATTTACTACCTAATATAGTAAGAGATTGAAGAGCTAAACTGATCCTTTTATTTTCGTAAATTCCAAAATGATGCAGAAGTTTATCAAGATTTTTTCTAGATCATAAGCTGAAATGTCATGTAACAATTTAATTTCAATCATAGTATATTCTATAATCACAATTTTTAAATTTTTAAAAAATACTTTCATCCAAATATAATTATAAATGTTTATCTAATTCTACTTCTATATATTAACTTATTTGTTCGTAATCTTCTATGAGTTTCTTCTCTCTTTACCTGCATCATTTCCCTTTGAAAGTTTGTTATATGTTTAGTTAGCTACATGGCCATCACCAACTTTTTTTAAAATATATCATTGGTATGTTTTTCACTTAATTATTCATTTTCTTTTTAATTTAGAAAGTTATATAGCTTCATGTTCAGTTGTTCATCCATCTTATTTTTCATTGTATCATTTTTAGACAATGTTATAAGACATTTGAATATATTTTAATTTACAAAACATAATTTATAACACAAGAGTTTATTGCATGTGTATTTTAATTTATTATAGGATGAGAATTTAGATTTTACAAATCAATCATATTTAAGATCACGAACTAATTCCGACAATTTTATATTTTTATGATACCCTAATATCCGAGCTTTGTCCATAGGGCAATGGTTTTATTTCACTATTTCATCTGTATGTCTTTTGGGTTAATTTTCCATTTCATATTCGTTATAGTCAGACAATTTCTTAATTTTGAGATTCTTATTATTTTGATCAGATTTATTATATCTAACCACAATACTTTTTTAAAGTAGGTGGTGATTGAATTTCTTCATGCTATAGACTACATGTTAGGAGTGAATATGATTTTATTAGGATATTTTGAGAACAAGTAACTTATTTAATGAGAGTTTAGAAATGTTGTAAAATTCCCGTGCAAGGTACGGGTACTACAATAGTTAAGGACTAAAACACTCTCAGGAATTTTAAGGGTGAAATGTTTTATATATATATGGACGGAACAAAGCTTGGTCTTATAAGGAAGCTGACGATCGATCATCTAGTAGAGATCGAAGATCGAGAGTTCATGGGGAAGGTTGACTTAAGACAAGGCGCACACAACCATCTCATAGCTAGTAACTGCAATAATCATTTATGTAATTAAGTACTTAGAAGTTATTCCGATCCTATCGGTACGTAGCTAGAGAAATTCATATACCCAACCAGGTGAAGAAAAATCTACATGGGAAATGGAAATTCCCCTCCTGTTTGATATCGATCTAGTTAACTAGAAATATATAAATAGGCAATCATTTTTAATAACGAAACTATCAATATAGATTAGTTAGAAACTCAAAAAAAAAAAAAAAAGATTAGTTATAGAAAAATATATTATATAAAAAAAGAATGTGAAAACACGCTATAATATACTATTAATTATGGAGTACATACATACCTACACTTAATTAAAATAGTATATGTTGATAACTTGATATACTATAAGAAAAACTAGGAGAGAATAAAATGATAGAGATAGATGTGGAAGTGGATCGGAATTAAATCCCTAGAAATAGGGAAGAAGTGATTATGATTCGATTTCACACCCACCAAATTTAAACAATCTAGCCAAACCACATATATATATTCATATATGAGTCTCTGGCAGCTATACGCCCTAGCCTCGTCTTTCTTTTCCACATGCATGCACGCTTATATAGTACAGTACATACTATACTCTCAAGTTGTACGTAGCTGCCTGATCTTACCGGGAAAACACCAGCTACTCCATTCGGCATATCTAGCTTTTCATCTTTTTCATAATTTTTCAGTTAGCATTTTAAGAATCTAGCTCTCTAAACTGTAAAATTTTAGCTGAAAATGCTAAAAAATGCTCCAACTGGCTAAAAAAAACAAATGTCGAACTGAGCCTTAGTCTTGTCTTCCATAAACGTAACAACTTACAATATTGGTTAGCTAGAGAGCCAAATATTTCAGCCAGAATAATTATATAAAAGTTAGACAACAAAATATTTGGTCGGTTGGCTGGATCAGGCTCCTTTGGAACTAATTCAGCCTAGCTAATTGATGTCCAATTTCCCGTTGGGGCATTTAGAAAAGAAGGGGGTAAAGTTGGACACCAAAAAAAAGTACACGTGTCTGGTGGGTATTGAGCCTTGGTTGGCGGAGAGTCACGGATTCAGCGGAGCGAGTGACACGTTGAAGACAGACTGACCAAAAAGGAAAGGCTCACGCTTACCTGGCGGTTTGTCTTGGGGCAGCCGCTACGCTCAGCCCTCTGTTGATTGGCCACCCCTTTGCCACGTCTCCACCGTTCTTCTGCCTTGTCCACATCACCCCTTTCCGTAACCATAATTTTGTCTTTGAAATCGGATTTATTTTGCTAATCATAATTATTAGCTACTCTAAATCTTAGAGCATAAATATTGGTTGGTCATTTTATTTGGTCATCATAATATTTTAATATATTTATTTATTCTCTTTTCTACTAGCAATTTATTTTATTTTTTCGTCTCTCATGTGACACATGTCACCATACCAATCAAAAACCAAACATGCATTTTGGTCATGGTGATGGTCAAACATGCATTTTTTCTTCATCACTTTCCTTACATATATTATTTTTATATTACTTTTTTCTTCTCGTGATCAAAAATTGGTCTACCATTGTATATACTCTTATAGAAAGCTTACAGTCTGTTGTATTGAATTTTTTTTTAAAAAAATGTATAGGCCTTGCTACACTTCCCTCTAAAAGCATATTTTTCTTCAAAATTACTTTTAAAACTCTTGAAATACGTGTATAATCCTTCTACTTTTTACGTTTTTTAAGACAAAAAAGCAGTACTTTCTCTCAAAAACTATTTTCTTCAAACAAGTGTAGCAAGACCTAGTCATACAAAGCTTCATTCGAGACAAAATTTCAATTTTTATGAACTTTTTCCTTTAATTATTGAATATCAAGGCCGGGTTGATTTTATGTGGTGATTTTTGGATTAACATAAAAGGCACAATAACTTTACTTTGTACCTAATCTAAGCATATAATATGCGTGGGGGCCACTCATTATAACATGTTAACATTTATTAATTGACACCCACTTTCAATTCTTGATGTTGCATTAGATGCCACGAAATTTCCAGAGAGAAATTTACATGTGCAAATTCGATTTTGCATAAAAGGTGGAATATATACACATAAATTCCAATCCATAATAAGCTGCGTGGATGTTCTACACGCTAATACTGTAGAAAATACGGAGTAATTAAATACTAATGATTTGAGCATTCGGATCCAATGATTGACAAGCTTCGGTAGATGATCAAAAATATTGTATCAATATAATATACACTGTTGATGGGATCACGGGAGATACAACAATCACATGAACTTTACCAAATCAAGCAAATTAAAATTAAACTAATTTTGGTTCAAAAGGCTTTGGTAGTTCTAGCTTGTTGTCGGGCAAGATTACAATTGAATTATTGAAGGTTGTAAAGTATAAACAGAGGAAATAAATTAATTCGGATAATTTTGTTATCTAATTGTTCAACGTATGTCTTTTCATCTATAACTAGTACAGATCCCGTACCATGTACGGGTAATGTAAATACAAACCTGAATTAACTGATTCGAGATTGAATTTTGACACGAATTCGTTTTTAACTCGAGAATTTACAATTCAAATACAATAGACCTGAGTCCGAACTTATTGACCTACGTATGTATTTTAAGATAATTCTATTTAACTGTTTATATTTATATTATTATTTAACATACTATTAACATATGATGACATGAGAAAGTTTTTCACTATTTCTCAATATTTAATAATGACAAAACGTATACTAATTAATAGAAAAGAATAGTTAAAATATAAAAAATTCAATTGATTGTTTTTTATTTGTATAAGGATATAACGTTAAAAAAATCATGTTAGGAAATATTAAGATATAAAAAATGAGATAAGATATCAAGTGAATATATGAAAATTGAATAAGATATAAAGTAGATAGATAAGGAAATTGGATAAGGTATGAAGTTGATATAAAGGTAAATTTTAAAAAATCTAATGTAAAAAAATAGAATCATTATTTTATTCAAAACTGATGACATGGCGCAAATTTTTACACAGACTTGAATTCTGCTTTATACTGTATTATAGTAGATTATACTTAGAGAACCACTCCAAAATTAATTATGTAGACTCCTTTGTCAAAAAGATTAAAATAAATAAATAGAGATTCGCGACCGAAAAAGCAAATTTGATGCCACTTGTTTAATTCCTCATTTCATCCAACATGAACCAAGACAGGAATCAAGTGTTGTATCAAATTTTAAGGTTGTCATTAAAATAAAAACATAGTTACATTGTTATTTGAAACGACAATATATTAAAGTTTAAAGTTTTTTTCGTTTCCATTTAGGATAACACTTTAGAAATGTATCTTTTTTATCAAATACATGTTAAAATGTTACTTAGAGTTTACTATGATTTTTATTCTTATTTAATTCCATTATTGTTTTTATATTTTATGTGTAAATAAATAAGATTCTCCCATTTTAATTATACATATGATAATCAATTTTTTGTAAGATAATTTCCCTATTAATATATGATAGTCAATTTCATTGTCTAGAAACCTATTAATTTTACTGTTTATACAGTATTATGTTTCGTCTAGTATATTCACTTTAGCTAATAAACATGATACCCAAATCCAATACTTCGAAAACCTAAAGCGCGCCTGGTGATTATGAGTTTGAATTCCTCTCCCTATATGATATAAACTAGAGCCCATTCATGCCAAAAAAAAATTACATTCTAGCAAACAACAATGCCAACTTTGTACATGGACCATATATAGTGCATTTAATTGAATTAGATTGTATACAACTATACATAGTGTTATGTACTATGAAATACACATACGGAGTATATTATAATAGTTTTACATTGCATGTGGTCACCGAATCTAACAAAGGAAGACATGAGAACGAGTATGGAAAATGCATATATAGCATTACATATATGCAGCGCACAACGATCTCATGCATTTAATTTCAAACGTTGGCTTTTCCAAAGTTGAAAAGTAATGTTAAATTTAGTCACGTATGCTTATATACATGGGACCCTTATAGCACTTCATATTCCCCACATGAAGTGGTCGGCTGACCAAAATAGAAAGAAGGTGGTAGACAGTAATTCACAAATCACAGTGTACAACTTCTTACTTCTTTTTCAATGAATCTCCCAAAAATACCTTTTCATTTCAAAGACCTGCAAAATAATGGACAAGGGGTGAGGATCCCTCTAATCCACCTCCGATGCTTAAGTCCTCCAATACTTAAGTCATAATGTCGAAAAGCGTTTTGCTAGAGCGATGTAGGCTTAACTGAGACTTACCAGCATATGGCGATGACCTGTGTATTTATAGTGGAAGGCGAGGGCGTAGGGTCGAGCACCCTTATGGGCCGATCGGACCGGTATGGTGGGCCAATGCAAGTCGATTACTTGCTGCACGATTCATCCTAGAATCTATCCTTTTATTTAGATATAATCTTCCACCATAAAAAAAACCCTAGAGCGTTGTGAGCGACTAGGGCGATCTTCGGTTCTCCGATTTCTCCACGTCGTTCTGCTTCTCTCCGGTGGCTGGCCGTGGGAGTTAGGGTTCCTGCCGTCACGTGCGGGAGTCACCACATTGGTTTGTGCATAGGATCGGTTTTTCAGAGGCAATGGCGAGGACATGCGAAGATAGGGACTTGCTGCTCACTGCGGAGGAGGAGGAAGTGTTTGAGGGCGTTGTTGATTAGGCCGATGGGAGTTGCAAGAAAAGTTCGGTGACGTTAGTGGGCACGCTCCTCACAAACCGGCCGTTCAATTCGTATGCCTTGAAAACGACAATGCGAGGTGCATGGAAGTTGAAGAAGGGGTTCGTTTTCAGGGAGTTGAGGCCGAATATGTTCCTGGTCCAATTCGCAGAAGTGGCGGAGAAGGAGAAGGCGATGAAGGACGGACCATGGTCTTTTGATAAGGCGATGTTGGCGTTGAAGGAGCCAGGCGCTGAACAGCCGTCAAAGATCGTGATCGATAAGATCCCGATGTGGGTAAGAGTTTACGATCTTCCGATCGATGCAATGACGTCAAGCACTGCAGAGGTGGTAGGGAAAGCTTTCTCGGGGCTGGAGACTCTTGATGAATCTGAGATGTTAGTCTGTGCGCGGTATTTACGTGTTAGGGTCATGGTGGACATTAGGAAGCCGCTTCGCAGGGGGATCCTAATGAAGATGGGGGTAATCGGATGTGGGTGAATGTGAAGTATGAGCGGTTGCCGAACTTCTGTTATTGTTGTGGTAGGGTTGGGCACGTCGAGCTGGATTGTGAGGATGAGGACGGGAAGGAAAGACAGGGTGAGTATGGGGACTGGTTGTGTGCGTCTCCGGCAAAGTTACATGCACCTCAGTCAGAGTTTGAGAGGGATCAAGAAAGGGCGGTGTTGCAAGGGTTATCGAGGAGGGATTTAGTGCAAAAAGGAAAAGAGCTGGAGGGGCGAAAAAAGGAGACTAGGAAGTCTCTTCTTAGTTTGCTGAATGGGGATGAGGAGCCGGGGAGTAATTCTAAAAGCTTGGAGGAGAAGGGTGATTTAAGCATTAATGAGGTTAGTGGTGTGAATGTAGGGAATGAATTTAATGGGGGAAAGGGGGATGGTAAGTCTGAGGCTTTGGTAGCAATTAATGAGGTGGGGAATAGACTGAAAGAGTGTGCAATAAGTGATGATATTGTTGCTAGGAGGTTGCTGCCACAGGAGGAGGAGAGTGGCGAGAGTAGGGTGGAAGGGGGAGTAGCTAAAGGGAAGGAAGTGGTGGGCTGTTGTGAGGGTGCTAAAAAGCGAAAGGTGGGAAGACGGGAAGGAAGTCGTGGAAGAAGAGGGCTAGGGAAGTAAGGAAGGAGAAAGGCAAGGCTAACTCAAGGTTGAAAAGGAAGTGCAATGAGGTAGAGGATGTGGTGATGGCTGAGCAAGATGATAGAGGTGTGAAACGTATGTGTCAATCATCGGCAAAGGAGGTGCAAGGCCTCTCTTGCCGGTCATTATGAGTACTTTATGTTACAACTGTCGGGGATTGGGGACGGCCTGGGCAGTTGGACGTCTCACTAATTTAGTGAGAAGGGAGGCCCCGAGGGTGGTTTTTCTCATGGAGACGAGGTGTGGAAATAAAAGAATGAAAGAGGTCCGAGACAAACTTGGATTTTCGGGCTGTTTTGTAGTGAGTTCGGTTGGAAGTTCGGGTGGGTTGGCTCTCCTTTGGACGGATCATGGTGGTGATGTCGGTTTGCTCGTACACTCAACACCATATTGATGCCTTTGTTAAAGTGGGTGATGATGATGGATGGAGGTTCACCGGGTTGTATGGGTGGCCTAGGAAAGAGGAGAAGCTCCACACGGTGTCGTTAATTAAGAGGTTGTTTGAGGATGATCATGATGCATGGGTTTGCATGGGGGACTTAAATCAAGTTTTATCTAGAGAGGATAAGGAGGGTGGGCATGCTCCGGATTGGGCGTTGATGTGCTCTTTTCGAGAAGCTTTAGAGGAGTGTGGTCTTGAGGAGATAAGCTTCTCGGGAAGCAGATTCACGTGGGATAATGGGAGAGTAGGAGATGATTTTATTCAGGAGCGTATTGACGTTGGGCTAGCAAATGAAGCTTGGAAGAATCGTTTCCCCTTTGCTTTGGTCCGACATTTAGACCGTCAGGGTTTGGATCATGTGCCGATCTTGTTGGAGTTCTTTAGGTGTGAGGAAGGGACCGAGTCGGGCAAAAGGGGCAGAAGGCCATGTCGGTTTGAGGCGTTATGGGCTCAACATGAGGGTTGTCAAGAGGTTGTAAGAAATGCATGGGAGTGCCCGGGTGGTGTGAGTAGTGACGTCCAAAGTAAGTTAGGGAGGTGTATGGAACATCTGAAGGAGTGGAACAATAAGGAGTTTGGGAATATATTGCAAAGGCTCAAAGGGGTTCGGGAGGAGCTCCGTTCTTTGAATAAAGGTGGGATGAGTGGCAGTTTGGTGTATAAGAGGAGGGCGTTGGAAAGAGAGGAGGAGGACTTGATGGCTAAGGAGGAGCTCTTATGGTTTCAAAGAGCAAAGGAGCATAATCTTAAGTTGGGGGACAAGAACTCCTCATATTTTCATAATAGGGTGAATGGGAGGAGGAGGGCAAATAAAATAAGTAGATTAGCCGATGAGGATGGAATGATTTGGAGGAGGAGTGAAAATAAAATGAAGGTGGCGGTGGATTATTTTAAAGGCCTCTTTAAAACCAATCTTTGTGCTCATTCTAATGTGGCTCCTCAAGGACTTTCGCCTATTCTGACGGATGAGGACAACTCTCAACTCCTGCGTCCATTCACTGGGGAAGAGGTACGTTCGGCCTTGTTTTCTATGCATCCCACGAAGTCTCCGGGTCCTGATGGTATGTCGGCGTTGTTTTACCAACAACATTGGCATATTGTCGGCTCGGAGGTTTTATCCTTTGTTCTTAAAATTCTTAACGGAGCCGAGTTGCCTTTTTCTTTGAATTATACTTTTATATCTCTAATTCCAAAAGTGAGTGACCCTTACAGGATGAGAGATTTGAGACCTATCAGTTTATGCAACGTACTCTACAAACTCGTGTCCAAAGTCATTGCTAACAGGTTGAAAGAGATTCTCCACAAGGTGGTGGCTAGGACTCAAAGTGCGTTTGTGCCAGGAAGACTTATTACAGATAATGTTCTGGCGGCGTTTGAGATTTTCCATTATATGAAGCATAAGAGGACGGGAAGGAAGGGGTATATGGCATTGAAACTTGACATGGCGAAAGCTTATGATCGGGTTGAGTGGAGTTTCTTGGAGGGGAGCATGAGAGGGTTGGGATTTCAAGAGAGGTGGGTTCGGTTGGTGATGTCCTGCGTCACTAGTGTCTCTTTCTCGGTGTTGATGGATGGCTACCCGTCGGAAGTCTTTGTGCCGAGTAGGGGATTGCGTCAGGGGGACCCGTTATCTCCATATCTTTTCTTGTTGTGTGCGGAGGGATTGTCAGCTTTGTTTCGGAAGAGTGAGCAGGAGGGGCGTTTTGCTGGGATTAAGATTGCAAGGTCTGCGCCAGTGGTATCTCACCTGTTTTTTTGCTGATGATAGTGTTGTGTTTGCCAAAGCTACTTGTCAACAGGCTTCGGAAATAGTGAATATCCTCCATGAGTATGGAGCAGCTTCAGGTCAACAAGTTAACTTTGCGAAGTCCGAGCTTTCTTTCAGCAGGAATGTAGGTGAGGAGCAGCGGCAGAGTTTGCAGGAGATTCTCAATATTCAGGAGGTGGAAAAACACGAGAAATATTTGGGGCTGCCTATGATGCTAGGCAGGTCGAAGAAGGCGATTTTTGAAGGGTTGAAGGAGAGAGTTTGGATGAAGGTAAAGGGGTGGAAAGCTTCTTCGCTCTCTCGTGCAGGAAAAGAGGTGTTGATTAAATCGGTCTTGCAAGCTATTCCGTCCTATGCGATGTCTTGTTTTTTGCTGCCGAGTGGTTTATGCATGGAGATTGAACAGCTTCTGTGTGGCTTCTATTGGGGTGATTCTGAGGATCGCAGGAGTATTCATTGGGCTAGCTGGAAGCGGTTGTGTCGGCCTAAGTGGGGCGGGGGGCTCGGCTTCAGAGACTTGGAGAATTTTAATTGAGCTTTATTGGCCAAACAATGCTGGAGGTTGTGCCAAGACTAGGATTCTCTGAGTGCTCAACTGTTGAAGGCGAGATATTACCCGAGGACTCCTTTCTTGCAGGCGAAGTTAGGGTTTTGCCCGAGTTTCGTTTGGAGAAGTCTGATGGAGGGGCGGAAGGTGTTGGATAGAGGCTCGTACTGGCAGGTGGGCAGTGGGGAATCGATAAGGGTTTGGTCCGACCGTTGGATTCCTCGTCCATATTCATTCATGGTTTCGGGGAACCCGCATGGCCTGGACCCGAACCTGTGTGTTTCTGATTGGATCGATTGGGATAGGCGACGATGGAGGAGGGAGATTGTTGAAGCTTCGGTGTTGCCCTGTGATGTGGAGGCAGTCTTAAGCATTCACCTTGTTGACAGGAGCTGCCCGGATAGATTGGTGTGGTACTATGCTAAGAATGGCGAATTCTCGGTCCGGACGGCGTATCGGATGCTTTTGAGTGTTGTTGATGAGGCGCAGGGGGTGGGCAGTCGCCTTCAGGGGTTCGTGAGGATGGTTGGAAGCAGCTGTGGAATATTGAAACGATTCCTTGAATTAAGACATTCTTATGGCGTGCGGCGAAGGGGCTACTACCGTGCAAGGTCCGTCTGTTTAAGAGGCATGTGGTTGACGAGATGGCTTGTGCGGTGTGTGGTCAGCCGGAGACAGTGATGCATTGTCTGAGGGATTGTATTGTTCCGAGGAAGGTGTGGGGGAGAATGGTGGAGTTCAAGTGGGCTGGGAAGGGAGATGTTTTGGTGCTGGATTGGTTTAGGGGGATCAGAAGCTCGGGAGAGAAGGAAAAGCTGGGGGTGTGGGTTGCCTTGCTGTGGGAGATATGGAGGAGTCGAAATCTCCGGATTTTCGAGGGGCTATGGTCTGACCTTGAGGTGATCATTGAGAGGGCGATCCGGTTAGCTGGGGACTTCTCAAACTCGGTCAAGTCGGGCCAACAAGGCGAGCTTTCGAGGGAGGTCTCGGTCCCGGTATCGTCGTGGTCCAAGCCGGATAGTGGATGGGTTTCGGTGTGCTGTGATGGATCGGTGGTCGGGAGACGCTGCGGTGTGGGCGTGGTGGCCAGAGATAGCTTGGGTCGAGTCTTATTTGCGGGGGCGAAGATGGTGTAGGAAGGGCTCGAGGCTGAGCAGGTGGAGGCGGAGGCTTTATGGTGGGGGGTGGAAGTTGCGGTGGCCCAAGGGTTTGAGCGGGTGGTGATGGAGAGTGATTGCAAGAGTCTCATTGACAAGCTGGAGGGGCAAGCAATCCCGAATACCTCGCTGGGTTTTCTTCTAGCTCGGACGGCGGAGGCAAGCTGTGATCTTCTATTATGTAGATGGCGTCATATTAGACGGGATGCAAATCGAGCGGCGGACTGGCTTAGTCGGTGGATGCCTTTGTCTTGTTTTGTTTCTTCGAATGTTGCTTCTTTTCCGTTAGACTTTTCAATTATTGTAGAAAACGATTTGATTTCGGAGTAATGAAGTTGTGGTTTTTATCAAAAAAAATAAAAAATCTTCCACCATAAATATCCTGAGCAAGTCTACCATAATAAATAAATAAGAGATAATAATATGATATATAAGGCACATGCTTAATAAATAAAATATGTAATTAATAAATAAGATAATAAGAGATACAACTACCTAATTGATAGCGGAATCTACCCGCCCACAAAGGCAATGGTAACTACTAGAAAATATTGCAAGATTCTCTTAAAATTGGTTAATTTTGAGATAAAACTCTAAATTTTTTTTTGGTCGAAAGATAAAAATCTAAATTAACCCCAAAATACAACTACAAATTGCATCTTATATGATTGGTGGAATTGCATCTTAGAGCTGAGTGTAGCTGTGAATTTGGCTCCAATTAATCATATATATATTGATTTCAGACATTTAATCAACCGATTAAGCCTGTGTATTATCCAGAAATTTCCAATTCAACTTTTGTGGACGTACAATTCCCTCAACAAAAAGAAAGCATAATCAAAGTTAAAATATAAAACATGTAGATTAAGACTTTTTGGTGACCTCTCAACGGCTCCAATTCATAGTTAAAATTTATTAAGTTCATTTTCTTGTCCGTTAGCTGTTATTTTACGTACTTATACATTAGTAGCTCTATTTCGTTGAACAAACTAATGTCTTTAGCTCCTTTAATTTGTCCTGCATTACAAGTTGATAGATCCCATGCATATAAATACTAGTTCTCACTTACTTCTCATAGTTTGTACAAGGCTGACAAAAAATAATAAATAATTACTACTTGTGATAAATAATTACTCAATTACCTTCTTTGATCCAAATACTTAATTACCTTTGGTGTGAAAGGCCCATAAAGAAAAGATTCTCATGTTGAATTGGAGGCCATGTGAGAGTTCTATTTTTAATGGTTTGCATACGTAATCTTCAGAAAAATAGAAGTATGCATGCATATATTCATTGTATCTTTTTGTATGTTTATATATGTCATATGACATGTATATGAAACATATAGAATAAATTTAGGCAGACCAATTATCACGATTTTCATCAACTTTGCTTTCACATATTCTCAGTTCATTGAATTATTAATTTTCATTGAATTATTAATTAAACGCCCTAAAAATCCAAAACTTAATCAGACATGAAGTGAGATGCTTACAATTGATGATGATCGAGCAATCCATCCAAAAGGCTACATATCACATATGTCACTACTATATATAATTTGAAGCTGTCAATTTTTCACTCAATACTTTGATGTGATAATCGTAACCATCAAGCAAGCAAGTAATTAGTATTTGTGGAACTTGGAAACTATAGCCTATTGGAATGCTCAATTGTGCCCGAATGATGATATTATAATGCACGAGGACATTAAGTACTCTCGTTGCTAATTCGCGTCTATAAAAGTTACTCAAAAACATAAAAGTTGTGGATCTTACAAGATTATCATGGTAATTATCATCATATATTCATGATTACGATTAAATTAACTTGATAATCCATTACAAGTTGGGATTTGAAATGAATACTTTTCATGATTTAATTTGGCTAAATATATAATGAAATGAAGCTGGTATTCCTTGGCGGTAAATTGTTTAAATAAAAAAACTAATGATATTATAAGATATTGAAGAGAGTTATAATGGTGTTTTCGAACATCCAATCAAACGATTAAACTTTTAAAAATATATAGTTTCGGAGATGTTTGGTCTGACTTTTATTGACAAATTGCCCATGATCTAAAAATACAGGGTTATTATGGTGCAATAAATTGATATATATGTTTTTATCGACGTCACTTCACTTAATCATCGGAATTATATATGTTTTACATCTCTATAGTACACGAGAGAATCAGGGGCGAATGGTGCTGGCTTGTCTGCTATTTGGAGGGGTATTTGCGAGGGCATTCAGGAGGTAATTTTGAAAGGTTGCGCCTGGAATGTGGGAGATGGTATGCAGGTCAGATTTTGGATTGATGAGTGGACGTCCTTGGGGCGCTTTCTGGAGTCAGCTAGGGCCGATGTTCCGATGGCTGAGCAGGCGTTGGTGGTGCGTCATTATTGGAGCAATGAAGACGGCTGGTACTGGGAGCGGTTGGAGTTGCTTTTGCATGAGAACTTGATTCAGGTATTGGCTTGGCCACTATCACTCTTGCTAATGTGGGGGAATTGGATGATTCGATGACGTGGAAAGCTTCGACCGACGGAGGCTTCTCTATCAAGTCGGCCTACAACCTCATTTTCGGTGTCGGGAGTCTTTGTTGGGCTGATGGTATTGTTTACAGGAAAGTGTTGCGTTTGCGCGTACAGGAGAGGGTCCGGTCCTTTGCGTGGCTAGCCATGAAGGGCTGCATCCTCACTAACAACGAAAGGAGGAGACGGCATATTGCCAATTCGGACTTGTGCCCGCTGTGCAAGTCCAGCCCGGAAACGCTCGAGCACCTTTTCCGGGATTGCCCTGTTATTGCTCCATTTTGGGGTGAAATTGGTATTCCAGACGTTATTTCTAATTTCCATAATCTCCCTTTCGCAGGGTGGTTCCGGGAGAATGTGATGGCTAGCTGGCGGTCGATGGACGGGGTGGAGTGGTCTGCCATCTTTGCAACGGCCCTTTGGTGGACTTGGAAGTGGAGGAACGAAGTGGCCTTTAGTGATCGCTGGCGCCGACTTCGTCTACGCCCAGACCTTGGATTATGATCGATCGTGGAAGGCTAGGGGTCTTGTTTCCGGCCATGGTCTAACCCGTGATATCAACGTGGCCTGGACCAAACTGAATAGCCCTTGGATCAAGTTTAATTGTGATGGCTCGGTGAGGAACGACGGTGTTGCCACAACGGGCGGGGTGGCCAGAGATGTTGATGGAGCTTGGATAATGGGTTTCGCGCATAAGATTGGCTCTTGCTCGGTTATTGCGGCCGAGTTATGGGGGCTTTTTGACGCACTAAAGCTGGCTTGGGACTCGGGGTTCCGCCACGTCTGGTTCGAGTCGGACTCCTCCTTGGCGGTCCAGCTTGTGGAGAAAGGGGTGGAGCCGAGCCACCCGCTGTCGGGTCTTGTTCACCAATGCCGGAAATTTCTTAGACGAGAGTGGTGTACTCGTCTCAATCACGTCTTCAGGGAAGCGAACGAAGTCGCGGACTCCCTCGCCAGGCATGCCCATGCCTTTTCTCTCGGTTTTCACATTCTTATCGAGCCCCCTTCAAGTTCTTGTGCTGCACTTGAACTTGACCTTTGTGGGAGGCCGATTTCCCGGTCCGTCAGGACCTAGTCTCCTGGGGCTATAGCCCTTGTGTTTCTTTTACCAAAAAAAAAGGGTGCTATAGACTTAACTTTCCAATTTGGCTTAAAAAGGTTTTCATACCAATTTGAGATCGAGTTATTAGTGGTTAAACGAATGGGGCATATTTTTTGGGTTCAATAATCATTTCCATTTTGTTCTGCATTGGTTGAGGGTACTATTCATGCGAATTTAACACATAATATCTATTTATTATGCTTAAAGGCTTAACCGGCTATATTCTATCTTTGTTTCTTCACCTAGGTGACAAAAAATGAGTTTCCTTATCCTATTTTTATTGAGTCGAAACGATCGGTATAAGTCAGTTTATCTAGTTCGTGGTTCTTGTCGATTGGGTCACGAGCACATGTTATACCACCAAAGGTGATTCCTCGTTATCAAAAATAAGATAATGAGCAATCTAATGCATAATAAGCTAAGACATGCTACATTTCTTAACGATTTCATTATATAACAAATTATTTTTTTGCTCCATATATGGATATCTAATAATATGAGTTTATCATTTGAACATGTTCGGAGGATTCGAATTCGATTTCTAACAACCTTCCTTACGAAAAATCAAATTAATCTTATCATCCTCGAACCCATATATTAGTGGAGCCAATTACCATAAGCTAGTCCTCGTCGTACGAGTAATGAACCCAAAATTTATAATTGAATTAATGTTGGTTTGTCGTTGTGTGGTAGTGGAAGTTCAGAAGGTGAGGAAAAAAAAAACGAGGTACGATAATATAGTGGAGTGTGGATATATTAGTGGAGGTGGGGTAGTGGAATTAGAAGGTGGACTGTTGCTCTCAACGCGTGCCACCGCCCCTGTCCCATGTCCGGTTTATATCACAAGTTTATCATGTTTTTTCCCTTCTTCAAATGACCCTAAAAAATGGTGTTTGTGATGGATTTGAATCCGTCGTGTACATAAACATTGTCATTCTATACAGGATTGATTCTTCATGACTAATGTGGTTAAGGTGTGCGCACATAAATATATGATAGGTTAAGTATATAGACCCGATAAGGTTTTATTATAAAACCAATTAATAATAGGAGGACTAGTCTACAGGATTTATATGCTAAGCAAATTCCGTCTTAAATTCCGAGGTGGGATAGGTGTGATGATCATCTCGAACAATTATAAAATTTGCATTGTCATGATCAATTGAGAATCAAAGGTAGCTTCGGATATATTAATGCTAAACAAATGACCAGGATTTCAAACTTTGCGGTTTTAAATATTAAAGACCTTATGAAACTAGGGGAAATCTGTGGATTGTACTGATTTGTAAGGAGATCCAATCCCTTGCATGCCACCCATCATCACCCTCCTTGAATTGTCTTGTTTAGTTTGGCTTTTTCGACAGAAAAAAGTGTAAGAGCTTTGTGGAAATCTAGCTATACTTCAAGTGGCTATGATTTTATGTTGACATTAACATTACATATATATACATGTTGATCACCCACACTCATGTGTATACAACTAGTCATATACTATGACAACATGCACATTCTAAGCAATAACACACACAAATATTAGTAGGAATTCATCTTAAAATAAATTGACAATAGACATAAATAGTAGATTGTATGTTACTTCCCGATCAGTCCAATTTTAATTACTTCTGCTTCCTTTAAACAAAAAACAAACATATTGAGTTTCTACTACGATATATATGATCATTATTATTTGCACACAAATCAAATTGTAGGGTTTATTAACAAAGGATTAAATTTGCTAAACATTGTCCAAAATACCTAAAAGAACAGGTAAATCTAAATAAAAAATTTGTTATGAAAGGACGATTATATATAACAGTAGAAAGGCATACATAGCAAGCATTTCAATCCAAACTAAAATGGACATTCCAATAAACAAACCAAGCAAACAAACCTGATCAAACCAAACCTAGATTCGGAACGGTGCACATACGAATGCGCATTAGTCAATTGTAATTTTATTTAAAAAAAATAATTGAAAACATAAAGAGTAGTCACAACTCACAACCTTATATACTTCGGCATTTATGATCGAGTTCCAATTTGTAATGTGATCGAGACTATATAACTCCAAAATTAACCTTTAATCAAGTATATATAAGCTGATGGTATAGTCGAGTTATCGACTGAATTGAGCTCAATTTCTTGATTGTCAAAAGTACAATCGGCAAGAACCAGAATTGTTCGACTCAGTAATGTTAAAAAAAGGAGAGAGAAAAAAACGAATTGCAATAGAACAAGATCATTTAATTTACAGCGAACTACAAATAAATGCATAGAAAGGGCCAGCTGATGATATCTAGGCATGAATCGCATGATCCATACAAACAAAACAGTCTACGTACAACGAGACTACGACGTTACTGATCGATACTGAATAACGTAATAATCTCCAGCCTTGCATTAATTAGTTGCTTATATATATGGGAGAAATTTGCCGGAAACCACCCGTATGATAGGCCATATTTCGCTAAACCACCTTTTTGTTTCGATATTATTTTTGAGCCACCTATATGATACCCTCCGTTAACAAATAACCACCTCCTCCCATTTTCCGTCAAAATTCCATCCATAGCGCGTGGCCACGTGGATTATAATTTCTTTCCCCTTTTTTTCACCCTTTTACACATTAAAACCCTTTACTCAGCTTTTCCCAAAAAAAAAAACATTTACACATTTTATTAAAGCCCCAAATGAATTTCTGATTGAGAAAAAAGAAATAAAAACCCGAAAATCATAAAACCCCCAATTCCCAAATGCTAGCCTTAATTTCCCAACAACCCAAATTCCCAATCCCGACTCTGCGATAGCGATGGCGATGGCGAGGAGCGTTGCTTGAGCTTCGTTCGTGCTACAACAACAACATCAACAACAAATTGGAGTTGGGGCAAGCTTATGGAAAGGCGATTGAGTTGGGAGAAGGCGATTGAGGTTCGAAAGGGGAGAAGCACGAAAGGGGAGAAGTGAAGAACGCGGCATTGGTAAAGCAGGAGCTGAAGAAGGTGCAAGCAAGTGAAGAAGGCGCCATTTCTCTGCTAAGGTACGCATATCTCTGACATTGGATGCTCTCACTATCAACTACAGTGCAAAATCACCATGTGAATAGCTTGGTAAAGCAGGAACTCTGCACCACAATAGCTTTTCAGTGTAAAATCACCATGTGAGCATACGTACTCCATAGCTGTAGACACGTTTTACATTGTTGTGCATGTGACCATTATTTAGTGTTTTCCTGGCATGATAAAGTATGATATTTATATGATTTTTTAGTGGAAGATTCCATATGTTGGTGTGGTCATCAATGCTGTCTTTTTTGTCCACATAAGTCACTTTCCCCACCAAAACAGTATTGTATTGTGGCCATCTGTTGCTTATCCAGATTAGTTGAACATTTAGGTAGTGTGCACCTAAATGTATTTATTAGTTGAACTGTGTGCAGATGAGTATAACAATTAGGTAGTGGCCTCAAGTGTATTTATTATTGTTGTGTGCAGATGAGTATAACATTTAGGTTTCAGTATGATGGCCGCTTTTATATGTCTCCCTCAAATGAAATATGGTATAGAAAGGGCAAAGTTGAACTCTATAAAGGTGTTGACCCAGATATGATCTCCAAAGTGGTTATTGAATCTATATTAAAGGAAGATTTCAGCTTGATGAATGTGAGAGAGATTTGGTGGTCAGAACCTGGTAAAAAGCTTCACACTGGATTGAGAGAGATTAGAGGAGATAAAGATGTAATGGAAATGGTCCACAGTTATGTTGGAAAAGATGGACTAGTCCACTTGTATTTGGTCCAAGGAAATGAGACCAGTCCAACAACTTTGAGAAGCCAAAGCCCAACTGCACAACCTCTATCTAGTATAAGTGGTGTGAGTGCTTCACAACAAACCCTAAGCCAAAACCTGAACAACCAACCTACAAACACCATCCCAGATCTCAGAGAGGCAGAAATAGAGGAAGAATTGGAGGAGGCAGATGGTGATGAAGAGGTGGTAGGATCTGAAAGCTCTGATTCAGACAAAGATTTTGAGTTCATAGAGAGTGAAGGTGAGGATGATGATCTATTTGTGCAGAATGTTGATGATGGTGTAGGTTTGTTCACATTTGGTGGTGCTATTAATGAACCAAGTGATGGAGAAGCACCTTATGTTGACAATGAGATGCCACTGGATGAGTCTGAAGACTTGAGGAGTGTGAGTGGCTCAGATGGGGGCACACGTGTGAGGTATCCACAGTTCAATCCATTAGTAGATTTCAAAAAGAAAATAAATCTCAAGTCTGGATTGATTTTTGGGTCAAATGAAATCTTTAGGCAAGCTTTGAGACAGTGGTCAATTGAAAATGGTGGAGATTACTACTACCTACACAATGATAAGACTAGAATTTCTGTGTACTGCAAGTTTAAGTGTGACTGTGGGATGAAGCATGCTAGGAAGAAGTGTAAGTGCAAGAAAGTACACTGTAATTTTAGAGCATGTGCTAGGAAGTATGGGAAGGATGGTAGCTTTCAGTTTAAGACAGTGGTTGCAAAGCATGATTGTGGGTGGCAACATTTGAACACTAAGATCACATCAATGTGGCTAGCTGATAAGTACTTGGAGCATTACAGGGATGATCCTCAATGGAAATTGACAGGCTTCATCAACTCTGTTAGGAGAGACTACAATGTAGATATCTCATACCACCAAGCATGGAAAGCAAGGTTTAGGGCAATGCTGAAGACACAAGGTGATGCTAGGGTACAATATGGCAAGGTCTGGGACTATGTAGCAACCTTAAAGAAATGGAATGACAAGAGCTCAGCATATGTTCATGTTTGTCTAAGCAATCCAGAGAAACCCTTGTTCCAAAGGATGTATATCAGTTTTGAGGCTTGCAAAAGAGGTTTCATGGTTGGATGTAGGCCAATAATAGGACTTGATGGGTGCCACTTGAAAGGTGCATACACTGGGCAGGTTTTGGTTGCTATTGGAAAAGATGGGAATGACAACATCTACCCCATTGCATTTGCAATTGTTGAGGCTGAGAGGAAGGAAACCTGGGGCTGGTTCCTTGAGATTTTAATGAATGATATTGGAGAAGCTAGCCATGCCTACCTTCATGTCTGATAGGCAGAAGGTTGTTTTCTCACTTTCATGCCTACTTTTCAATTGTACCAAACTTGCTTTTGTTGCTTAATCATTTTTGTGTTTTTGCAGGGGTTGATAGAGGCATTGAGTGATGTTGCTCCCATGGATCCAACAAGGGTATGTGTCAGACATCTACACAACAATTTCAAGGTCAAATGGCCTGGCAAGACATATAAGGATGCTGTATGGGCTGCTGCTAGGGCATGGAACCTCTGTGACTTCAACTCTGCAATGGAAGAGATCAGAAAGCTGGATCCTAATGCCCACAGGTATTTGATTGATGCAAATCCTGTCACATGGTCAAGACATGCCTTCAAACATGACACCAAGAGTGATATGCTGCTAAACAATGTGTGTGAGTGCTTCAACTCTGTTATTTTGCCTGCAAGAGAACTTCCAATACTTTCTATGTGTGAATGGATCAGAAGATGGATGATGAAGAGATTTGTTGCTAAAAGAGAGGGAATGCTGAAGTATGAGGGTGTTTTCACACCAAATGCTATGAAGAGGATTGAGAATGCAAAGAGAGAATGTTTCAGGGGTTGCATACCTGTGTATGGAGGAGGGGATAAATTTGAGGTCGACAGTTATGGAAGCACATATGTAGTGGATCTTGCTGAGAAGAGTTGTGGATGTGGTAAGTGGGATTTGTGTGGCATTCCATGCCCACATGCTATGTCATGCATCCTGAAGGATAGGAGGAACCTAGATGGCTTCATTCATCCTTTTTTCACCAAGGAGTTGTACCTCAAGGCTTACCATGGTTGCATTAGTCCAATGCCTGGTGAACATCAATGGGAGAAGACCACAAACCAAGCCCCTGAGCCACCCAAGTATGTTGTGCAACCTGGGAGACCAAGAAAGTCAAGGAAAAGAGAGGCTGGAGAAGGAAGTAAGCCAAGTAAGAGAATTAGAGTTGCTGGAGAGTTCAAGTGTTCCAACTGTGGGGAAAAGGGACACTACAAGAGGAAGTGTAGCAAGCCACCAAAAGGACCTGAGCAACCTAATCCTAAGAATGCAGGAGGGAGGCCTTCAAACTCTCAAACTGTGGATTTTGGACACAAGAAGAGGCAGTACTATAAAAAGGTTTCAGTGCTTCTTCCTGTTTTTATCTATTTCTATTATTTAGATGAAGTTCTAACTTAGCATTTGTATTCATTTTCAATGTGTAGACAAAGTCCAAACCAAATCACCCCGAGCCTGGCCAAGCAAGTACACAAGCTTCATATGATTTTGTAAGTGCACACTAGTTCTCAGAAGCAAGTTGGTCAATTTTCATGTAATTTTGTGTCACTAACTCATATCTGTTGGCTTAATAACAGACAACTGATTCGGTTGAAGGCTTAGGGACACAATCTTCTATGCCAACACAGTGTTGTATGGCTCCTGCAGACCAGGTTCCAACACAAGCTTCTAGCCCTCCTACAGGCCAGGTGCCAGCACAACCTTCTATGCCTCCTACAAGCCAGGTAAACCACATTTCATGCCTTTAGTTGGATTCTTAATTTAGTGAAGTTATGCAGAATATGTGAATTAGTGTGTTGCTTGAATCATGCAGGACAACACTGCTCAAAGGAATGAGACCCAAAAAGTCTATCCTGTTACAAAGACCAAGAAAGTCAAGGTTATTGCAACAAGGGGTACACTTGCTCTGAATTTAAGGCGTTCACCAAGGAAGCACCTCAGTGGAGCCACTCATCCCAAGTAGATGTGTTGTTTTAGTGTCTATGCATTTGAACACTCAGTTTCAGTGTGCTGTTATGAACTCAGTTTCTATGTTGTTGTCAGACTCAGTTTCAATGTTGTTTTCAAACTCAGCTTCTTAGTGTTTTGGTACAATTTGTGTGGTTGATGGATGATCTTTTGGCAATTAGCAAGCAGTTGTATACTCCAGCTTAATGTATGACAGTCTTAATGCATCTTTTGGCAATTATCATGTTCTATCATCTTAATGTATGACAGGCTTAATGAATTGACACTAGAATTTAGGTGTGAATTGTTGTTGTTTTAAGAGTCAGGTTTGGTGACACAGTTTTTGGTGACTCTGTGTGCTTGAATTGATTTTGGTGTCAAATTCTGAACACTTTTTTGGTGGCTCTGTGTGTTTGAAGATTGGTGCCAATTCATCTGTTATGTGCTCAATTCACACATTTGTTGCTGTCAATTAAGTTTGCTGTCAAATTCTGAACTCATTTATGGTGTCTGTGTTGAGCTGAGCTCATCTTGGAACTTTAGTCAAAGAAAGTCACAAAGAAATAAGGCCACAACATCATGCATTACATAAACCTGGAATTGATGTCAACAAAAGTGACAATTCTGGAACTTGAGTTTCTTGACCATATCATTACATAGACCATTTAACTAGTACAACATTCAAGCACATAAGCGCAAACATACAAACAACCAAGACAATTATACCACTTGAATCAAGAATCTTCATTTTGGTGCAAGCCTGACATTGAACTCTGTTTGCCTCTTTCTCCACCATCAACTTTTCCAATTGGATCTTCATGGCAGCAATTTCAGCTTGTTGCTCTTTGTTTGAATCCAACAATGCATTATGACTCTGTTTCAGCTTTTGCTTCTTATTCATCAATTTCTTTATCACGCACACAGATCTTGCATTGTATGGCTCATCCCTCCATTCAAAGTAATTGCATTTGTTGACAGATCCGTATTGAGCACAACCATAAAATCTCCTTCCATAGTTCCTGTCAGTTTGTGCAGTGGATTCCCTTGTTTGAAGCCCACAGAAACAAGACCTTCCATGTGAATTGGTTGATGTATAGCTTGAGCTTGACATCCTATTAAGCAAAAATTGAACCCAGAATTTCAATCTCCACACAATTTCAATGTTAGAAATTGAACCCAGAATTGAACCCAGAATTTCAATCTCCACACAACTTCAATCCTATTAACCCGTACCCCACTGATATCCCTCTCTCTAAATTCATAAAACCTATCCCACATGAAACCAAATTCATAACACATATCCCTCTCTCGAAATTCATAACTCAAAATTAGGGATAAGAATCGTATTTAGTGAATGTGTGAGGTACCTCTTTGGGATCGAATCGCACAGCTTAGCAGCTCAATCGCACCTCAGTCTCCTCCTTCGATGCTGTTGTCCTTTGATTGGAGCTCAATCACACCTCAATCGCACCTCTTAGCCATCGCAGAATCGGGCTCCAATTGGGGGTTTTGGGAAATTAGGGTTCATCCGCGGGTTTGGGGTTTTTTTGTGTTAAATGATTTTTTTTGGTGGGGATTTCATTTAATAAGGTTTTTTAAAATGAGTAAAAGGTTTTTTTTTTGGGAAATAATGAGTAAATGGAGTTTAATGTGTAAAAGGGTGAAAAAAAAGCAAAGTATTTATTATCCACGTGGCCACGCGCTATGGATGGAATTTTGACGGAAAATGAGAGGAGGTGGTTATTTGTTAACGGAGGGTATCATACAGGTGGCTCAAAATAATATCGAAACAAAAGGGTGGTTTAGCGAAATATGACCTATCATACGGGTGGTTTCCGGCAAATTTCTCTATATATGGTCCACACACATATAATAACCTCAATAAAATCCACTCTAAGTGGTCCTCCTCATGTTAATAATAGTACGTACCATATGTCATTAATTTCATATATACGTACTACGCGCGCATGCATGAAACTAATTAAGCTCAGACGTACGTCCTAAGTTCCTAACACTAATCAACATCCACATACTCTCTGTGAACAGTACTATTCAATTAAGCGCATGAGCATTATCATGATATTTTTTTCGTATATCCAACTTAGTTTTCAACTTGATTGATCGCACGAAACTTATAACTCAATTACACCTCGTTCGGTTCTAAACCTAAATTCGTCCGATGATCTTCAATACGTATACTTAGTTATCAACCATGTCTTGCAGATAGTCCTTTTTATTTTTTGGATCTAGCCTAATTTATTCCCTTATATAAAAAAAATCAATCATGTCTTGTGAAGGCTATAACGCGTAGTAAACAAGGTTAATTAACTTAAGTGTATATGCTTATGCACGTGACATTTAGACTAGCTAGTGAAGTTTTTTGACACAAGATGAGTTGACCAGTATGCCCACAATTATAATGTTAACGGACAATTGTGTATGCTATTTGATGTGTGGAAAACAAACCCCTAACTAATCCAAACTCTTCCTCAAAAAACTATGCATTTATATGCTTATATATAGATAACATAGAGGGGTATCCCCACATAGAGCAATCTAGGAGAGGACAAGGGGTAGTTTTCAAAATGGTGGTCCATCATTTTTAAACCCATTTGAAATTGAAATGAATCACGCAAGTCTAGTTATAGTCGATCTGGCTAGTGGCCATTCATGTCATGTATATGGCAATAGCGAATAATTTACAATGATTATTATTATTCTTTAGCTTTATGTGCAAAGGCGAGACTGTTGTGACATAAAGATGAACAAAAATGGGATCCGCCAATTCCTATATTATTAGGGCTTGTTCCATCATGTTTGTTTGGATGATTCTCTCATCTATGTTTGAAGATTTTCTTAATATGATTATGGGATTTTATGATATAAGCCTTCATTAAGTTTTTATTGTGTGGCAAACGCAAACTAATAAATTCAATAATTAAATCATCAACCATCATGCGAGTTCTTGACAATACCCATTTAAAGAGGGGCAAAAAATGACACTAACTCGACAAATTGTGCTGTGATAGTTTGGACTATGCTAATTGCAGGAAAATGCATCTTAGCATTTTGGTTTTAAGTTGTGTCATAAAGTACAGAATACAGAATGATCAAAGCCCAACCGTGAATTCTAACTTTTGGGACTTGAATTGATTAATCCAGAGCCAATAAAACAGCTTCCAAAACCCACAGTATGAGAATTCAATCAAAACATACCACCGAAATATAAGCTTGTCTACTAATCCTGATCGCCTCAGGACAATCTGCACCTCTGCATTGTTGGTAGGTAGGTTAGCCTGTACTGTCGTTTGGAAAATACTGTATATTTTAATTAGGAAATAACAGCATGTAATTTACATTAATTCCAAAAAAGACCCAATAAGAAAACCAGTTTAGATGCTCAAAGTTCAAACATTCAAATAGAATTCAGTACAAACTACACTCAAAAATGAAGGTTTTGGTCTCAAAGAAACAAAAAAGGACAACTGTTGACAGCATTACCATGGTTGTCTTTAGCTTCTTTGGTTTGGGACAGGAAGAGATTGGACTGCAGCCAAAGGGTTCACCTGATATGAAAATGCAAGTTGCCACAAGTCCACTAGTCCCTGCTTCAATGACAGCAAATGATTTTTGGCATACCTGGAACAAATATCAAGACCAGTTAACCCTTCTCAATAAAACTGTTATTATCAGATCTCTGAAATCAAAACCTGTAAAAATTAACTGATTTCTCAAGGACACAGTAGTTTCACCTTATTATGGCCTTTCGCTTCTTGTGTAGCCTGTAGCAGAGAATGAAGATCAGACAGCCTAGCAACATCTTCATTTTAGATGCATCTGTACATGTATTCCTGTAATTATATACCATATTGCGCAACCGACGGAAACATTGCTCTAAACATCCGGGCCATTTTAAGTTTGACTGCTTTGTCTTGTATGCCCTATCTGAGTATGAACCATTCTGTACCATTAGAGATTTCTCAGGACCGTCGATTTCTTTTCCATTTAAGGAACCTATCTCATGTTCCTCCACCAGGGGTGATTTAGTTGCCGTACTGGTTGTTTTCATAGAGCACATGGACTTGACTCTTCTTAGAAGATCCTAAGAGGGAAAATGAGAGAAGGATTAAATGGAAAAACCAACAGCAGAGATGCACAGAAAACATTAAGCGCTGAGAATTTTGGTTCATGATACTATTAACATAACTGTTTGAGAAATCTTAGCAGATCAATATGGAAATGCAATAAGCAAGAATAAAGGATTGATGAACATTCAGCTTCCAAAAACCATCAAACCTCAGGCTTTCAGTGCACATTCTCTAAGTCACAAGTTTCACAGCTGAAATAATACAGACTATATAAAAGAACTTTCCTAGTACAAATTGTTATCAAGATATAGCAAAAGTTACTAAACCTAAAGCTATTGTTATAAAAGAACTTACCTTTGTATGATTGGTAAATTCAATCTACTTTTTTCTGCTTCTTTTTTCCCTACTTATTAAGCCTCATACTATGTAACAGATTCATGATACCCTTTACCCATATACTGACCCTCATGCCAAAATCCCTCCATTTGTTTTGACTTATAAAGCCTTATGCTGTAGCAATAGATTCGTAGTACCCTGCACCGCTATAAGCACAGCTTGCTTTTAAGCTAACCTCTCACTCTTTTTTTTCTACTTAGTAAGCTCATACTATGTTTTCTTTCACATATTGGACATCCAATAAAATGATAAATGCTACAAGCCTACTGTTCAGAAGCAAGTAGTAGTATGGAACACCTGTCGTGCTTCCTCAGGCATATGGGCTTTCTCTATCCAGCGGGTAGCACAGTCTGGGTTATTAAGAGCTATGCCAAGAAGTGTCACAACATAAAACTCAACAACTTTGAGATACTCATCAACTTGCATAACAAGATTAAGACCCGCTAAATGCAAGTTCGGATCTGCAACAGCAGTGTACTTTCCATTTTCAAATTTCCATTTCGAAAGGAAGTCTTCAAGAAACTCCTGAGCATTGGAGGAGAAGCCACTTGAAGCCTGAACACATGCCCTGATAAAGTATATTGAAGCAAAAAGTTAAAGCCTGCCCCAAGTTACCTGAACAACATAAGTTAAAATATCATCAAAGTACATACGGGTGTCAACTTTCTACAACCAAGGCAAAGCAGTAGAACTTCAGTAATGGATAACCCCAGACCACAAGTTAATAGAGGGTAACGAACTCTACTAAGCAATTATTCAAACAAACGCTGTAGCATAAAAAAACATATGACCATCCTATCACATAAACTCAAATCAAGAAATATAAGCCAAGATCTAAGGTGAAAGATCCATCTTTCCTAACATGGTCAATTCCTTGGTCAAATATACACATAACTGATGAGGAGTTCAACTGTGATAAAATGGGTAGAATATTTCTACTTGAACTACCATTACTGAATACTGTTCAGCAAGGGGAGAAATGGTCCGACGCACACTTCCTTTCTCTCTATTTGACACTAAAACAAACTTCCATTTTCAGAAGCAATAGATGCCATATCCTGAAACTTTTATTTTCAATAGTATCCTCATGTCTGAGAGTCAGAAGAGAAGCTTACTGCTCTGGTCCAATCATAGATTATAGTTGCTTCTAGTGTCTTCCTAATAGCAGAACCTGATTAAAACATGTTGATTTCTACCATATACAACGATATAGACTCATCAAGTAGCTATACTGTTTCAATACCTAACAGCTGACCCAACTTATCATGTTTCAAGTTCTACTTTTTCAATAAAGCCTCATCCATTTCAGCCAAAAAAGGGATCAGCATGAAAACTTGAATGCATCGTTATGGCTTAAGCTACTTTTGAATGTCCTTAAAACCACATGGTATAATCTGTATAAATTTAAATTGAAACTGTAAGTTAAACTTCTATGACAAATGAATAGTTATCTTGAGATGGTGCTCTTCACTCTTTAGTCTACAACCACTTAAGTTATCTTTTTTGTTTAAATATAAGTGAAATCTGTAAATTCACACTCTCAAGTTTGCAGCCCAAATAATAGACCCGGCCTCTCTACACTTCTCTCTTCTAAAAAATATTATGCATAGTTATATCTCCTCATTCATTTCACTCAACACTCAGGCATTTCATTAGTTTCAAGTAATTCTTGAGCACATATACATATAAAAGTTAACATGCTGAGATTTTGCCACAGCCTTTTCCCATATAGTTGTAGAGTCAAAACCAAAAAGGAAACATAAAACATGCAAGAAAATATTAGAAGGTACACAAGTATTTATGAGATGCCTAGCCAAATAAATAAGTTTAAAGCATCAAATATAAGATACCCGATAAGAACAACTTCAACCGGAATTGCTACAGTTGATCCAAAATAGTACTTAAGTTGATTGAATAATTCTCCTGTCCTGGATCAAAACAAAAGGAAATCAGACAGAGCAGCAGACATACAACGCAAAATATTCACAAGTTAACAATTAAATGGACTGTGTAGCCTTTCTTCATCTTCTTAAACTCACATGGTAGATAACCTTTTCTTATATAGATGAAAGCAAATTAAAAGCTTTCTTTGGATTTCTGCATACCTTACAAGGTTCCTTTCATCTAGGTTGATCCAAGTACAGTAGTTTGCAAAGATGAACAAGAAATGATGCTTAGTTGTTTACCTTCCTAATTCTTTGGAGGATTGAACCAGCACCATCGCAGTTGATTCCATCATGTCTTGTATGTCATGTGATCCCTTGCACAAATCCTGATTTTCCACAACACGTGTTAAAATCAAAGTTGCTAGATCTGCTGCCTCTTCAAGCATATGACATAGCAGGTAGCTGCATAGAAAAAAGGGAATAATCAAGCCGTATAGAGAAAATAACATTTGCTTGGGGCAGATAAGAATCTCAAATGCGAGACTTCAATTACCAAGACATGAAACCGCAGAAGGATGGTTGAAGAATCACGGTATGAAAAGTTCTTTGAATTATCAATTACAAATGCGGGTGAACAGGAGTAAGAGTTGTACAAGTAGCATAAAAAGGTAAGCAGAGGGTGACACCACAGGAGTTGCACAAACCAAGTATAAACAAGCCTTTATATGATTCCTACTGCCAGAGTTTAGACGTATCTAGAGAACCTATTCATGCTAGAAGTATAGCCAGTGCCAACCCCTCCATAAATGTACTATTTATTGATTATCAGTGATCAATTCAGCAAGGGTTGTTTTGTACTTGTAAAATGAACCATAATGTAACATTGAAGGCAGCATAAGTTACAAATTCAGTTGATTCAATCAGTCGGTGCCCTATCTTTATATGCATATCCATACTGCAAAAAATAATTCAGCACTACGGCCGAACAAGGCAAAATGTGAAGATCCTTTGCGGTTACAATCTCCTTAGAGTGAGCAATGAGTAACTGTTCTAACAGCTTATCATACTTGCTAGCATCACCTTCTTCCTCGCCCTACATCTTTCTATTAGCAAGTGGACGTAAAGCCAAACAAAGAAATCAGAGATTTCAACAAGAACTCCTTTGACTTGAGTTCAGCAATTGATGAGCTACACCTCCACAAGATCTTCGCATAAGAAAGGAATATTAGCCCTATCTGAAACTGACCGAGGAATCGAGATGGAAAAGAAAGACTGAAGCTGCATACTAGTATTAGAAACTAAAGAAGCACATATACAGAGGCAGTGAAAGTGAAAACGAACATGCTGGTTTCGGAATTTGTACCTTTCACAAAGCTCAATTTCTTCCCAAGTGACGAGCTCGGATGCCGAATCAGCCATTCTCTTCGAACTCGTATCAAACCAGAGAAGATCAGAAGCGATTCGGAGCAGCAATTTCGCGAGTAGGTGAGAAATTCTTCACCGGAGTAAAGAGCGACTTTGCGAACGATGGATCTCTTGCAATTGGTGTCTGTGAGAGATTGGTAAGGTTTTTGTTTTGATCCTTCTAGTTCTAGCCCTCTTTCCCTCTCAACTTCCTTTCCAGTAAAAAACAAACACAAATCCCCGGCAATCACACCTATTTCTAATTCCTAACCCATATTTTCCTTGTCTTTACGTTAATATCCCTCTGATTTTTTTTTGCCTATAATGCCCTTAATAACAAGACACTGAAGAGTTTTATGAGATCGCACGCAAGCACGCCATATCATAATATATCATCTCCTCATCCGGTCAACGCCGGACCTCCGATCGACGACCATGGCGCCTTCAGTTAAACCAACTAAAAAGATCTCCACTTGATAGCACATACACATCTACTAACCTAATCAACTCAATCCTTCTTCCCTTTTTCTTCAAACTCCAACCATCCCACCCCCAATTCTCAGATTCCACTCCCGATCTCAAACCAATTCATCAGTCAAAAAGCCACTAGTCAACGATGCCCAAAAGGAGGAGCAAACACTCGCCGGAGGCGTCGAATTCGGCGGGCAACAACCTAGAATCCGATGTCTCTTCTTCGGATTCTGTGGCCAGGCTTCGTCTCCAGGGTCCCAAGAGGTCGCCCTATGTGATGCTCACATTGTTTGTGCTGGTGATTTACGGTTCATGGAGTGCCCATCACTACCAATACGAGAATTTGCCGGCGCCTCTGACCGCCGATCAGGCCGGAAAGCGAGGGTTTTCCGAGGATGAGGCTATGAAGCATGTTCAGGCTTTGACTGAGTTGGGCCCACATCCTGTTGGCTCTGATGCCCTTGATCTTGCTGTTCAGGTTAGAGCTCTCACTCTCTTGTTTAGCTTTGTAGAACAAGATTCTTGATTTAATTTGGGGTCTTTGTGATATTGTGGTTTTGTTGTGTATTCAAATATGTAGAAATGTATAATGACAAAAAAGTTCTTTGATTTAGTACCTGGGTCAATGTCCTTTGCACAGAATTCACTTCAGCTACTGGGTAGAATGACTTCAGTTACTCTCCAGGTCCTGCATTTATTGGTTGTTATTTAGCAAATCAGTGCAATAGTCAACTATTGGTAATTTTAGAAGTTCAAGTGTTCTTCGGCACCACTCCCCTACCCGAATTGTATCATATACTTGTATTCATCATTTGGTGTGAAGTGTTCTGTGGCATGAGTTTTAAGGGAGTTGCACATGAGATGTGTCACAGATACAGCTGGGGTTATGTGTTTCGACACTAGCTAAAATACTGGAAAGGAGGGAGTAGTATGTTTGATATATCTAAGCTGCCCTTTCGAATGTTAACTTTATAGTTGGTCTGCTCGTTTTGTTGCTTCTTTTGATTGGCTTATCTGTATTAGTTATCTTATAATTATGGTCTGATAACAGAAGTTCTGATGCAGTATGTGTTGACGGCTGCTGAAAAGATTAAAAACACATCTTACTGGGAGGTTGATGTAGAAGTGGAACACTTCCATGTCAAAGCTGGTGCAAATCGTCTTCAAGGAGGCCTATTTAATGGAAGAACGCTTATTTATTCAGATCTTAATCACATTATAATGAGATTCTCCCCAAGATATGCACCTGAAGCTAAAGAGAATGCTATCCTCGTCTCTTCCCACATTGATACTGTCTTTTCAACGTATGCACCCCCAGACTACTAATAGCCTTCTCTCTTCTTTGTTACTGTATTGATGATTATTTTGCTCTATACTCTGCTGGACTTATAACCACAAATCTAATATCTAGGCTTAACTTAAAAATTCACAGCTTCCTCTTGTTATTGATTATTTGAATCAGCTAGAGCCAAAGTTAGCTTTATTTGATATGCATGGTCACTCTCTACAATGGAGTGGTATATGATTAGTTCCATATCATATATCTTCTTGCTTTGCTGTTCATTACAAGGTTAAAATTCGCTAAGTGATTTTTGCGTAGGCAATATGATTCAGCTAATAAATACTATCATAGAATTCTTGGTCTGTATCTAAATTGTTGAAAACATATATTTCGTAGGGGTGGTGCTGGTGACTGCAGCTCATGTGTAGCTGTAATGTTGGAACTTTCCCGGGGGATTTCTCAATGGGCTCATAGTTTTAAGAATTCTATTATAGTTTTGTTCAATACTGGTGAAGAGGAGGGTTTAAGTGGTGCCTACAGCTTCATGACTCAGGTTTATAGTTCCCCTTGGTTATATATATCTTCTGAAGCTGAAACTCATTTGTAGTAATATACAGATGGATAATGTATTCTGTTTTGACAAAGATGAACCTTGTGTATGCAGCATCCATGGAGTGATACTATCCGTATGGCTATTGATTTGGAGGCCATGGGCATAGGAGGAAAGTCTAGCATATTCCAGGTCCTCAATTATTATAAGTTTTACAATAATCTCTTCTTTGTTTTTTCTCTCAGCAGCGAATCCTATCTTGTTTTATCATCATCTTGCTCCTTTTCTTTCTCATTCTGGCTTCACAAAGTACAAGATTGATTCTAGTGGTGCTGTGCGCTGATGCTGTTGATAACAAAACTGTTGTTGTGACGTATGAAAGACCTTGATTCTGACAATTTTGGTTCTACTGTTGTGTCTGCAGACGGGTCCTAATCCTCTCGCCATAGAAAATTTTGCATTGGCAGCAAAATATCCATCAGGAAATATCCTTGCGCAGGTGTTTAATTTTGTTTCTCTGCCTCTTTTCTCTCCCTTTGGTTCTTTTTGAGTCTAAATTAGTTTGTGGTTCTTTCTCATGTGCACATGTGAAAGTCATTTGTGACACTCATCCTGTTGTTGATGTGATAGATTATTATTTGTTACGGAGTAATACTATGAGAAATGATTTTATGATGGACTCGTATCATTATGCAGGATCTTTTTTCTGCAGGTGTCATCAAGTCAGCAACAGATTTTCAAGTATATATGGAAGTTGGTGGTCTTTCTGGTTTGGACTTTGCATATACAGATAACACTGCAGTTTATCACACGAAGGTACTTTGATCTGGATTTTTTTATTTCAGCTTCGCAATATAATTTTCTATAGCATATCTATTCACTGTAATTGAGCATCTGGCCAAATATGAGCTATAATTAAGATATTGCTGTGAAACAAGTTATACTTGCTAAGTAGAGATGAATAGCTACATATTCTAAAATGGACCATATATTCAATATTATCATGTTCAAGTTTATCGTGTTTATCATTTTTCAAGCTCAAATATTTGATTTTCCATTTGACATGGAATTAATATAGCCTTTTTACGCTGTCTGATTTGTAGAACGACAAGGTGGAGCTTCTTACACCAGGTTCACTTCAGCATCTTGGGGAAAATATGCTGGCTTTTCTTCTTCAAATAGCATCTTCAGCTGATGTTGCAAAAATCAAGCCAGCTCATGGAGAAGAGAGCTCTGAGCATGAACCAGCCATATACTTTGATATATTGGTACCTCTCTAGCTTTTCATTGAGTTTTATGGACTTTGCTGGAGACAAGGATGCAAATAATAATTATAAACGTTTAATTATATTGCTATTTGCAGGGGATGTATATGGCTGTATATAGACAGAAGTTTGCAAATATGCTGCACAACTCTGTTATCATGCAGTCTCTATTGATATGGTCCATGTCCCTTCTTATGGGTGGTCTTCCAGCTGTAATTTCACTGTTCTTGTCATGTCTGAGTTTAATCCTCATGTGGATATTTTCAGTCGGCTCCTCCGTTCTTGTTGCGCTTATGCTGTCATACCTATCTTCATCAGCTGTACCCTATATTGGACACCCATGGTTGGTTGTCGGTTTATTCGGTTCACCTTCTCTTCTGGGTGCATTGGGTGGGCAGTATATTGGTTTTAGGATTCTGCAAAGGTATTTAGCACGTGCTTATTCTAAGGGAAGGCTACATTTGTCTCCTTCTGGTCAAGCTACTTTGGCCAAGTTGGAAGCAGAAAGATGGCTTTATAAATCAGGCACTGTGCAATGGCTTGTTCTGCTGATTGCTGCAAATTACTATAAGCTTGGCTCATCGTATGTGGCACTCATTTGGCTTATCTCCCCTACCTTCACTTGTAAGTAACTCCTGATGCCCTTATGGATTTTGTTCCTGATTATCTTAATAAAAAACTAATTTGAATTTCTAAGCATACCATGGGAATGCATAATGATCACTAAAAATATGTGAATTCATCTATGCTGAAGTACCCGGCTTAATATGTTAATTTAAATTTAAATTACCTTTTTTGCCTGTTCTTCTGTCTCTGCTTGATGCTGGATACGTTTTGTTGGACTGTCCACTGTGCCCAGATGGATTGTTGGAAGCAACATTATCCCCAGCTCGGTTACCAAAGCCCTTGAAGCTTGCAACAATATTGATGGGTTTGTCTGTTCCAATCGTACTTTCTGCTGGTCCTGTTATTCGCATTATAGGGGTGTTAATTGGAAGTGCTGTTCGGCTTGACAGGTAAAGGTTCTTGCTACAGAAGTATATTATATATCTTCATCATACGTTTTTTTTTAAAATTTAAATTGCTGCAACCGTTAGTTGTAGATAGTATCATGAATTATATGCCATTTAGTTCTTCAAACACCAATCTTGTGAAGTTTGTATGTATCCTTGATAAACTATCTGTTATCATTATATAACCTTTCCTTAGCTAATTCATTACCACAAATTTTACATACTCTGCAGAAATCCGGGTGCTCTCCCAGAGTGGCTGGTAAATGTAATTGTTGCCACTCTTGTGGCAGCTGTTGTATGCCTGATGTTGGTGTATCTACTTTCATATGTTCACCTTTCAGGTTTGAAGAGTTTTATTATTTCAAACCCCCCTCTATAAATAGAGAAATAGAACTTTATCATTGAGTAGAAGTACTTAATACATCTGTAATGCTCTATGACATAGTGCCATTCTTCTTATATCAATTCATAAACTGCCTTGTTGGAAGAATAAATATGTTTTTGAGTATATATCAGGAATTCTGTACTGCAACTTTATTAATGCTTGAAACAAATCTTAGGTGCGAAAAGAGCAATCATTGGAGCATCATGCATTCTTTTTGGGCTTTCTCTGGCTGCTGTATTGTCTGGCATTCTTCCACCTTATACCGAAGATTTTGCAAGAACTGTGAATGTAAGTACTACAAAGTCGAAAAGAAAACGCTTTTATTCTTATATATGTTTTCAAATATCAATCAATTGAAAATTGGCTGAGTAATCTTGTTTTACAGGTGGTTCATGTTGTGGATACAACAGGAACTCATGGGACAAGTCAAGATCCTATCTCCTTTATTTCACTATCATCTGCAACTCCAGGAAAGCTAACGAAGGAGATAGATCAGATCGATGAAGGTTTTGTCTGTGGAAGAAATATGACTGTTGATTTTGTTACTTTCTCCACAAAATATGGTTGCTGGGTTCATGAAGACACTGAAAGTGGTTGGAGTGAATCAGATCTTCCCAGATTCCAAGTGGAAAGTGACCTTAAAACAGACAACAGAGTTACCCAAGTTTCACTTGATACAAAATCCTCTACGAGATGGGTTCTTGCAATCAATAGTAGGGAAATTGATGATTTTGAGTTCAAAGGTATTAAGACAACACCTATGTATATACTTCTCTTTCTTCAGCCTTTCTATCTTATGCCATAAGAACCCCATTGTTTATCCATTTGATGGTTTCGATTACGAAATACAATTGTTCTCCTACTGTCTACAGGTGAATCAGGGGAATTGGTACCTGTGGGGAGCAAGAGCAGCGTAGATGGGTGGCACATAATTCAGTTTGCTGGAGGAAAGAAGTCTCCAACTAAGTTTACACTTTCACTTCATTGGCCCAAAGTCTCATCGTCGTCGTCTTCAACCAAAGGAAATGACGACACAGGTGAGCGCAAGCGCCCTTTGCTGAAGCTGAGAACCGATGTGGACAGATTGACTCCCAAAGTTAACAAGATTCTGATGAAGCTTCCTTCTTGGTGTTCCCTCTTTGGGAAGTCTACGTCGCCTTACAATCTGGCCTTCTTAGCTAGTCTACCCATTGAGTTTTAATACTTTGATTTAGGATTTTTGTCATGAGAATGGTTTTTTTGTTTTTTTGAATCCTTGTACAAACATTATAAATTGGATTGCTCCCCATAGAATAATGATCAGGTGGATGAAAGATGGGTTTAGTTTTATTCCTCTGAAGCTTTTGAAACTTTGTTGCCCTTCTTTGCTCCTGCTTCATATAAGTTTTAGCTATTTGTTGCAGTATTTTAATGGTACTGAATCTTTAGAAGTTCACATTATGAGTTTAGAAACGTAAGACGTGGGTTGTAATTTGACTAATTCGTCAATGAGCAATAAAACCACACAAAAAGAGCAAGCAAACAATCCACACAAAAAATACCTCTAGTATGTAGTGCCAACATTTCTATGGAATTTGTACCTCAATCATGTTACCGAAAACAAAACCTCATTCAAAGAGCATATACAAATTTGTTTTAAGACATCTGTAAAGAAGGTTGGTCAGTAAATTCAAGATACTTGGACGAACTTGTTGAGTGCAGATGTATCCAAAGCTTTGAATTCCTTGACAGCACCGAGAACTGCTAAGCCAAGCTTAACAGCGTCTTCTTGGCTTGGTGCCTGCAATTAAAATTTCATTCATTATCATCGGATACATATTTAATTATAATTTTATAATGAATTGATAGGCTGTAAGCAAGCTACAATTTACCTCAATATTGAGAGGTAGGACAGGATCATGGAGTGATAGCCTCAGAAGAAACCACCCACCAAAGCCCGAAACACGCACCTGATTGAAAGTTTGCAGTTTGCATATATTCAGAGGAAAACTCTTCATATAGGACATGATAAATTATCATGTGTAGAGTTTTCAGCAACTTACGCCTTCATAGTTGACAGGTGCTTTATGAAGTCTAGGATCTGAGTTCACTAAGTTTTCCAAGTGCTTTAAGACTGCCTCTCCATAATCTCGGAAAGATCTGAGAGCAGAAGTGAAAGTGTTAGTCCACTTATAATCGTGATTATGCAAGTAGTAGAGTTCAAATAATAAATAATTTACATACCCTCCTTTAAGATCAGCATGGCTTGCATCAATCTTCAATCTTAATTCAACCGCAACACCTGGTTCCTCTAGACCCTTAAGCAAATCAGTCAACACTTTGCTGCCACTGCTCAGTCCAGACGCACGTGCAGAAGCGAGTTTATTTAAGAGTTTTACCTATATGTTATAGATCAACAATCAGAAACCATATTGCAACATTTCACCTTATTCTACAAGGTAATATATAAGCTTAGCTTTCAATAAGAAAAGAATTTCCGACCATGAGGTATGCTCCATCATCCAGCCAGTGGTTCTCCTTGAGTGCTCCATGTCCACTGGTCTCAATGGCCAAATGTGACTCCTCACCTACAGAGTTCTATCAACATATTTGCCTCTAATTAGTTAGAGTGAAACCTTATGAAGTAGGAGAGAATTACTGGTCTAAATTTCCTTAATAGTGATTAAAAAAGTCATGAATTCCATTCATAAAATTGTTCCTCTCACGCTGAGAAAGAAGAGGCAAATATTTAAACTTTTTACATGTAAAAAAAACGTTGAACCTTACCAGACGGATTGCTTCATCAATGACATTCTTGTAGCCTCTTTTAAAGCGATGGTGCTTTCCTCCTAAGTCAGGGAAGGTGAAAACAATTATGTACATTGAAGAAAATGTTAAAAAGGATGCTATCAAGTAAGTTGGTTCAAATGGTTCAGTTTGGGTGCAGTAGTAGTTACCAAGCTTTTTTTCAATAAATGTGGTCAAACCATCAGAAGTGACACTATCCGTGACAATAATTGTTCCAGGGTGCTGGTAGCAAAAGTGAAAGAAACGATGAGATCAATATGAAGTTAACCTGGTAAAGTTCAACGAGTACGTATTTCTTATTGAAGATGAGGCACCAGGAATATCATACCTCTTCAAGAACAATGGCAGACATTAAAGCGATCAGACGGTTCCGGTTAAGCTCCCGACCATTTGAATCAACAGCAGCAGATCTAGGAGAAAAAGAATCAGAAACAGAAGTTCTACATGTATGCAAAAAGATGAATACAGTATCAGTGGTAACTACTACCTGTCAACATCGGTATCAAAGATAATGCCCAGATCAGCCTTGTTATCCAGGACAGCCTGGGTGATAGATTTCATAGCATTCTTGTCCTCAGGGTTAGGAATATGGTTAGGAAACATTCCTGAAAAAGTAACGATCACTTTAATACAAAGATGTCTATGACACAAGCATGCTAAACATTGGAATATTTGTTACCATCTGGCTCCAAGAATTGACTCCCAGTAGTAATTGCACCTAGTGGTTCAAGCACCTTTGCCTGGAAAGGATTACAAATACAAATTTAATATGGTCAGGCGGGTCAGCTGAATGCTGTGTTGAAGCAGTGCAAAAAGGTTTCACAGTTTGTAATTTTATGTTGTTTTATGATCTCTAGAGGAAACTTTTCAACAACTTATACTCTTCCTTGCTTGTTTAATTGTTTTTCTGCTAGCTGTAAATGAAAAATACCAATCTAATTATTTTTACATCTTAAATATAGGACAAAACAGATTTATATCCTGTGTATGTTCCACTTACTTCTATCAGGTTCACATCATCCAAAGTAATTAATTATGACACTCATGGCTGAACAATATGAAGATGCATAAGCAGTGACTATGGACATTGTGAAAATTAATCAAATATAAAGTAAAAAAGTACACTGTAGTGCAGATTGAATGTTTCTAGGGAGGAGAGTTAATGTATCAGAAAGGGAGAGAGGGGGCGGATGGGTGGAAGAACGTTACAGCAAAAAAGCCGCCTGCTCCATTGCCTGCATCAACGATGATATGAAAACCCTCCAATGGCTTCTCTGAGGATAAAATATATAATAAAAGAGTGTTAGAAGCCACAATGAAACAAAAATAAGATCTACATATGAATCTTTTGTGGCAGCATTTCGCTAATCAAAAGACACAGATACTACTGGACCAATGCAGAAATACTGAAAGATAAAAGTATCAAAAAACATGAACCAAATGGGGAAAAGGTTACCTATATTTCCTGCCGCTTTACGGACCGCCTGTACAAGATCAGATGTATAGATTGCCATGTAGTCAACACTTTTAACAGAGGTAGAGGCTAATCTCTGAGACTCTGCCAGACCTTCAGCTGTAAAACTGTTGTATATGTCAGCAGCACGCTCCAATATATCCTTAATGTCAGCTTTTCCAAGTCCTCCAGCATTTGTGAAGAATTTGAACCCGTTTCTATTAAATGGGAGATGACTAGCTATCACCCAAAGCACAGTAAAGACAGTGAGATCTCAGGTTGAAAGGAGCCTTCAAACGATGGCAATTCATGTATTAACGCATTATAATGAGCTGATGTCACTAGCAGAATGGAGTATGGCATGTAATAGATCTTATAGTACCTGTTATCATAATGGCTCCATCAACAGGGCATAGCGCCTCTTTGTCTTCTGTAAGAGTGCTGTTAAACATTGCTGGTGTTGATGCCAATCTACACAAAAAGCATTTCAAAAACCTCTTGTAAATGAAAAGGACAGAGTGGTTTCAGAATATGACAATAAGAAGATGCTGCTTCATTGATCTCTTAAAGACTTCAGGCTTAATATACAAATTAACATAGAAGAAGGCAATAAGATGCAGGGAGATAGAGAAGGATACCCATATTGAACAACGTCAAAACCAGCACTTGCAAGTCCTCTGGAGACAGCATCCTGAAAGAAAAAGAAACCAACTCAGAACCACAATACAAATACTTGAAAGCAGTTATGCATCACATTTAATGCTTGGTTTTTCATTACTTAGCCTCTGAAGTTTGTTTCAGGTTGTATAATCTAACTAGAGATTGCCATGGAAATGACATCCATTAACCTCATACATGTTGTACGAGTACCTTTCATTGCATTATTTTTTATAAGGGTAAATAAATGTCTGACATCTGAAAAATGAGGGTATCATCTACCTGTAGCTTTGATGCTGAAATTCGGGAATCATGACCAATTGAAACTCTCATGTGCCCAGAAGGATTAGACTTTTTCTTATCCAATAACCATGCAGCAAAACCAGCAGCTATAGCTTCTGAAACTGGTTCAGTTAGGTTAACAGATTCTCCTTCAACACCATCAATAGCAACTCCTCTGATATCACTGGAATGGTATCCAAATATCAATATTTACAAGATCTTAATGTGAAATGAGAATCATTCTTTTAATGCTTAAAAATGATATGGTTAGCTTACCTGCCATTTTGAAGCTTGAGAAAGTCACTCTTTTGAAGAAGAGGTGGAATCGAAACAGTAGAAGCAGCAGCTGCAATATCAACTGGATCTAAATTAAAAAATGGCAAAAAGAATGCAGAAAACTGTACTAACAACACAATTGAATGATACACATTAACCGAGCTGTTCAAACTTTATAACTACATGCATCCAAATAAATGCTAATGACTTGCCACAAGGGTCAAGGATCCAGAACAAGAAGGTATTTTAATTTAGGACCATATGAAACCAATATATGATAATGATTTCAGTATTAGGAGGAGCTGAAACATTATAATTCCGTTCCCGAATCATTAGAGTCTAGGACAGACCCTTGCAATGGACAGGCCTTCGACTAACAAAACCACTCTGGTGGATTGACAAGGTGCGCATTTGCATGGCTGAGATGCCATTCCAAGACGACTTCCCTCCTTGAAAGGGAAGGAAGTTGCGCACATATGGGGTACAAAAGTCTCTGCTGTATTTTGAGAGAAACTGCCTATTCTGTTGGTAGTTCTGTGCTATAGAAACATTTTGGACAAGCTTCCCTGATGTTGCTGCATGAAAATTTAATATTTTTATTAGATTTGAAACTAACAATACTAAGTGAATTCCAATGTGAACAATTTGGTTGCAACAAACAACAGTTTGTTTTAGTTAATACTATGAGTAAAAGCTCCAGTTGCTCAAAGGCATTCCAGAGATTGGGACGAAGGAGTGGATAGGTTTAAAGAGCAAAATGTTACATCATAAGCCATAGCTGTAACGAAATTTTGAAGATTACTAGTTCCAATATCTTAGGTGCTGCTTCCAAGGATTATAGAAAAGGGATTTGTATCTCTACAAAATTCTCAGTATAAACATTTGTAATTAACAAGGAGACATCGTATATTATGAAATGAACTTGAGCATATTAAGTGATTTCCATGGGATAGTGAAATTGACCTTTCATCCTCTACAATACAGAAACTTAACTCCCAAGCCTAGGATTTGAAGTAGACAGATTAGCACGGATTAAATTACAGAGAACTACAGAATGATGAAAGTTCAGCCAACACATTTGTAACTGAACCCGCCAAACAATAAAATTCGATAGCCTACCAACGGATTGCATATCGTTTTGAGTTGTAAATCAAAAAATGAGCTTGACCATGGAAGCGAAGCCAACAGATAACAAACTGATCTTTCAGTCTCTAACATACAGATTCAGCTGAAGTCAACACCATGCCTAGGATGTGAGCTAGCACAGATAAAATCACACAGAATTATGGACAAATGAAGTTTCAGTCAACACATTGGTTTTGTTTTCTCCCTATTGACGTCACACCAATCTCTTTCTTTCTTCTGTTTTCATCGAACAAGCAAGCACATCACACATGCTTGATTCCAAACATCCAAACAAAAATCCAGATCAACACTTTCGAGCATACAAAGCGCATCTCGAAATTACAAAAAGACTCTCAGATTGATTATTTTTATTTTTTTACAACAGAAAAATTCGTTTTTAATTGATATTGCAAAACGCTTTCATCGATCGAAAGTAATGGAAATAAAAGAGGGAGAAATCAGCATTGAGCAGGAATGAAAATCAACCGAAGTGCAAAGGAGACCGATCAAACCTGCCATTCCGCTCGTAGAGACTCTGATTACAATCTCAGTGAAGACAGAAAGAGAGTTGTTGGTGGAGGAGACACTGAAGAGGAATAGAGGTAGTAGGTGAAAGCGAATTCGCCGATGAAGCGCTTCCTCTCGAACTTACCCGTTTCTTCTCCGCCTACCTTTGCCACGTAGTGGATCCGGTTCGGTTTGAACCGGAAATATCCGCCGGTTTCTTAAACCGAACCGGACTGACCGGTCTAATCAATCTTTTTTGAAAAAACGGTCTAATCAATCTTGATTAGCAGAAAATAATTACCCTGCGTGGAATCTACGCAGCCGACCTAACAGGTCTATTTATACCGTAAATAGGTCTTCCCGCGTGATTAGCGAAAGACTTGATTGATTTCCCCAATTGTGCTTTCTCTCTCCTAGGGTTTCCGTCTCGAAGTCGAAGCAGAAGAAGAAGATGATCGAGGTGGTGTTGAACGACAGGCTCGGGAAGAAGGTGAGGGTGAAGTGCAACGACGATGACACCATCGGCGACCTGAAGAAGCTGGTGGCCGCCCAGACGGGAACCAGGGCCGACAAGATTCGGATTCAGAAGTGGTACAACGTCTACAAGGACCACATCACTCTCAGGGACTACGAGATCCATGACGGCATGGGCCTTGAGCTCTACTACAATTAGGTTTGTTTCTCTTGTGGTAAAATCTGAAATTAGAGTGCAATTAGGTTTCTCTCGTTTGATTGCTGTTGTGGTACGGTCTGAAATTAGGGTTTGCGTTGGCTCTGAATTTGTTAAGTGATGTCTGATGATTTGTGGATTTAATTGTTGATGTTGAATTGGGGGATTTTTTCATGCGAAGACGACTCCTTTCTTGTAGCTTGATAAATCATTGTGCATTATTGTGATAAATCATTGTGCATTATTGTGGTTTTCAACTTCGCTTTGGTGCAGTTCCCTGATTGAAAGTTTATTACTTCAGAACTGCTATATGACGTTCATTGGTGTTAAATTTTGAAATTCATTGGTTATTGCGATTTTTGTTTATGATCTAAGTATATAATAATAGATCAAATTGGTGAGACTGGGATGATTCAAAAGGCTTTTGATTTGTCATGATATGGGCTTATTTTCAACAGTATCCTCATGACTGAGAGTCAGAAGAGAAGATTACTCCTCTGGTTTAATCATGGATTATAGTTGCTTCTACTATCTTTCTAATAGCAGAACCTGGTTAAAACATGTTGATTTCTACCACATACAATGATCTCTACCAACTTATCATGTTTCTAGTCTAGTTCTACAATTCATAAGCTAGGGAGGCTTCAAAATAAAGCCTTGCCTATTTCAGCCAAAAGGGATCAGCATGAGAACTTGAATGCATCCTTATAGCTTAAGCTACTTTTGAAAGTCCCTTAAACCACATGGTACATCTGCATAAGTTTTAATTTAGACTATAAGTAAACTTACATGATAAATGAATAGATACCTTGAGATGGTGCTATTCAGTCTACAAACTTAAGTTATTTGTTTTGTTAAATTATAAGTGAAATCTGTAAATTCACACCTTGCAAGTTTGCAGCCGAAATAATAGACCCGGCTTCTCTACCCTTCTCTCTTCTAAAAAATTATTATGCATAGTTATATCTCCTCATTCATTTCACTCAACACTCAGGCATTTCATTAGTTTCATGTAATTCTTGAGCACATATACATATAAAAGTTAACATGTAGAGATTTTGCCACAAGCTTTTCCCATATGGTTGTAGATTCAAGACCAAAAAGGAAATATAAATCATGCAAGAAAATATAAGAAGGAATTCAACTAGTTATAAGATGCCTAGCTAAATAAATAAGTTCAAAGCATCAAATATTAGATACCTGATAAGGACAACTTCAACCGGAGTTGCTCCAGTTGATCCAAAATAGTATTTAAGCTGATTCAATAATTCTCCTGTCCTAGGTTGATCTCAGCAAAGTAGTTTGCAAAGAAGAAAAAGATATGCTGGTTACCTTCCTAATTCTTTGGAGGATTGAACCAGCACCATTTCAGCTGATTCCATCATTTCTTGTAGCAAACCGTCATGCCATCCCTTGCCCACACCCTGATTTTCCACTATGCATGTTAAAAATTGAAGTAGCTAGATCTGTTGCCTCTTCAAACATATGACAAAGGTAGCTGCATAAAAAATGGGAATAATCATGTGATATAGGAGAAAATAACAACTATTTGGGACAGCTTAAGAATCTAGCACAGAAAGATAGTTGAAGAATTGCAGTATGAAAAGTTCTTTGTATTATCAGGAGTTAGAGTTCTACAAAATCTCTGCTGTTGTGTTCAAACTCTGTTTGATAGTACGCTTATGGTGTTTTGCTCTAAATCTGTTATGACTATACCTAGAACATTTGTCATATTTTGTTCTTCAGAATGCTATTTGATGATACACTATTGGTGTGATGCTGTTATTTATGAAGCTTTGTAAACTGTCTTTATGCTTGTTGGATGTTTGATTGTGTTGATATGTCAAAAGCATAGGATTAACTTTGTTGGTAAAGAAGGTTTCCTATAAGGTTTCATCCCAGCTTGTTTTTTTGCTTTCTTTTCCAAATTGGCCCAAAAGTCAGAAAGAATATACGACAATCCATGCCAACAGCACATGACTTTTAATTATTTTTCTATGGGATGTTGTAATGGGGACAATCATCAAATGCCAACATTGGCTAGCAAACAAGATAGACACATTCATGCATCATTTGTTGATCGTTTGCTTATGCATGATGATGTAGGAGATATCATTCTAGCATATATGACTCCTGACATGTTTCCCGTTCCAATCTACAGGGCTTTTTGATCAGCAACAATTGTTGTCCTAATGGACGTTGTTTGAAGAATGCTAAAGACATTCTTGTAATCTCAGCGGACACTCAAGTGATGATCTTTTCCTAAAACAATGTCTCCTCTGTAACTCTCAAGTAAATAAAGGTTTCCTTTTCAAGTATCATGTTGCTGAGATGGACCTTTGGATGTAATAGTCTGGGTAAAAACTTTCATGTTCTCTAAATGTATGCATGTTTAAAAACACTAGTAAACTAGCCAACATGCGTTTGGTGAAGTTTCTTGAGTTACTTATTTGCTTTTCTTGATGCTTTGAGTTTGCCATGGCATTGGTATCACTGAATTAATTCTTTCTGCAACCCTTACTGTTCTTTTTTCCAATATTCTTGTGTTTTCCCGAGTAAAACCCAAGTGGATCTTCACTTTTTCCGCCAAATGTTTGGTGAAATCGTACGTGTTATTTGTTTTGCCAAGCGGTTTTAGTAACGTGTATTTTGCTGATCAGACCATTTCTGGTGTGCCTGTATGTCTTACCAGGAGGTTTTATAGTTGAAACTTCAAAGGGGTACTGTGGCCTGTGGTAAATGCACTTTTTTCTTGCATTTACAGAGGTGAAACAGCAGTAACCCTTTCTTGTGGGAAGATTTACCCTTTTACTTGTCTTTGACATCACACAATGTCTTCAATACGATTGCAGTATTCATTTAAACTCGATGTTGAGAAAGTTGCCAACTAGATATGAAATGTATTAACAATATCGCTTTGTTGTCAACTTCAGCTTGGTTCTAACTTATATTTTTCAGTACTTTACGCCATCTGGTGACTCACTGAGAGGTTAATTATCCTCGATTAACCTTTAACTACCCAGTGTAATGGTAAAAGCTTTAATAGCGTTTTATAAGAAGAAATCAATAGGGGTGGACCGACAGCAAACGAGGTAGCCAATAGATGTCATTGACTGGGTAGTTTGACTACGACAGCCCAACACACGAGAGTGGGGGTGACCAAGATTTGGTTAAAATTGTTCTGAAGCTTCTGTTCTCTTTTCACATAGTATTATTTTAACATATAATAAAGTATACATACTTTGAGTAGTAATCTTTCTAGCTTATACTTACTATTCGGTTCATTATAGTACTCCCTCCGTTTCATAATAAGTGTCGTTTTAGCACTTAAAATTTGTTTCATAATATGTGTCGTTTTAGGTTTTCAAAGTGATTTAATAGGGGTGAATGATGATAATTTTTATTGGAATGTGTATTTGTTGACTAAAGTTGTTCATGCATTGGCCAAAAAAATGTAATGAGTGGTAAGATTAAGAAAAAGTTGTAAGTTTTAAAGTGAATGATTGATTTTCTTAAAAACTGTGTTAAGAGCTAAAACGACAATTATTGTGAAACGGAGGGAGTAGTAATTAACAGTACATAGCTAGGGCAGGTTTAGGGTTGACTCTGGCCTGGCCCTTTTCATCAAACATCCCAATCTTTGTGTAGGATTCTTGGATCTTGCTCCCTTTTTATTCTAAAAAAGAAAAAAGCCTTTTCCCATCAAATAAAGCCAACAATGATACAAAAGGAGGAAAGCAAAATTAGAGATAAGTATAGTTGAAATTTGAACTAGTGTATAAAGTGAGTAACAGGCAAGGCAAAGAAAGCATCATGTCTTCTGGTTTGTCAGGAAAAATAAACTAGGCATTCATGTCTTTCTTTAAATTTGAAGTATTGTTTACTTTTCAGTCTTATGACTCTTACCTCTATTTGTTACTCCGCATGACTTCATGTGAATTGATGCATAAATGTCGGGGTAAGAAAAAAAAGTGTCCTCCCTTTTTGTTTAATTTTTTTGATTTTTTTCTTAACGTATAAAGTATTAAATTATAGAGATTAGTACTAGATTTATAGAGTTTTTATTTCACTTAATAATAGACCAAAAAACATACACATTAAATAAAGGGCCTAAAGTAACAAGAAAAATCATAACAATTCCCGGTTTTATTTTAAAAACATTTCTTGAATTCATAAACATTTCGACCCAAAAAAAAAACTTATACACAAGTACTCGGAAATATTAAATGATCAACGTAACCCGTAACATCGGCTGCAAGTTTAATAATGGCAACAAATATAAAAAATAATCAAAACAATTTGTTAATGATATTTATAGCTCTTGAGATTGAGAATTTGGGAAAATGGAGGAAGCGACGGAGGAGGAGGCGGAAGCCCGGCCACCAAAGCGGCGGAACAACCGGACCCCCACGGGTCTGACCGTTGACCGTCATGCTTAATCCGCAATTATGCATTTAATTAACGTGATTAACAAGTCCAAATCCCGATGTGTTATATTGTCCCTGTCCCTTTCTTTTTCTTTTGTTTCTTTTTTTTGGTAGAACCTTTCTTTTTCTTTTTGAGAGCACCTTTCTTTTTCTTTGTTTGTTTGTATTGCGTCCAATTTTATAGTACTAATGTTTAGGTGTTTCGTGGAGGTTTGAAAAATGGGTACCAAACCAATTGACCCGTTCAATAATCAATACGGGTTAGTTTCTTGCTAAAGTGTTGTTTTTCAGCGACAATTAAACTCTTGACCTTGACAATACTAAGACACAATACTAATAATAATCCCATCTTCTTCTTTTGAACACACAATAAAGTAGATTGGTATGACCAAAAAATAAATAAATTAGATTGGTGATTTTTGGCCTACTTTATTCTTAAATGTTTTGTATGGACCACCACTTGACCTAACAAAACATTACAACAACAACCACATTAAACAATAAACAATGTTTTGTGTTCCTTTTTAGTCACTATGGGTTACGTTCTTGGTTGAAACTTAGATATATATAGCTTTTACATCATTATTGATCCTATTGTTGGCTTAGTGGCAAGAAAACTACATACAACTACAAGCGATGAGGATTTAAAGTTTGGTTAACATTTATAGACAACTAGATTGATGCACGTTTAGTGAACTATCTCAAAAAAATCTATAGCATCTCTTGATCGATCAACATAACTCGATCGGATGATGCTAAACATCGCTTCCAATGGAAGAAGAAGAAGATACTTCGTGGCTTCGAATCGGGAAAGATCATTTCGGATCAGTCGCCCCATACATATCGTGTCATAAGGATTTAAAACGCATTTCTAAATTGAAGAAAACAAGTTTAGTTTAGTGTGTTTGACTATAAACAAAGGCAAAACAAGGTGTAGGGTTGGAAATGGATGGTGGGGAGTCCACATCTCGTGCCATGAGACCCGCCTTGTGCTTTGCATTTCCCACCAACACCTCCGCAATATCTCTCCCACTCTTCTTCTTCACCTCAATGCCCACCATATTTGGTAAAACAATTAACTTGAGTTTTTCTTTTTAAAATGAATGGAAAAAATACTAATATAAACATGTGTTGTGTTTTTTGTTTTGTAACACTTTCTCTGTTTTTGGGTCTTGTTGTGGTGCTTCAAATTCAAGCTTGTGACATCAATACCAGCTCACACCCACATTCCCGGTTCCTACTTCACGTGCATCCAAATTCTCTATTCAACTGCATTTCTCACTCTTTACACACAACCACAACACAAGCTGCCATGGAAGACCAGCTGGCAAAGCATAAGTCAATGGCCATAACCCACAAACATGGATCCTTCATTCGTACTTGTTCAAGTTAGTAACAAGTGCTATCTTTCTTGGTATTGACTTTCATGCCCATCTAAGATCTTAAAGAAAGGAGCATTAATATACACACACTAAAAAAAACCACCATGTGGTTGAAATGGCATACATACTTGATTACATTTGCAACCTTTACAAAGTCCTTGAAAGATAATTAAGCAGGTGAGTACTGAAACTGGTGATGAAACTGAAAACATTTTGCCCAATTCCAAAAGGATGACAGGAAAGGCTCCTGGCCATTTCAAGGCTTCTATCGCCCTGGAATGGAGAGGAGCCATTTCCTTTGAAGTTTGAAGATAACACCAAAAATAGACGAGGAATATCTCATTACATACATCATAACAACATTGAAACAAGTTCATAATTGTAGGCTTCCTAAGAGTTGAAATACATCAATTGTGCTCCTGAAAGCTTCACTCTTTCTACCTTGCTAGATTCTCACCACCAGAGTCTGTAAGAATCGTCAGTGTTCTTGCTGTCTTCAAAAACTCACTGCAAAACAAGAATCAATAACACATCAGATCTCTGTTCTATGAAGTTTCACAGAAATGATACAGATGGAGTTTACAAAAAGCTTGGAGTATTCACCTGAACGGTTTAGGATTAATACTGCAATGACCGGCTTGCAACAACCCAAGCTCGGTCTTGCTCTGTTGGTCTCTTGCACCTTCAGCAGTAGAGCAATCAGTTGGACCGCTGCTAGAGCCATCAGAAGATGAGCTCTGTGAAATCTGCTCCTCGGTAAGAATCGGTTTCCCGAAAAGCATAAACTTAGGAGCAGCCGAAGAACCGTCGCTCTTCTTGGAGGTTTCAATACAAGTACCCATAGTCAACAAACACGAAACATCATCCTCATTCTCATTCTCAATCGCCTTATTCCTCATAAGAAAACTGTGGCCGCGAAAGGGGAGCTGATGGGCTTGTGGAGCAACTTCAGGGTGCTTAAGCAAAGCAGGAAACAGGCCTGAGTGAACTTTGCTGAAGCTTGTAAGAAATGGTGAATGTCCAAATTGAGCATGCCTGGCTCCCTGTATACCTGCAGTCGATATGCTGTCTGATACGCAACAAAACGGACTGCTAGGCTTTGGGAGTTGATCAATGAAAGGGAAATCATGGGGCTGAGGGATCCTCATCTTCTTCCTCGGCGGCGAGAACGGCGACATGTGAATTGGTGGCATGCTTGCCACCATTTCAACAAGCCACGGGTTCACTCTCTTGACGTTTTGTAGCAACTCAGGCTCGTCCCAAGCAACCTGGTGGTACATACAATAAGCTCAATCAATCAAGAAACCAATACAGATGTTAAACCAAACACACTAGCTATGATTATTATTATTATGATTATACCTGAAGAAGTCTCCATGGAGAATTAGGCCAGTGGATGTGGTCAGCGACCTGAACACCAGAAATGGTGCCCATGAACCAACTGATTCTGGACGAATCCTCGGTTTCGAAGGCCATCTTGAACCGCATCCCAGCGCACCACTGAACCTGCATTGCAGACTTGACAGCGGAGGCCTTAACGCAGAACTCAGGGGTGCTAGCTCGCGGATAATACACCACCTCAAATGGAAGACCCGTAGAAGCCAGATTTGCAGACTCAACGACAGATTCAACCCCAACCTTCCCACAAGGCCCCAAAGCCAAGCCCGAATTCATCCTCCTCATCATCCGACTCTCATCATCCCTCAAGAAGGCCGAATAGCCTCCTCCACCAACAACACCAGTCCATCCGCTCGAAGGTTGCGATTCGGGGCCGCCTCCGATCCCCTTCTTGGCCCTGCGGATCCCGACGCACAAGTCCCCGTTCTCCGCCCTCAAGAAGACGATGGAGTCGCCGGCCACGAGCTTCTTCTGGTTGACGAAATTGCTCCATCCTGTGGTTAACAGATGCCTCCGAGGGGTTCCGCGATAGATGTGCCGGAACTTCCAGGTGACGCCATGGACGTCGCGAGCGAGGATGGTCTGGACGGGGGGCTCGGCCGAGTAGTCGAGGCGAGGGAAGATGGTCTCGGCGCAGTAGCGAGGGACGGAGAAGCCGCCGCCGTTGTTGGCGTCGGACTGAGTCAGGGTCTTGGCGAAGGAGGCCGGCTTCTCCAGGCTGTCGAGCGGGTCGGAGGGGGACGAGGCGGAGTCGTCCTCGGGGAAATTGAAATCGAGGTCGTGGGGGCGGAGGGGGACGAGGCGGATCTTGGCGAAGACCTCGTCGGAGTCGCGGTCGGCGAGGTACTTGATGGAGGAGATTCGGGAGGGGAGGAGGGCAGGGAGTCTGGGGAAGGATTTGAAGTCGACGGCGAGTTGAGCGTGTTCGATGTGGCCTTGGGGGAAGTAGATGACCTTGGAGTTGAGCGGAGGCATCTGGACCATGCCGCCGGCGCAGGCGTGCCAGAGCTGCGGATCCAGGCAGTTTTCCAGCTCCCTGCCGGAGTTCATCACCTCGATCATCGTTTTTTCTGGTGGAAACGGTGGACGGAAGGGGGATTGAGAGGGAATTGGAGGTTTCCGGTGGAGGAATGGGAGGTGATTGGAGGGAATTGAGTGGGGGGAGTCGGTGAGAAGGGAATTTGGGGGGAGACAGATGAAACTTCGCTGTCAAAGGCCGACCAAAGCAGGAGGAAGGAGAGTGAAGTAGAGAAAGTGAGAGAGAGAGAGAGAAAGAAGGAAGGGATTGGGGGGTTGGTTGGGTTTTGACAGGAAAGCCCGAACGATGAAGATGTGGTTATACAAACGGACGAGTGATTTGGAAGGACCGGGGTGAAATAAACTGTTTTTACCGAGGGACAGTGATATTTTTTTCCGACCAAAACAAAGTAATATTTTTTGGCTGTTTCAATGCGCACCCGCAAAAGTTTGTAATTACACCCGAATTTGCGCGCATCTAGGGCTCGCGCGCATCCAGGGCTCGCGCAAGGGCAAAATAGTCATTATGAAAAATACCGAAAAAAGGAAACCGGGGCGGCACAGAACACGAGGCGCGCACCCAGGGCTCGCGCGAGCCCTGGGTGCGTGCCTCGGTTTTTGTGCCAGCCCCGGTTACCCTCGAAATGTGGCCCCGGTTACCCTCGAAATGTGGGTCACTTTCCCGAATATGACGCTGGTTGGGTGGTCGTCACATAGTGGTGGCATTGGTGGTGGAGCGTCGGTTGGGGCCAAAGCTTCTCGTTCGGTGTCGGGCATTATCGTTCGTTGCCGAATTTGACCTAGTCATCGCGCCGTGCAACGAGCCTATGCACGAGGTAGGGTTGTTCATCGGTTCCATCGAACCGAAAAGGACCGAACCTGACGGTAACCGATCTAGTTCAGTTTAGTGCTCGATTCATGTTTTAGACTACTTTGGTTTTCGGTTCAGGTCGGTTTGGATCTCGGTTCGGTTCGGATAAACCGAACTAAATTAACACATACCCATTATAGCTAAAAATAGTAAAATACCTATTAAATTAAATTTACATAAATTTTAAAACCGACAAAGAACCGAACTTAACCAAATTACATTGGGTTGGTTCTCAGTTCGTTTTGCGGTTTGGTTCGGTTATGACTTAATGAATCGCCCAAGAACCGATCCAAACCCGAGAACCGAACCGAACTAGGCAAAACCGAAACAAACCCAAGTATTTCGGTTCGATCTAGTTCGGTTTGGGCCGTATCAATTTTTGGGTTGGATCGGGTTTGGATCGTTTCCGGTAAACCGAACAATATATATTATATAGCCATATATAGTAAAAAATCCTATTAAATTTATGTAAAGTACAAATTTAATAGATAATTTTACTTTTTAAAACCCATTTAATTTTTTAACTCATTATTTGTCAATTATACATACAACCCAAGCCTTATATAATACCAACTACTCTCCTAAAGTTTCAAATTTTCGATGTGGGAAGGGAGAATGAATGATTTGTATGTAGAGTGTGTATCAAGAGTACCAAAATACATCCCACATTGGAAGTTTGGAGCTAGGGAAGGTAAGAATGAAATTATAAATACACAACTTCTAGGAGTTTTACTAGTATATGGGCTAATATATTGGGCTTCTTTTGAGCACTACTACTAGCCCAATAAGTATTATAATTTTCGGTTGGCATACCTAAAAATTGGGTAATGTAATTTTTTGTCGGTTCATTCGGTTAAAACCGAACCCAAACCGAAAATACCGAATAAGAGCCGAACCGAACTACTTCGGTTGGGCTATCGGTTCCGTAAATGTTCAACAGTCGTACCGAGAGGTGGGCCAGGGTGTGAAGTGGGCCAGCGCGCAATGGGCCTTCGCGCACGTGGGCCAGCGCGTTGGTCGGTTGGCGTCGGCTCAACCCTAATGGGCCGCGCGGTGGGCCTGCGCGCGAGGGCAGCCTGCGTGCCGCCAGCCGCCTTCCGTGCTTCTTTCCGAAATTTCCCTTGCGCGAAGCCTGCCGTCGCGCGAAGCCTCCCTGCGCGCAAGGTGGGTGCGAAAACGAAAAAAGCGGGTGCGTAAGTAAGCCGCGTATTTTTTTCAATAGAATAGTCGTTTAATCGACGTCTTGTTTGGTAACACTGTTGGAAGTGAAATGGAATCAGGAGTCAAAATGAACTATTCTAGAGGCATGTTGTTTGGTATGATGTCGGAATGAATAATTCATAATAATTATGTTTTGAAATTCTTAAGATTTAAGGTTATAAATTATGATTTTAAGAATGTATGACATTTAGAAATTATCATTTAAGATTGCAAATTTTTGGATTCAAAATGAACAATTATAATTTTTTGAATGGATGACACATGCCATTTTCGACCGGAATCAAATTAGCCTACAGCCTTGGAATGAGTCATTTTCTGGGAACCCTGGGAATAAAATCGGTTCCAAAATTTTCTCGGCCAAACATAATACTGGAATCATTCATTTCCAAGGAAGGCCCCGTTTGGTTTGATTAGACTATGTTTCAATTGTTCAAATATAGTAATGAAATACGGAGTACTTTACTACTCCCTCTATCCCATATTGTTTCCCTATAAAGAACGGTGTGCATGTCAATTAATAAAAAGTTGAATGATTAAGTAATACTAATGTATATGAGAATAGATATACTATGTGTATGAGAATAGATAGAGTAATTTTGAAATTTTATAGAGGTAAAAAGTTTAAAAATAATAAAGTTGATGGAAAAGTTGGATAATGGAGGGTATTATATAAGATTACATGAGGGTACTTTTATAGAAAAAAAGTGATTAAAGTGATGGAAATTTTGGGTAATAGAGATGATATATGATAGTATTGAATAAAGATAATACTATAGATAAATATGATATAAATGGAAAATTTTTAAAAGTGGACAATCTTGTTGAAACAACCGAGATAGAAAGGCATACCAACTTATTCAGACGGAGGGAATACTAAAAACACGGTGGATAACGATAAGCGTTCATTTACTTGTGAAGTTGGCAAGAGGCTTGGTTATCTAACAAGAGGTTTCATGTTCAAGTCCCCGAAACAGGTCTTAAAGTCGAAAAACGGAGGGGGTGTACTCTCTCGTCTTTACATTTATGCACTTCTGTAAAATTATTAGTAGGGTAAGAAAACTATTACTCCTTATTAGAGTAACATCTTTTTGACGGTAAGAAAACCACACTTGATGATAGATTTGTAAGACACGGTACTACGTACTCTCAAACTATCCTGATACTAACCTCGTTGTATCACACTTAACTTCATACTTCTTTTAACCTCTCAAACCATGAAAAAGAAGAGCGCTTGTTGACATGAGAAGCACCTCACTTTCTTATAAAAAATGGGGTGTTATAGCATCAACATCGACGTCGTCACGTCCCCTCCTCTACGTAATTTATTTTGTCCAATTTCAAAACAATCAACTCACTGCACACTATACATTTGATGATTATTTTGGTAAAATATACATTTGATGATTTGAACAATGAACCCGTAGTTAATGGTGTTTATTTTTTTGTAATGAAATTTCATCGAATTTCAACATCAACTGGATGTGGATCCAATTACGAAATCGATCCTTAGTCGGTTCCCTGAGGTTGGTTCCACCCGGTTTCGGTTCCGAAAAAACCGCTCAAACAATTTAAACATTTAAAATTTGCCTATTTTTTTAAAATTAAGACATATTTGACCCCTTTAACGTATAAATTTGGTTTTGATTATTGTATATGAATTTTTAGAGCTTAATTTGTATTTTTTTTTAAAATTTTGATATAATCAATGTACATTAATTTTTTTATGGAAAAAATAAATGAAACTAATAGTTCGAGTCAGTTCGGGACCAAGTGGTTCAGATACAAATTGAACCACCGGTTCCGAGGAAGGGGAACCGGAATTGTTCCCCTCCCTAAAACTGTCAATCGTATTCCGGTTCCGACCCCGATTTCAGAAGAACCGGACCCAGGTCTTTGAGCAACTTGATTCCAACCCATGGTGGATCACAACGACACAACCTAAAACAAACCATATGGAAGTAGTAGAGTAGTAAATAATTTGAGTAATGAGGGTCGTGTCGTGTAGATTGATTGTGGCAGTGATTAAAAAGGGCAGAATGATAGAAGGAAGCAAAGACTGCTGACCCCGGCTGTCGTACTCTTCCCAAATCCCATCCCAAACGGACACACATCTCATCTGACTCAGTAACCAGCTGCTCTTCCCACTCGCTCTTCCGCGTCTGTTCTTCACGCTCCATCTTAACTGTGTTTATTTTATTTTACTATCAGGAAAAAAAACATACTCCGTGTACATTATTTCGTTGATTATACTCGTACAAAAATCAGATAGTGATGTATACGATGACGTTTCGAAGAGTATAATTGTTTGTTTTCACTCTCGTACCTTTCGTCTACACCAACAAAAAAAAGACTCTTTCACATACCATAGATATTCGTTGTTGTTTTCTTTTGTTGTCAATTCTACCATGACGGTATTGCTAGGCCATCTAAAAACATTATTCATGCAGCAATTATTCTTCTTCTTTTTATTTAATTCGAAATTATTGTGGATGTGTTTAGTCCCCACATCGAGCTAGTTTATATGATAACTTTTAAGATGAATAAAAGAACGTTTTTTTATATTATGTGTCCTAAAGACACATGATTAACATACCAAAAACATAAACTAAAATCGTAAAAATGAAATAGTGAATCAGTTAACAAAAGTTAAAAAAACAAAAATTTAAGTTTGATCACATTTTTTAGTTATCGAACGCAACTTTAAACCAGCAAAGCAACCCTTAAGTTTTTTTTTTGATTTAGCTTTTTGGGTACAATTTTAGAGTACTTGAAGCAATAGATTCTTTTCTTTGAAAAGAAAATTATACGGCCTAATCTTTTATACTCTATATTTTATGTACCTTTTTTCACAAAAATAATATAATACGGGATGTTACGTTGGTTCCTCTAGATAGTCACATAAGTCATGTTGTGTGATAAGGGTGGACACCCTAAACATACTAAATATAGACATTAAAGTATTAAACCCCTAAAAGAATAGTGAAACCATAAAAATAATAATTTAAAACCTAAAATTTAAGATTTATCAAAAATTTCTATCATTAGCCGTTTATAATGTGTATTATGTGTCTTGACAATACATAATAGAAAAGGATTTTTCTACCATGTGACCTAAGAACACACTATAAGAGCCTAATAATGGAAAGATTTTATAAATCTTAACCTTTTGGTTTTTTAATCTTTTTGTGATGGATTCACTAATTCTTTTTCAAGGTTTTTGTTTATATTTTTTATATACTTATCACTTGTTTTTAGGGTACACAATAGAAAAACCGATAAACAAATCCTTCTTCTAAATATAGTAATTAATATCCTTCATCTCTATTGTCTATTTCTCAGTTATCAACATAAGTTCGTAATTTTTTTTTTATTTTTAGTTTGATTTGATTAGAAAACTAAATGTGGTCACTTTCGATGGCACAACTTTTTAAAGACGGTAAATTATTGTATTAGAAGGAGTTGGGGTACGTTCTTCATTAGCAATGTTTCAAGCATGCCTACTAGCCTTCTTCAAGTCCAATGAATATTCCAACTTAAATTCACATGTCAAATTTCGACCAAAAAAAAATTCACATGACAAATTGACAATGAACAAAATAGCTTATGAAATTATGGTCCTGTAATTAGTATAGTGTCCATACTCTGCACTTGATTTTTATCGGGAAAGGAATTCGATACGAAAAACCAATATCGAAAAATGAAGGAGCCCGTTTTTAATCTTTTTTGTGATGGATTCACTTTTTCCTTTTTAGGATTTTAGTTTCTATTTTTGGTCTCCTTATCATGTGCCCTTAGGGCACACAATAGGTTTCTATTGTGTGCCCTAAGGGCACATGATAAACACCTAATAAAGGAAATATTTGGTAAATCTTTGATTTTTTTTTTTTAATCTTTTTTATGACGGGTTCACTTTTTCCTTTTTAGGGTTTTAGTTTCTATTTTTGGTTTCCTTATCATGTGCCCTTAGGGCACACAATAGAAAAACCGTAATAACTAATAGTATAGTGTAGTGCTCTACACAGAATTTTCGAGAACGGGCCATAATCACCCTATCGAAGACATTCACAACTAGCAATAGTTGTTAACTCTTATCGGAAAAGACGGACTTCCTCTTTAATCTCTATCATCAACTACTTCTAAAAAAAACTTCAGAAAGCCCAACCCTACTTCTAGATATACGGATGATGGCTAGCTTCAAATTAACGAGTACGTCTTGATTAAAAACCAAAAGTTTGATCACATTTTTAGTTACCCATTTGGCTTAGTAGTTAGTACGTACAGTTTATCAAGTTTGGTATATATTTCGGACGATATTGGGGGTGGGGCTTTCCCCCGTTCTATCGCTTGTTAGCCCGGTGCTCTCTTATTAAGCTTTTGCTTTTTCCCGACCAAAAAAAAAGTTTGGTATATATTTCAAATCGATTAAAAAAACAGACTTTGAACTTATTTCGACTAGTATTAAAAAACCCACATGCATGCAACACCAAACATGCTATTACTACCATGTACGTAAAATGAGATTGATATATCGCTTCAATATGGACATATATGGCTGACAAGCTTTCATTTAAGGGAGAGAGGATCCATGCAAGGCATTCAGAGTACTTGATTTGATCCAAATTTTCAAATCCTACTACTTTGATATCTCATTAATAAACCTCACATGATCTATACTTAAACAACTATCTAGGTAGCACTTAATTAATTGATGAACCTTGGATTGTGTGGTCTGATGACTTGTGCTTGTAAAACTTGCCAGCTTCGATTCCTTCTATACCGCCCAGAAGGTATTAATTATTCCACTTCTGTTAATCTTTTTTTACCTAAGATTTATTCCAAGATCCCAAGAGAGCTTCCAAACATCCTAAAACCTAGCAACTGTCTTCTTACATAAACTTATTTTTAATTAAGAATGCATGATCTCAAAGTGGGTCAAACTGTCTCATCTCCTAAATGTCATAAACGATCATTAAAAACGCATTTTTTAATTAAACTTTTGGGGGTAACATAATGTGTGGGAGACAGTTGGAGGAGGCAGCATTAAAAGGGATCACTAAGCACAATTAAAACACATTTTATTTAATTAATTAAAAAACGTCTTTAAAAAGGGTTCGGTAAATGAAACCAAGGCCAGGACTTTTGAGCTTGTTTGACATCCCAAAGCTTTAAGACTGCCCTGAAATCAAAGCAAATGGGTCTCTGAAATTTATTGTATTAATTTCACATTAATTATATTTGATCACAGCTAATCTTAATTAATTCCGGAGTATTTTACTCCGTATTAATTGGTCCACTGTCCTAGCTCGCAAAAAACGGTTAGCAGCTATAACTAGGATTGGGGTATAGTACGTTAAGTAGACTATTCTGATTTGTCAATTAATTACCAATTTACCATGGTTGTGTTAGTCAAGCTCATTTTTTACTTTCTGGGTTTGGTGGGATGACCCGTTTTGAAGAATGTAGCAATTGTTCTAACTTCTAATATAAGTTCATGTTCGTTGGGCAGCTTGATCTATGTAATTAGAAGACCAATTAAATCCAACAAATATTAGGTAGTTTGGAAGGTGCATTAATTTGGGGGAGAGATTATGAAAAGACAAGATCTTATTTTGTTTTTGGTAGAGAGATCTTATTTTGTTTTAAGTATACTATGGATGTGATTTTATGATCGAGCTCACATCGACGTTAGACCCGATACATAAGCCAATGGCCATCTATCTCAATACTAATAGACGATAAGAGTAACCATACGGGCTATACATTATGCTACTCTATCTTCAAACTTTTGATAATGTTCCACTATAGGGTAGTCGTAGACTTCTAAAGTGTCATCCAAGTTATTCGAGTTTGAATCCTTCTACCAACGTGTATAAATATATAGATTAATATCATAAGAGTTTTTCGTCGAAAGGGATCACGAAGCAGCCGAACTACCAAATTTGAACATATAACGAGTAATGTACCGGGTAGTATAAAACCGGTGTGCTTAGTTCAAGGGAAAACCGGTTTGTACGACCCTTGTTGAGGGAGGGAGGGAGAGAGAGTAATACAACTCTATAAAGTTGTTACATTCATCTAACGAGTAATAACCAACTCTCTATTCTCTCTATCTTTTTATTCTTCTTTCCTTTGAATTCTTTCTCATTTTTTAATCTCTTTCGTGATCTTAGTTTAGGATGTGACAAATTTGGTATCAGAGCTTGTGTTTCTATGGCGGACAGGACTCGATTCAAGATGCTCGAGGAGAATTTCCACCAACTTCAACAAACAGTGACAAAAAATCAAGTTGAGAAATATGTGAAATATGGTTGCCAAATTATGATAGCCATTACCAAACCGTTATGTACCGGTTAACTTATATCTATTAACCATGAAAACCGATACGGTTAATCGGTTAACCATTATTTGAAACAGAATTTATTTATTTTTAATACATGCACTTTGACCGATATATGTCGAAATACACAATCAAAATATCTAGTTGAATACTTTTGCCAAATTACATAACCGGTTTCCCGTCCGTACCCACCCCTACCTACATGTATATGAAATATGAAAGAATATATATCATGTAAGTTGTATCTATAAGTTTTTCTTAAATATATAATTAATTAATGTTACTATATACCAAATTAGAGAATAAAAATAATAATTTAGAAAAACATATGTCATGTCTAATTAAATATATAATTAAAATTATATTCCATAAAAATTAAAATAAATCCTACAAATCTTAGGAGTGTTCAATCCTTATACAAAAATTATAATCGTGCAAATCTTTGTTCGATTCAAATATATATTATAGTAGAAATACTACATTTTTTAAAATCAACTCCCATAAGAAACAAATTAAATAAAATAGTAAAAGATTTTATATTAAATTATTCTTTTGAATAAATTTATATAAAATTTAAATAAATTTAAAGTTAAATCAAATTCATGTCTTCAAGGCACGGGAGTACGGGACTAATATTAGGTAAGATACTAATTAAGAAAGGAAAGATTTTGATAATTATATATGGTCAATATATATTCTTATAAAATCTTCATTTCTTAATTAATATGTTAATTAGTTTTTTTCTTAATTAAAAATTTGTCTGTATATAATTTATCTCTTTAATTCTCATCAAATAATCAAACAATTTCATATTTTAATTGATATGTTAATTAGTCTTTTATTTCTTAATTAAAGATTTGATTGTATATATTTTGTCCTTTTAATTCTTTATATGATCGTAATCTTTATCTTAAAAAATGACTATATAAATGAATATGATCATAATTTCTTAAAAAATCCTAATTATATATTTTATAGCAATATTGGTTATATATAAAGTTAATTTATAGATGAGATCAATATGGTAATTATAGTTTTAAAGGATTAAATTTAAGTTTTTGTTCAAATCCCATATAAGATACTACAGCAGCCTTCGGGCATTTAGTCAAACGGTTAAGCCTCCAAGGGTAGTACCCAGAGGTAACCGGTTCGACTCTCATGGGCAACGCCCTCAACCAAAAAAAATACTCCCTCTGTCCCGGTTTGTTTGTCCAGTATTTCATTTCGGGCGTCCCCTTTTGTTTGTCCACTTTCCATTTATATCTACTCTTTTACCCCCATTATTTCACTCTCTCACCTACTTTATCTCTTTTCACCCCCATCAATCACACCTTTTACCCATACTATTCAACTCTCTCACCTACTTTATACCAACTTTCCCAATTACCCATACTATTTTATACCGTTCTTAAAACCCGCGCAAATTGTCCTTTTGGACAAACAAAAGGGGACGGAGGGAGTATAAGATACTACAACAGTACGGAGTAGAATCTAGTATCAATGCAAACACAAAGAGAAAAACAAATTGGACATAGAAAAGTTTCCGCAAAAGCTACATTAACATCATTAAAAGCGTTGTTGCTTGGAAGAATGAATGCAATTGCAATTGCAAGGGGATGCTCTTGTCAAGTCGCTACTCGCTAGCTAGTGCCCATCCATCACATCTTGTTCCTTTTTACGCGTGACTCCATCTGCCTTTCGGTTTTCTGATACAAATCATTCTTTCTAGATTAGGCTATCTAATTTTAGACAATGCAGATCAAAAAAAAAAATCTAATTTTAGACAATACTGTAGTACTCCATTTATTTATTCATATACTGTATTAAGTGATTTTTATGCTCTCTTTGTACCATTAAGTTTATTCTATTTTTATTTTGACCGTCCTAAAAAATATTGTCCACTTCTTAAATATTTTTATTTTTATCTATACATTTATATATTTTTACCCTTATGTAATCTTGTATATTATCTTTATTATTCAATTTTTTCATCAATTTTATCATTATTTTCTATAATATTACAAAATTACTCTTATCCAATCTTATATATTATCCTCAATTATTCACCTTTCTCATCCACTTTGTCACTTTTTTACTTTTTATCTCTCTAATTTTATAAATTACCCTTATCTATTCTCATATATTACCCTAATTATTCAAGTTTTTTGTTAATTACCGTTTTGTTCGTCCATATTGGTTGTGCAATATGGAGTATTCTTTAGCAAAAGGTTTTATCATAAGTAGTCCAATCTGATTTATAAAACTCGCAAATACTTATTATATAGAAAATTATCTTAAATTAGTCTATCTTCGTGGATGACTATTCAAAATAAGAATTGTTGTGCTTAACAAATACTAATTTCTTTATTAATTGTTTGGTGTTGGATGGAGAATAATTCAAAGATTCTCACACAAAATTAATGAGTGGGTTGTAAGAAAGGCACCCTTTAACCAGAAACAAGGCAGGGACAGATAGAGACAGGGCATGCATCACATAACACACACACACTAGCTAAAGCTAAGTCCACAAAAACATCAAATTTTAAACCTAACAACACCAGCAACATTTACATCAACTAACATCAACTGATTGGTTGATTGCTTGATATAGATTGGGAATGCCCCTCTTGAAAAGATGAGCATTAATTTTCATATGCTCTATCCAAATTTAACTGTATTATATTCTTTTTTTTTGTAATGAAAGAAATTATTTATACGTCTATATGCTCTGTCCAAATAATATAATTGTAACTTTTCAAATAATATGATTATGTAATTTATATTTTATTCTATTTGGGTCTAGACGAATAACATAACCGACCTACTAGATTTGCGATCCTTGTTAACTTAATCAGGGATGAGTTCTTAGGGTAAAAACCATGACGATGGAACAATTATAGCAACTTTTTTTTGTCACAATTAACACATAAAATCTTCTCTCGGCCAATTATCATGCATATATGCATAACGCACACATGTTTTAACCTTGTGCCGTTTAAAGCTTGGTTAAATACTTATATGGATGATTTACCAATCATCAATCAACTATATAATGAATGTACAAAAGTTGAGTTGATGCAGTTTACGAGTCAAAAAGACAATGAAACAAAAGTGTGGAGGGAGGACTGAGGTTATAAATTGAGGCCATACCCAAGCTGAAAGGAGTGACAGAGATACGGCAAATGGGTCCTCCATATATAACCAAAACTATACAAAAATGTGAATTTAATGAGATCAATCATGCAAGCGTAAGAATAACCCCATTAAAGTGACACCAATAATGGAAAACATGTAGGCTCCATTCCTACGTTTTTTTCTATCTTATATTTAGATTTTTGGTGCCTTTAATTTTGCTTTTGGTTAATTGGCATGTCTTTGTTAGCTAGACGTGGAATGTCTCGTTACCTTTCGTCGTCCCACTCCATTACCCACCAGAAAATAAGCTCAATAATATACATATATATATATATGGTGGTTATATTCAACATGTATTTGTTATTATTATTCATAAATATCGTTTAGAGTAATGTTTGCTTGAACAAACACATTCAAAAAGTGTAACTATTCCAATGGGTCAGAACTCGTGTGATTTTACAACAGGATGACATGGGCTCCCTTTTTGCCCTGCTTTCGAAATTGAATTCTGTCATCAATTTTGGGAAATTTAATAAGTTACCACCCATACCACAAGTAGCTAGCTAGTCTACGTACATTTTATACCACAAGGCTAGGGTATATACATCTGTTAAAATCTGTTGGTATGGATCGGATATAAAGTGAAAAATATCTTGAGAGATACTGCCCTTGTTACAGTTTTATACAAGAAGTACTTCTTGGTATATTTTTTACATCTTGAGGTATAAAAAGTTCGTTTTTTTTGCTAATTCCTAACTAGATGTAAAAAGTATATAATTTTCTAAAAAGTGTTTTCTATATGAGAGTAAAAGTATATATAGCAAGGTCGAAGTAGACAACCTATAGCTCATTAAAACCATTTTGGTGACTGCGTGACTAGAGTTGTCCGTGGGAGTTGAAACTGGTTCATACAGACATTTAGGGTTTGTTATGTCAGTTTTAGAGTTGGAGCACCCACATGTTCCGTGAAATCAATTATGTTGCGGACTACATTGTTAATTCGTTTCGACAAGTTTCATCTCTTCACTTCGAGTCCAATCTGGTCCTATATATGGAACCTCATCTACAAGAATGTTCTAGGATAACCCTACTTTTGTCTATTGGCCTAGCTTGATTCCTTTCCTACTAAAAAAACGGTTTTTCAATTGTTGGCCTAAGGATACATTCTAAGCGTACTAAATAAATAAACAAAATTCATAAAGAGAAAATAGTGAATCCATTAAAAAAAATTAAAAGACTTAAAATTTAAGATTTATCAAATCTGTCCATTATTAACATCTTATGGTGTATCCTTAGGACAAATAATAGAAAAATCCATTAAAAAAGGTTTGTTTTTACCTTCAAAGTTCAAAGATTTGGATAGCCTTTGAATCCATTGATAATTTGATACGGTTAATTTACTTTACCATTTTTTTTTTGAATAAAAGGGCTAATTGATTGGGAGCGTTTAATTTACGTCACATTTATATATGTGTCGGTCATTGATTGGGAAGTGAGGAAAAACTTAGATTAGAAAGATGAACAAGTATCTGAATGCAAGGACAGGCTACCATGTCTGGACCAATGTATCTTTTCATTCAAGTAAGAAACCAAAACCATACACGATAAATCGAGCTATACACGTAAGGAAGTAAGTAATGAATGAATGCAGAGACAATAAGATGAGGCATGGCATATATCATATATGAATATGAATGTGGTTGAGGGGCTGTCAATACATATGTATTAATAAGTCGGTATCTGCACTAATTTGTCTGCATTTCATAAAGATGAAACATACATTAAATAGTCTTAATATGTAATTAATTTGCCTTCATATCTATTGAAAGTCATGTAAAATCTACCCCACGTACTATAGTCTATAGTATAGTAGAGACGAGATAGATGTTACCAGCCAATTCACGTATTTAATTACATACTGATCCATCATTTATGTATACATAACATGGTGGTGTCATTTTTATAATTTACTACTATATCTTAATATATTATTTATACATATGTGGAACTGTGGAAGAAAAGCTTTTAACATCTAAAATTGAAAACGTAGATAGTTCAAAATATAAGTTCATTGACTAATTTTTTAGTGTCAATTGATTTTAGGATAAAATTTCAATGATTTAGAGCTTGTTCTTTTTTGGGGTGAAAGATCTTTTTGAGGAAAAAATATGGGTTTAGGTGAAAAAATTTTATTGGAAAATGTGAAAAGTAGAGATAGGATGTTTGTATAGAAAAAAGGTAAATGAAATTTTATGGGTGAAAAATTTTTTTGGTGGAGAAGTGATACAAGCCCTTATACGTTGGATCTACTATGCACCCAAGTGAAAATTATCTCTCATTATTTTCATTTGTCTGCATATTACTCCACCACATTATACATGTACGATCGAATATGATTTTTTTTTTGGTTGAATAAGATAGATTATGATTACAAAAGACTAGAAGACTTGAGAAACAAAACATGAACACAAATGAAAACAGGAAACCGCTCGTGTGACAGAAGCTAAGATTGACGAGGATCCCGAGGGATCCACCCACATGCACATCACCACGCACATGCCATTCGAATTGATTGGGAAGCCCATTACGGTCCATTAGTTTTAAAGGATTAATTAAGGTTGAAAATGAAGATGAAAACGTAGTTTAATTAAGTGTAAATTAGTTAAAGAGACACAAGTGAGAAGACAGGCGCCTTCTCATACGCCGTCGCTTCTTCCCACCTCCTTCCTTTCTACTAATTCCTGTCTTTGTTTTTCCTACTCCATTATTGATCGTCACCAAACATTACTTTACTTCTTTTGTTTTAATATACTTGTCTAATTGTCTATTTAATTGTTAAGAAATGTTTATCATACTTTTACATCTATCAATACTATTAATGTTTTCATAACAAGGATGAAACGTGTTCTTTGGACAAACATTTTGGGACGGAAAAAATTATAGTTTATCATGTTAAGCGAGTACTTCCAACATTGATATAATTAGTTTCTCACATGTATATGTTAGTTGGCAAGTTTGCTAGTGTTCAAGCTTCTAATAAGCTCTCTAATTAATCTATAAACACTATGCTCCTTAACGTTTTGCCCCATAAGCCCAACTTCCCAAAGCTCCCAAACACATAACACCTAAATACCCATTGACCCCTTTGGTCTCTCTAATTATTTAATTTGGAATTGGTCCGAATGTTTAATCATGAATCGCTAAACAAAGATCGAATCTAAATGCAATTTCATGGGCCTATTAATGGGCTCATGCTTGGGCTACAAAATGAAGTGTTGCACCGGAAGCTCGGAAGCCTTTTCCACTCCCTCGTTTATATTGAATTATAACTTTAAAATGACAATCCATATGCTAATGAAGCCTAATGAAGATATTATTAGTGGGTTAAGTGTTTTGAGTGTGAATAGTTTTCATCGCTTTAGGAGTGTGAACTAACGAAGATCCTAACATTTTGGTCAAAAAACAATTACGCAGTGTACGCACATGTGTAAACTAATGCTAGAGTTAAAAAAAAAAACAGATAGAGGAAGGCTACCTACCAATTAATTTAGCAACAACTAATGACAGAGTTTTGACAAGTTGCACTTTTTGACAGGAAAAAAAATCCTACAAATTGGTCAAGAAACAATATTTATGCACATGCAGCATGAGTAGAGAGTTAATGGGCTGACCCATTATAAGGTGCAATCACAGAAAGGCCCATAGTATAATAATGGGCCCATATTTGAAGACACCTTTCAACCAAACAAAGTTTTTGGCTAATTAATGACATTGATTTCCATTAAGAAAGAAGACACTATAGAAAAGAGTAAGCAGCTAAGCGACATGGACTAACGTTCAAAAACATATATATAAATTTAAAATTGAAGGGATTACTCGATTTGGTGTGATTAGTTTTCATAAAAGTTGGTGGAATTGCAAATGCAAGTTTGTTGTTGTTGAATGAGAAGATGTAGATGTGATAGCACCATGAGACCATATGGAAATTGATAAGTTACCATTAAGGTTTTTAAATAGGTGGACATTGAGCTAAACTTGAAAGAGACATGTTGTCTGATTGAATTGTCCTGTTTGTGTTTATGCATGTATTACTCAACTTCTCTATTTGATTAAAGAAACTTTATTTTGGGTGTCATTCTAGTTTGTTAACATGTCAACCACTAGTGAAAGCATCTAACCTATTCACTCATTTTTATTTGAAAAGAAAACACCCCATGTTTATATAATTGTTTGACATATCACAAGTGATTAAATTGGGCCAAAGGTGGACCAAGTTTTTATTCAGTACCTCATTTCGTAGAACTATTTCAAACATGGATCCCTTATAGTTGTTCACTTCATTGGTTTTTGGGGTAATTAAACCTAATATATGCAAATCGCAAAAAAAAAAAAAACGGAAACTTCACACGGTAACCCTGAGGTTTAGCCTTATTCATAAGGTGTACGAAAGTTTGTCATATTTTACACGGTGCCCTTGAGGTTTATATAAAATTCACGTAATAACCCTATGTTATGTACATAATTTATCATATGTCCAAAAAAGTCAATATTAATTTTAAATATTAAACTTGTGAAAAACGATTTTAAAAAATAAAAAAAATCTTAAGATTGTACTCGTATAATTTTAAATTTCTTATTTGAGTTATTATTTAAAATAAAAATTTATTGATCAAAATAATATAACCTCTTTATTTAACAAAGAATTATCAGAAATTTAAATTGACATTGAAAACTTTGATGACATAAGTAATTAAAATTCAAAATTCTTATTGTTTTAACTAAGGAAAATATTGTACAAATAACTTATAATGTAAATATTTTAGTATTTTGAAAGTTTACTTTATTTCCTTTATGAGGTAAATTAATTTTGGTAATATGAATAATTTAAACTATTCCGTGGTCAACGTGATTAATGAAAATTCAAGAAAACATGTAATGCATTTATTTAATAACATAGATTTAAAAGGTTGGTTATAAATATTAGTTTAAAAGTTATAAGACTTTTTTAATATAACCTTATCTATTACCTTAAGATTATATACTATATTTAAAAAATATATTTAATTTTATCATTACATTTTATACTTATTTATTAATCTATTACAAAATAATAGGCAATACAATGCATCTATTTGAGTTGATAATTATTTTAAAGTTTTCATCAATGACCAATTGACCATTGAAAATTTTTGATTATTTATATTATAAAAAAAAATTCTCATACAAGAAATAATTTAAAATATCAAAAATTGAAATTTATTCACAATCGAAATTATTTATGTAAAAAACAATTAAAGAATGTAATGAAATGTTCAATTTTTAAACTATTTATATTTCACTTTTGAAAAATAAACTATCTCATTATTTTTTATTAATAAATTTATAAGATAATAATATGAATAGGAAAAATAAATTTATTTAAAATAATATTTAAATATTTAATATTAATATTAATATCGGATAAAATTATAATTGAAGAATTATCAAACCCTTTTCAATTTTCTTTTTAATTTCACAAATTTTAAGATTAATACAAATTTCAGCCTTTTGGGCATGTGACAAATTTTGTATATATTGTAGGGTTATTCCATGAATTTCGTTTAAATCTTAAGGTTACCGCATGAAATATGTCAAACTTTGGTACACTTCATGAATAATGTTAAACCTCGGGGTTACCACGTGAAATTTCCGAAAAAAAAAAGGAATAACTTCAAGTTAGTAAACCCTTGAGATATGAATTGAAGAGGTAAGGTTGAGCACTAAGAATATAATTTAACCTTAATGTATATCAGCATTCCGTATATGCTGAGTTATGTTTGTCATTCTTGTTTAGATACGAATGATGCACCTTTCATAGATTAAACAAGAGGATGAAGAGGTCAAACCACCAATTTCCTGTCTTGTAAATATAAACTTATTCTTGACGTTACCACCACAACGTAGAAATAAAGTGATATTTCTGTAACTATCCGATCAATCAATTGCCATTAAGCTTGAAAGGGTTTCAACATTGTCAGATATATGAGTAGTTGTCACCAAGTTTTCAGCATATTGGTTGAGTTTGTTGTCATTAAATTTGACAACACATCTTTTTCGTCATATTTATCTGCATTGGCAAATTGCAATGCAGGCGTATCTTTCAAGCCTTGCGAGTTTATGGGGCACTAGAACAATGTTACATAAGAAGTATCAATGAAGGGTTTTAGGACATTAGACCATAAGCAATTCACGTATCAGGGCACCAATCCAAGTATATGAAAGGTCTAAATTGATTTCAAACATCTAGTTAAATGATTAAACCTCTAAAAATAGTACACAGAAGTCACCGTTTGACTCTTATGGACAGTACACTCAACCTAAAAAAAAAGGCTCAAATTGAAGAACTTACAACACTCGGAACTGATTGCATCGAACTTGGATCATTGACAAGTAGGCAACTAAAAATGGGAAATTTTCTTATGAGTAAGTTTAACTGCAAAATAAAACGAGATAACCATAGGTCAAAAAATATATTAATGGAAGGGAAAAGAAAATAAATCCAGACTCCTGACCTTACAAAAAAGACCTAAAAGAAATAAAGCAATACTCTAACAATCTAAATGAAGCTGAAAACTATGATCTTCAACAATTTTCTTTGGCTAACCATCTCAACTCAATTTCCTCATCTGATCTCACTCTTTTCTTCTTCTTCTTCTTCTAATGCTAAAATTGGTCATCTATTACCTGCTATGGCTCCCATCCAAACCAACTTCCTCTGTACAAAACTTTGACAAGGCAAAACAAATCTGAATAACAAACATGACACAAACCACGAAACCTTTGTCTATTCTAATCATCATTCCTTCAAATACATGTTGGAAGAAGGTCACTTCTCGGAATAAGCTCAGGCTCCTCCGCCTTCTGAGTGGTCCTCATCTCAATCACCTTCTTGTGGGAGTTGGAGTGCACGGATGGAACAAACGTCGGGCTCGCAGCAGGCCTGTACTCGGGGAAGAGCCGGCCCGATTTGTACCGGACACCGCAAGCGTTGCAAAGGGTTTTGGGTCCCATTGGGCCTGCCCTCCACTGAGGCGTCTTGGTTATCTCACAGTGCATGCATTTCCTCACTGCCTGAGGAGCTGCAGCTTCGTTCGGGTTTGAGTTCGGTTTTGGGGCTGCGTTGTCTGGGTTCGATGGGAAGACAATCTTGAGCTTCTTCTTCTTGGGCGCCTTCTTGGCTGGACCGCACTCAACAGAGGCGGTCCCGGACTCGGAGGAGGCGCAGGGGACGAAAATGGCCGGGTCCGAGATTAGTTCAATGGCAGGGCGAGGATTGAAGGCTGTGGGGCGAGGGCGCTTGGTTCGCGCCTTCTTCTCGTGTTTGGCGGTTGGAAGGGTCTTGCCATTGGAGCTTGTGGAGCTGCAGCTCTCGAGTACGGAGACTGGGCTTGAAGTCTGGAAATGGCCTTGTGTGGAGTCCTTGGTTGAGGGGAAACTGGTCTTCTCCATGGTCATTCCTCCACCAGAGAAGGAGTCTTCCACGAAATTTGAGAGCCATTCCAGCTGAACAATGTCCTCATACTGAAACATAGAACACATGGATTTGCATAAGAATCATAGCTCAATTCAAGGTAGTCTGTATACTGACCATCATTTCCAGAGACGAAACTGCAAATTATAATGCACTAATTCTTGTACTCAAACTCAAACCCTAAGAAGTGATGTTTAACAGACATTTTTCATGAAATTCAATCTTCATCCTCATCACTATATAATCAGACCTGCACCAGATGCAAAATATGTGAAATTGAGGAAACCTAAATGTAATCTGCTTACCGGAACGGAGAGTTCAGCGGAGAGGTCGGAGGCGCTATTGGCGGAGAAAACGGAGTCGGAGGCGAGGAGGCCGTCGGAAGAGCAGCCGGGAAAAATGCTCGGAAAAGAGTCGCAATCTCCATTAACGCCTGCCAAGTCGGCGTCGAGGTCGTCGGTAGGGAATTCGAGCAAATCGTCGATGTGGTCGAAGAAGCTTCCGCAGTCCAATTCGTCCATGAAGTTTGCTGTTCCAACCATATTCGCCTCTGAAATACGAGCGAATACACAAGAATGATACAATCTAGGTCAGAAGAAGGAGATAAGCGAAGAAACGCGAAACTGGAAAGGAAGAAAGTGCAGGATTTATGCGGGATGGGCAGTGGGGGATGAATTTCTCTTCGTTATTCAAGTTTGTGAAACTGTGAAAGGAAGTAAATCGTTTCGTGGTATTATGCACCGCGTGGCGCATTTTAGCTCCCTCTTTTTACACGCTGTTTGATTCTTTCTTATCTCACCGGTTTAAAAGTTTTCAAGTGTGAATAACTGAAAATCGGGGAATGCATTAATTATTGGATTATGCCTTTTTCGCAAAAGAAAATGCCTACCTTCGAGAATCAGCAAAGTATTTTTCATTTTTTTAAAAAAAGATATTGTAAATAAAGGATACAAATGAAAAGAAATTCGAATCCAAGGGAGGGAAAAATCAGGCGCACGATAGCTCGTGGAATTCGCTGTGTGTGTGGATGAATTAAGTTTTTTTTTTCAGAGCAAAGACTTATAAATTAAGTTTTTTTCAGAGCATAGACTTATAGATCAAGTTAGTGCTCAGTGTCTGCGAAAAACAGCAGTAAGTTCTCTACGAAATAAATTCTATTAGAATTTGAGGTAAGTTATCTCTTCAGCATAAAGCTATTTTCCGAAAGTATAAATACCTTCCCCTCCTTGTTAAGATAAATACAATTTGGCGAATTAACCATGGATGGAAAACATTAAAACAAAGAAAACAGTTAGTAAATTTCCATCAATGAAACTCCTTCCGGATTTGAGATTTGCTCAGAAACACAATGAAAATCAAGAAGGCAAGACGGTTTCGTGATTCTCGAGAATTACAGCAAAATGCAGAAGAATGCAAGAGAGGAGAAGATCGCAGAACAAATTACCTTAATTAGAAGTATTTAGGTCTCTGAAGAATTGAGCCAAAGCAAAACTGGAGTCTAATGGAAAATCAATTCGCTAAACCTCCTGTATAAGAAACACAACAGAGTCAGTTACACAGATCAACCGACACGAAACCAGCCGGAATCCGCAACTCCGGCCGATTGATTTTGTCTCCAGAGCAGAAAATGTCACGAAATTCGAGCTGAATTCGCCGCTCTGGGACGATAACAGAGACAAATGGAAGACGCGCACACCTTGTAGTGGTATCAGAAGAGCAAAATCGAGCTGAATACAGAGGCTCCGTTGACGAAGACGGAAGCAAAGCTCAGAAACTGGTGGGGAATTAAATAAAGAAACACTAACTCTACGGAAATGGGGAGATTGTGTTGCGGAATGCGTGAAGAGAGGTTGAGAGTGAACGTGATGAGGTTGTGAGAGGAGGGAGGGGGGAAAGCTTAAAAGAGGGAGGGGAGGGGAGGGATAGGGTGTGGGAGGTGCACGGAAGGTAGGTGTGCCTCCCTTCTCAGTGCTAGCTGTCTTTTACAGTGCGCCTTTCCCTGTCGTGACGTTGAAGTCTTCACCCTTTCCCCACCATTTTTTTTATTTTAACCGCCGCTGTTTCCGTCTTTCTATTCCTCACAGGGCGTGAACGCCACGCGCCGTTATTGTATGAGAAAAGGCGCGAGTGGGAGTCAGGTTTCGGGTTGGCGCGTGGGAGATTAGAGCGGCAAGGGCGCCGTGAATATGAAATAGTAGTAGGAAAAACGAGTCAAAAATGTTGACCCGAATTAAGGAAACCGGGTTCTTACCGAACCGTATATGGACAAAGGCCGAACAAAAATGTACAGCTACGCCTCCGCGTATAGGAACGCGGTACGTATTTGACCTTTCGAGTCGAGTTAAAAAAAAAAACAATCAAACAAATTTTGGGACACCACTAAATATTGAATTGTCTTCTTTGAGATTTTTTTTGCTTAACAGAGAAATTAGTAGAGGTTCTAGTTAATCATGTATTCATGTTTAGTGAGGACAACTTGCTAGAGGTTTGTGAATGGTAGTTTGATCTTTAAGCGTTTGTTAGGCTACTTTCGGAATTGGTGCATCTCGTATGTGTTTCGAGTTAGCTAATTTAGCTATACTGTGCTATAACCTCATGTATTCTTCATTATGTATGTACAATTGTAACTTGGACCTTGTAAATTAGCCTATTTAATTTAAACTGTGTTTTATACATAAATGGATATCCGGTTGGATTATCCAATCCGATCCGAGTTATTTAGACCAGATATCCGAGTTTATCCGGACTGGATACGGATAATAATTTAAAGAATTTTTCTTACCGGATATTCGTTTATGAACACCCGTATAGCACGTGGGTGTAACTTCCATTAGTCTAAAATGTACCGTATTTTCTTTTTTCAAGTTTGCGTTGGTCAACTTTCGTAGTTATAAGCTAGCTAACTCTACCTTTAATTTACGAGAGCAGTTGTGGCTTCTTCTTTAAATATGTAGTTTACGTCATTTAATTGTAGTTTGCAGGGAATTGCAGCAAAATCCGTAAAGCAAAGAGAAGGTAACTTGGAATTGTGATTAGGAGAACTTGCAATCTTGTTGGAATGGTGTTATGGCATATATAGTTAACCGTGATATTATGATTCTCTTATAGTATCTTCAAAGTCGTATTACTAAAAGATCCGAGTGAAAATGAAGTTATTTCCATTGAAAACGTTGAGTTTGCAAATTGAGCTACGAGGAGTCTATTGCACTCACAATAGAACAATAGATACTTCTATGTAATTACTCAACCAAGCACTTTTATTTCGAAACTTTGTTGCAAAATGCAGCGTTTTAGCACTATTGTTTTGTGTCAATTTAGGTGAAAAAGAATTGACAAGGAACCTGTTTTTAATGCTATATAAATGGTGTTTTGAGATAAGACAGATTGCGTAATTATTTTTAAGTTTGAAACGAAGAGATAGATTTTATATATTTTTTAAATGATTCTAACAAAAAAAAAAGTGATTGATCGCTCAATCATTAGGTGACTCAAAGCCCAACCCAATCCACCCCTAAATAAGTATGTACACATAGGTGTTATATATGTATGTTGTTTTAGGGAAACAAGGGATAGTATGTGTATTTTGATAAACTATTGTTGGGTTAAAAGAGGTGTGTTGCCGTTCTGTAATCCATCCTTGATTGAATACAGAAACTATTCTTGTGAACTCTGGCTCGAGTCCTCTCTGCACTTCTCGAACCTAGTCAATCCATAATCTCTTCTTGCTTTGTACCTCTTATTCTTCGTTAATCTCTTCTTTTTTCTTCTCATTCATCTTTGTCAGTCTAATCCCTAATCGAGACGTAACAATAGGATTTGATTAGGTAGTTAATTACAAAGGCGGTTAAAACAACTTATGTGAGCTATATCACATTTAACACATATGCTTAAACTAACTGCTATAAAATGCGTAGATCATACTGCCCGACCCTAAGAATGCTCAGTTCACACACTAGTCTGAGCTTCGACATACCAAACCATTAAACATATGCTTTTGTTTGAGCCTCGACGAAACAAACATTAAAGTATAGTACTTTTTTTTTGGTAGAAGAAGAGACGGTACTCCCTGACTCGCGAGGAGTGTTTTATTAATTCAAAATAAAATGGGCTAAGTAGTCCTCAAGCGGGGGATAACCCGACCCCTTACATCGTCAGAAAGCATAATAGTAATCCCCTCAGGCGGGGCACCCAATACATTAATCCCAATACATGAATTCCAATAGTAATCCCCTCACGCAACGGAATTCGCCTCACGGTACACATGACGAAATTGAATCGTCCAATCCCTACTAAAGAAGCCTAGACATTTGTCGACTAAGCTACTAAGCGGGTGACTTTGCCGTACACCCGAATTGAGAAAGTGTATAGTAAGTTGAGAGTCCGACTCCAGAGACACGTTACGAAAACCCATCTCCCAAACGAGCTTCAACTCGTAATACACTCCCCACAATTCCGCCATTGGAACCGAACGAGCCCCAATGTTATGCACGTACAAAGCCCCCGATCCACTTACCTGAGTCGTCCCAAGCACCCCGATCCACTTAACGATTAAAGTAGAGTACTAAGTACAAATAGTACCTTGCGCTCATAATTTACAACTCTTTTAGTTTCTTTTGTGAAATGAATTATAAGCCCTAATCATTAGTCGTTAATATGAAGGGAGTATAATCTAAACATTTAGGCTTTGTTGGTCACAGTCAGGGCGTTGGAGTGGGACCCGTTGATTGAAGAGGTAGTGGGGTCGGGTTTCCTCTTGTGTGGGCCACCATCGAAGCATCACCAATCAAAGATTTTTTGCATATCTCCCGACAAAGGAGGTGCAAAATTTTAAGATGATTGTATAACCCGCATGATTGATGGGATAATTCCCCCAATTGCTTGTCATGCACAAATTCATTAGTGCTTCTTCTAAGTTCGTTGTTTTGTAGTATTAATTGGTCAAATATTATGTGATGTATATTTCTCTGTTTTTTAAACTTATTGGTGATCATATCGTCATATATCTAATAAATATATATATGTTTAAAAGAAGTATATTTAAAATAATCTCAATTATCAATTTTTAGTCCAAAATAATTCGAAATTTGAAATCACTACCAACTATACAACTTACTGAAATGTTAACCAATTATAGTCCAGAATCATTTTACGACAAGTTTTCCCGTGAAAGCGATCATTTATTTTTTTTGATAAGGAAAGGTGTTAGGGTCGCCACAAGTATTACTTGAGCTCGCCTAGAGCATCCACAAGGGATGAGAACTGGTTACTAACCAGCTCTAAAGAAATAAAGGCAAACCGTCGCCCTAGAGTCTCGAACCCGAGACCTCATGGTACTACCATGAGTGCTCAACCAGTGAGCTGATGCGCCAAGCGCAAATGTATTAATCGTAAATTTGACATAACAACTGATATTTTACACTTATTTAAAATATTTTCGATCGTCACATAATAAGTTCAACCTACAAACTCGTCGGAAAATTTTTCCACATCGTTTTTGTTTAATATTATGATAGTTCATATCGTTGGTGGTAGGGGTGTTCATAAATATCCGATCCGTTCATTTCGATCCGACGATCCGATCCACGAAAATCCGAGTCCAACGGAAATTTATACGAATCCGGTCTGATCCGAGAAAATTAGTCGGTTAATGAACCGGATATGGAATTGAATTTCACCCCTAAAATCCGACGGAACGTGATCCGATCCGATAAAATTATATATTTTCTTAGTATAATGTAATATTTTTGTGTTTTAAATTTATTATTTTTGAAAAGTTACATGTCAAATGGTAAACTGGATATCCGACACGGATATCCGATCCGATCCGAAATAAACGGACCGGATATCCGAGTATATACGGATCGGATACGGATATCACTTTTGAGAAAAAAATCCGGTAATATCCGATCCGTTTAGGCTAAACGGATCGGATATCCGTCCATAAACACCCCTAGTTGGTGGTGATTTTCAAATTTTTGATTATTTTTTGTTGATAACTGATAGTTGAGATTATTTAGAGTCGTTTTTCCTATTTAAAATGAATGGATTTATATTTATGATAGTGTTCATTATGATTGATTTTCATATATTGAAGTTGATGATGAATTATAGAAAACATAGAAAGATAAAAGAATGTAACACAACAACAAGAAAATAAAAAAGGAGGAAAACAAACTTTTGACTTGGGTGTGCAAAATAGTAATGATAAATTGATATGTAATGGAGGGCTTACTCTCTCTAGCACTTATCTTCCACTAGGCCACTCATCCCTTTTTCTTAACAAACTTGAGTTGTACTCTTAAGTTGCACCTATCCCTTCAAATTTACTAATCTTCTCTTTGAAGCTCCCAGAAAAATATAAAAAATTTCTCTAAGGAAAAGGAACCAAGATTGTAGGCAGCAAAGTGGAAAAGAGAGGGGATGTGCATGCTTTCGAGTGCATATGTGTGTATTCTCTCTTTTGAGTGAATTGGTAACTTGGATTGTACTCATTGAATCAATCTTTCTTTCTTGTAAATGACTTCAATATTCTTGCAAGAAAGAGTGCTTTTTCCTCCTCTACTTTATTTTGGTATTGCAAAAAGAAAAATCTCTAGAGAGTTAAACTAAGCATAACTGCATAAGAAGGCTTAGCCAGTGCAAAAGGGAGTGCCAAAGCACTGTATTCATAATTTGTAAGCATCCTTTTTTCAAGTACATAATTATCTTAACAAGTTGATTTATAAATATCAAAATTAACCTTTTGTTACTTTAGTTCATGTTAAATAAATATATTATCCTAATTATTGATTTCCTCTTTAATTTCAGGTATAAATATTACTTTCAATGGTATCCAAACATTTACAAGAGATGAGAACTGGTTACTAACCAACTCTAAAGGGAAGAGGGCAAACCACCGCGCCCTATAGTCTCAAATCTAAAACCTCATAGTAAACCCATAGGTGATCAACCATTGAGTTGATGCGTCAAGGCGTATATACATCTGACGTTAACAAGAGTATAATTTTACCCTTTTTTTTTTTGATAATACACTTTTATTTTTAATATTCAATTTTTATCAACTAGTTAATGTTTTGCACATGGAGCGCGTATCAAGCATTTGGAATTTTGGATTAATTAGAGGGATGATGGCCGATGGTTGTGATAAGGACTACTAATATAAATTTCATTTCATTTCATCGCTTGAAGGATAATCCGGGTTTGGAAAGGTGGGGTGTCCTTCTGATTTGCATTTGAACCCATTCAATTAAAAAAAAAAAACTACATCAGAATCCCCATCAATTTTTGTCTACAAATTTAAGCTAACTCTCCATATTTGCTGCACCTTTAATTTAATCGCTAAACAACCTCAGAGAAAGCAATTTGTGGCTTTTTTTCCAACTCATTCCTCAATGTATAAGCATTATATATAATCTCTCTTGGTATCTTAATTTTATTTGTAATTGTGTATATATGTATATAAGTACTTATAAAGTAGCTTGGTTGTTCCGAAAAAGGAACCAAGTCAAGTCAAGATTGCAAGGCTTTTGAGCACGTGATCTTCCCACATGATCATGTGAATAGCTGGCACCATGTTTTGTATTTGGATAATATTCCTGTAACATAGTAAAAATACTGACATTTACATGTTCGGGATTAGCAAAATAATACTGCATTAACTATTAGTTTAATTACCTTGGTTTGTTTGGAAGATTATACTGATCCACATCCACCCAACCCAACTACTACGTTACGTACGTATATGGTATAATACTATAATTACTTACAAATTAAAATTATACAAGTCGACATCGTCATTATATAATATACTGTACAATATATTAATCTTTTTGAACGTTTAGTGGTTAATTTTAGAAATTGATAATGATTGTATAGTATGAAGTTTGGTGATTGAGCACATGGGATGGGATATCACGTACACTTCAATTATTTGGGTCAGAAGCTACACTCTGGTACGTTATTGGATCACTCCTATTTCAATATTCCAAATTCTTCGATCCATAAGCTTTTGTTTGTAACGGATGTACCTATTAGTATATTTTAATTATATCCTGAATAAATCCTGATATCACAAGCTTAGCTTTGTCAAGTACTTATGTAAGCAATAATAGAGATAAATACCCCTACAATGCTTGACCCTTTTTTTCCCATTAAAATTGTAGGTTTTCCTTTTATCAAAATTAAATTAATTTAAGTATAACAATAGTAGGAAAATTAATTAAACGCAATTAAGCAAACATGGTAAATTACAAAATGGGTATTTGACTTAGTTAATAGAAAGTTCAGTACTAGCTACTTGTAGCTATGATCTTTTTTATTATTGTTATAATAATTGATTAGATTCTACTTCATACTAATCAACCTATCCTACTGTATTATAAAGCGGAACCTATATTTTCACAAAAAAATTGTAGCAATTTTGTAAGTTGTACTAGCGTATATATAAAGTGGTTTAAATCTTATGCATACATAATGAAGTTTAAGGCTTTGTTCGGTTGGACGGGTAGCGGAGAGCGGAAAAAAGAAAACGCTAGCGGAATCCAGTCCCGTTAATTAAGGATACAATTGGGTTATTTTTCGAAGAATTCCGCCCCCACCAGTAAAACACGCTACCTATTTCAGTACGTAGTGTCGAAAACTAAGCCTAAAGCAGAATTAAGAGATGGTGGGCATGTAGTAGAAGGGGGGCGCTCCCCACGTTGCCGGCGTCGGTGCAAAATCATGAATAATGAATCATGAGGGATGGGAAATGAGTTACTCGCCTCCACGTTAGCCCCACTTTTAATTTTGTGTACACCGCAACAACCAAAACCATGTGATATTTGCACATTATGCAATACATGTGAATGTCATCAAATATGTGCGTGTTGCTTTTGTTTCCTTTCCGCGTTACGCTTTCTACATATATGTATGTACAATACCCATGTACGTATGTATGTCGTGAGCATGTTGATTAATTTTATGTGTGTGTACAACATATGCTAAGGAACGTATGAATACCATATATATAGATTGTTTTATGTTTTAGAACATTCTTCTTCTCTTTCTTTGATGAGTTGATTGATAGGCAACAAGTTAAATAGCACATTAGCACTCACTATAATAGGTAGCCATGATCGCGAGTTGATATTATTCCGGTAGAGTTTTGTAACCAACTTTATTGTGTATATTTATAAACTTACCCGAAAAAATATAAACCTTAACAAAGATCCATCCATGTTAAATATGTGAACATTAATATCTTCTAAACTTTTTTTTACTATGGTAAGAATTAGGATCGCCACAAGTGATATGATTACTAGCCGTTTTTTTTAAATGGTAAATTGTTGCCTGAATCGACTTTTATAATATACATTGATTCCCATCATAAAAAAAGATCATATTCACGATTCACCTCAAAGACCATATCTTAATTACTAAACTCACTCTCGGTCAAATAAAACTCTTACAGTATATTTCTAAACTCATCTTAATTACTATATATAATAACACAAGGTTAACTATGGAATTTTAAGAAACTTATATTTCGACCAAATAATTAAAAAAACAAACAAACTTATATTCCAGGGTTTTAGTGAATCAAGAGAGTGTTGATTTCTTGTTTTGCCTTTGTCGGTGTGGTGACCAAATTAAGACTACTACCACAAGCACACAATATACATTATACATATGAATTGAACAAGGTTTGAACCATAACACAGCCTATTTAAAGAGGGGTGTCCCATATTCATATTCCACAGAATACCCAACACACAAATCTGGACTTTCTTCTGTTCCTTTCTTGTTTCCCCTCTGTCGGTCATTCCGTATTAATTATTATATATAAACGAACTTAGGAGCATCAACCAGGCAATAAACTGTAATTGGCTAGGAACATTATTATATATGTTTTTTTTATGTTTTTATATAAATACGTACGGGGTAATACTAATTTGCACAAATAACAATTACTAAAATATATTATACGGAGTATTATATAACATTCACTCCCGCATAGTAGTCACCTACTAATGACCAACTTATTAGTGAAATTAAGTTGTCAATTTATATTTTATACAATCACAAATTCACAATGTAGTAAAATTGACAAATTGTCCACTCCTCAAAGCCACACGGAGTGACAGGCTGTCGTACAGCTGGCTCCCACGAGAGTCCCGGTCGTCGGTGCCATGTGATGTTGCCACGTGTTCTTCATCTTTTAGAGTTCGATGATGACGTGGAAATTAATTAACAACTACTCCTAATTAGAGCACCGTTGTAGAAGCAACAAGTGGGGGCCATGTGATTGAGATCCCGTAAGTCATAATTCCTTCTTCCTTGGTGTATTTAATTGCATTAATCAAGCGATTGATTTAATATTAATTAATATTGTTGCTTATAAATATCAAAAAGCGACAAAAGAACAAAAGGCGAGATGGACGTTTGAATGTATTGCTTTGATTTTAATGTGGGCACGTGAGAAGTGCGTGAGTGGTTTGATCAATCGGGACACAAACGTGGGGACGACATTGAAAATTCACGAGTGATTCAAATGTATAACTTATAAGGGTTCATTTACGTTCTTCGCATTATAATGTCATTTTACATTAGATTAAATGAAATTATAATGAATTCGAATGATTTTGTCCCTTTCATTAAAATCACTCCAAATTTTGGAACAAAGTTTGCTACGGTCCACTATTTTGAAGATCATTTTTAGATGTTAAAAGCTAGGTATCTATTAGACGTCTTAATTGGATCGATGGGCTGGGTTCAGGTCAAGTTCTCAAGGATTCGGGTCAATAGCAAGTGTTACGTGTCAAGTTGCTAAAGGGTCACAGATCAATCAAGCCGGATCGGGTCAGTTCAGCCCAACGGGTCAAGAATATCGATTTTTTTACCATTATTTTAATAGTATTCATTGTATTCTATTTAAATGATAAAGTATAATAGGAAAATATTAGTTTTCTATTTTTTGATATTAAAACATAGTACTGTATTATTTATCAAATGAATTTTATATGTTCTAAAATATATTAAATCGCTTCCACTCAAAGAGTTCAAATTCTATCGGGTCGGGTCAAAAGACTCAAAACTGGGTTTGGATTCAATCGGATCGGTTAAAAACTAGGTTTCGAGTCTAAATTTCCTAATTAAAGCCTACAAATTTTGGATATGTATGGTCAGATTTGCAGGTTGAGTTAACTTTTAACATGTCTAGTCTTAGTTTTAATTTTTCAATTTAAGGTATCTATCTAATTAATACACTTAAGTGCTAGCTTGACCGTGTGTTATTTTTTAGACATTAGTGACATCAAATTTAACACAAGAATAAAAATGGCCTAAGATGAAATACTTACGTGCTAGCTACAAAAGCAATTGAATAATGCAACGGCCAACGGCAACGGGCAAATGAGAGCTTTCATTTAGCTTTGGTTAAAAAGGAAGCCTTTGATGCATTTATTATTTTAATTAAATAAAAGATGAAATTTAGGTGTTATATTTGTTTCAGTGGCCATATGAATCTACTAAGAGATTATTTTCTTCGATCTAAAGTTGATTATTTGTGGATGGTGTCTTAGCTATATTTTCATGTGTCATGTCAAGATTTATATACTATCATACAAGTATACTTTTAAAAAATGTAATGAATTTTCCGAATGTCAACATAGTGGATTGGGATTGGTGATCTTTAAATGTTGTTCCCCCAAAAATATTTTTTGGAGTAAATACTGCTTTTAATATATGAAAGTGAGTGAGGTCTTGTCCTACAAATTTTTTGTAAGGACTTATGGTTTATTCTCCAACCTGTTGAATTGTATCCAACAAAACTTTTTAACCAACCTCAATTCATCTCAGCTAACATAGACAAGACTACATAAAACCAAAATGTTAAACTTGAAAATGAGTAGCGTTGTAGGATCAGTTTAGATTACATAATTATGATATATAAATCTTTCATTATTGTACTATAATTGAATACTAGTACTTTATTTCTTAGGGGCTCAAGTTCATATATCATAATAACCTTACAAAGTTTCAATTTGCATGAGATATGCTTAATTTGGGCCTCTAAGTGGCAGAATAATAATGGGCTTTGGGCCCAACCCACGGATTAAGCTGTACACCTGGGCCCAATCAGATAGCCTTCATCTTCATTTCTGTTTGATAGGGGGCGTATGACTTTGATTTTGTTCGATCATGCATAAGATCGTATTAACAAAACACAACACGAACTTCTAAAGGCAATCATCAAGTTTGATTACTGATGCAGGGGGGTCATCTTCATTCGAGGCGTTGTTATGCAAAGTGTTTAGAAGAATTATCGCATGTACACGTTTTTGTCGTTACACACAGAAGAATATCTAATGAAACATTAACGTGTCGTAGTAAAGCTTGACTACATTTCGACAGAGAAACAAGAGGTGAAATATAACATGTTGTCTAAGTTGCAACATGGAAGCCTAATTTCTCGTGCCAACAATAATTTTGTATAAACGCATTTCAACGATCATCTAGTTGAATATTTCGTCAGACCTTAAACTTTGATAAAAGATAAGTGAGCTGAAATGGGCCAAAACATGGACGGAAGTGTATCTGATCTTGAGAAATTTGGCTTATTGGGCCTATCAATGGGCCGGACTACAAGATTTATGCTCCCACTTGTGATTTTGTGTCATATTCATATTTATGGATTTATAATTATACTCTATTGTTTTGTTGTTCACCTTCATTAAAACCACTTTTGAGCCTCATTTTCTGACTTTCAAACCTTTACTTATACTAAGAATACGTACTTAGTTTTTTTTTGTCAAAAAGTTTGAAGACAACCCACAAAAGAGAGGCAAATGTCATGGGAAAAAGATCTCATTTTTGAGAAAAATCGACACAATTTCAAAAGCAAAGAGTTTCTCTCATCATGGTCGAAGACTCAAATGTCAAGGACATGCAAAAATTCAATATACTATTGTGTATAATGGGCAAAATTTGAAACCAATGTGAGGACTTTAACTCATCAAATATATTGAATAACACAAGTGTAAGACAAATGTATTCGTAACTTTTTTTTTGGTTGAGGGCGTTGCTCATGAGAGTCGAACCGGTGACCTCTGGGTACTACCTTTGGAGGCTTAACCGCTTGACTAAATGCCCGAATGCAAATGTATTCGTAACTTGATTTAAATAGTAAACAAATCTTGCATAAAAACGACTTGCACATGATCGTATCTTATAGCATCTTTGATTATCAACTTACCACCACAACTTTATCTCCTTGCACTATGTTAATTCGAAGGGTGACACTATCAAATACTTAATTATAGGTTATACGTAACGTTAAAATAACACATCAATCACATCCAACTTATTTAACCACAACCAATTAATGTTTTTCCTTCAACCAAAAAAATAAATAAAATGAATGCTTTTCCTTGGAGTGTGAGTTTGTACTACCATTGCCTGCAAGTCTGCAACGTAACCAATGCATATATGCTAATGTCAAATTAAGTATGAGCTAAATCACGCCTTATATTAAGGGACGTTTTTTCAAATCTTCAACTAAAAGAAGGGCTTAAAGATTATAAATCTGGGTAATTTTGTCAGTAAATATACACATGCAGACATGTTAGCTTATGTAGAATTAGTAGTATTATTTAAAAAATTCAGTAATAACCGCCATTAACGGCTATGTCAACGGGTATATTTCCCTTTCAATGAAACTTCAAATACGAAAAATGAGGGCCCACAATCATGATTTTGTGGGCCGTCGTGGCATCCTTAGTGGGCCACCGGGAAATGTAGGCCCTTTTTCGTTTTGGCAGTTTTTGTAATGGTTAAACCATCCCATTCCCAATCTTCATTTTTCAAGGGGCAGGAGTCAGGACACCTTATTATATATATATATATATATATATATTTTTTTTTTTGAACTGGTGAGAATTAGGGTAGCCCGAGTACTACTCGGACTAGCCTAGAGCACCTGTGAACAGGTGAGAACTATGCTCTGAAAATTCAAATTTGTGGCTTTGTAACCGGTGAGGATCGAACCGGGGACCTCGGGTTCTCCCCCTTGAGGTCTCACCACTAGACCAAATGCCCTTTGGCGGGACACCTTATTATATATGCTTGTGCATGAATTTAATTTATAAGTGAATCGTCCCCGATAAAAGAAGTTGCATAAAGCTATAGCTATGTATATAAGGTAATCTGGATCTCTTTACCAAAAAAGGTAATCTGTATCATTATTGATTGAAAAAAATGACTTAAGGATTTAAATATATAGAGTTATGGATTCGTTTGGTTTGGTTCAGTTTCAGTTCAAATTTTTAAAGAAAAACTTTATATTTATAGAAAACCGAAAAAATGAACCGTTCGAATCTTTTTGGTTCGGTTTTCGATTCATCAAATTCAAGAATTTCGGTTTCGGTTCAAAATGTTTGAAGTAAAACCTTATAATTATAGACTATCAAAAAAACCGATTTTTTTTGGTTCGGTTTTTCAAATAAAGACCTTATATTTACAGAAAACCAATTTAAAAAAACAATCGGTTCGGTTTTTCGTTTACCAATTTCAAGAATTTCGGTTTCAAGTCGAATGCTCAATCCTATCAAACTGAAGACACATAGTTATTATCTGCTTGACTAGATGTCCAAAGCTGCTCGATTAGCATATGAACACACACTCGGGTCTATATTTGAGCTCAATTGATATACCAAGTACCAACTAATTAATTAGTTAAGCGGCTTGGCTAATGTATGACCATGGACACTTATAATCATAAACTAAATTTAAAAACTGTTTCCATACCGTATCTTACTTTGACATGGGTTGAAGAGAGTCTGTGGGCCCGGTAGAAAGGTAGAATGGGACGTGTCGGTGCGACCATACATGTGTGTATGGGCCTAACAGATAAGTCCATGGGTTCCACCATAAAACCAATTGGCAATAGGGGGAGTAACCCAAGGGTTTATATACTAGGCAGTTTCTTTCTTTGTTTCCGATGTGGGATAACAATTCTCCACACGCCCCCTCAAGTGCAACTGGGTACGCCAGTTGACACTTGGACTTTGATAGGATACGGTGCAGCTGGGAAAGGCAGCTTGCACACAGTAGGTAGATAACGGGCGGATAGCAAACTGGCTAAGTCCAACCCAGGTAGATAGTAAGGTAGAAGAAAGTCGTGGGCCCGGTAAGAAAGGTAGAATGAGACGTATCGGTACGACCACACATGTGTGTATGGGCCTAACAGATAAGCCCATGGGGTTCTACCATAAAACCAATTGGCAATAGGGGGAGTAACCCAAGGGTTTATATACTAGGCAGTTTCTTTCTTTATTTCCGATGTGGGATAACAATTCTCCACATGGTAACCCCTACAAATAAAAAACATAAATTGAACAACTATCTATAGTATAACATATATGGGCTGATACATGTGGGTTACTGTGATTAGTTTTTCAAATTTAAGTTTGTCTACATATTAACACTAGAGTGAAAATTATAGGTGGAGATTACTTATTATACAAGAGAAAGTCTAACTGAAAATGGCATCTAATGCTGACCAATATCCACAGATGCTCAACTGATTGAGCACATGGTATCATAATATATTCACATAAGTTTTAATTGTAGCCTTCTTACACTCCTCTCCTCCACTATAAATACTGCCTTTCACTCCCTACAAACTCAAACCACCTAAACACATCCACTTTCAATTTGGCATACATTTCCATTTCTCAATCCCAACCCGAGAGACCATGGCTCTTGTGGGTTTTCAACCTAGCCCTTCTTCTAGGGCTACCAATTTGGCCTTCACTTTGCTTTGCTTTGTGCTTTTGATCAATACTGGTCACAGCTTCAACAGGAAACTAGTAGGCTTCAATGCCTCCATGGCCACTACTACTCAATACGGTTACGACGATTGGTCGCCCGCTGGCGCCACTTGGTATGGCAGCGCAACTGGTGCGGGAAGCGATGGTACGTAACAACTTATACATATAATTACCTCAAGATTTCTACTATAAAACTGCCTTCGGACAACTAGTCAAACAATTAATTAAGTATCTAAGAGTAGTACTTAGAGGTCACCTGTTCGATTTTTATGGACAATGTCCTCATTGGGGATCCCATATCCGTACCAACTCAAGCAAAATCTACTCCAAAACTAGAAAAATGACGCGATTTTTAAGTATTAACTCCGTGCCTCGTAGATTAGCTCATATGCTTGGTTTTTGGTAATTTTCTCAACTGATCCATGGACCAAAACTAGTACGTCATGATGCATGTATGGTGAAAAGGTAAATTAATTTTTACATTTGTAGTAACATCTTACGTACAAGAAAGCTATAGAATCTTACTAAATGAAAGAAATGTGAATGCAATTTGTGTAGGTGGGTCATGTGGTTATGCAAGTGCGGTGGAACAAACTCCCTTCTCTGACATGGTAACGGCTGTAGGACCTTCCCTGTATCAGTCTGACCAAGGCTGCGGCGTTTGTTATGAGGTAAAGTTTTTGTTACGTACATACGTTTATACACACACATATAGTATATATGTACACGTACAAACAACAACAGCTACAACGTTCATACATCTTTGCAGGTAAAATGTACGGAGAATGCGGCTTGCTCAGGGAGTGCGGTGAAGGTGACGGTGACAGATTCGTGTCCAGGGTGCACCTCCGAGTCGGCCCACTTTGATTTAAGTGGAACCGCCTTCGGAGCCATGGCTAAGTCTGGCCAAGCTGAAAAACTACGTGACGCTGGGATCCTTCAAATTCAGTACCAAAGGTACATATATATATATATATAATTAGTTCGGGAACGTCCATATATATTGACCCATTCTAATGATAATAGGAGGAGTAACCCGAAAACATATATATACTGCTAGACAAAGTAATTACTATTTTCCATCGATCATGTGTGTGTTATATAGGGTGGAGTGTCAATACCCAGGTGTGACCCTAACGTTCCGTGTGGACCCGGGATCAAACCCCAACTACTTCGCAGCTGTAATCGAGTTTGCGGATGGGGATGGGGAACTGAAGACGGTGGAGCTCCAACAAGCCGGAGAGAATGGGAATTGGCGCAGCATGAGCAACCTGTGGGGCGCCCTTTGGGAACTCAACCCGGGGTCTAGCCTACAAGCGCCGTTTTCGCTTAGGCTGGCGGAGGCCAAGTCTGGGAAGACGCTCGTGTTGAACAATGTCATACCCGGGGGGTGGCAGCCTGGCCGGACCTACGTATCCACCTCTAACTTCCAGACCTAGTCGCTTATCAATAGGGCTGGCTAGTTCAACTGAGTGCAACTATGTTTTATGAATTTGTACTAGCTTAAGTTAACTTTCTATGCATGCGAAACGTGACTAGCTACTATGTGGATGTTTGGGAAAGAAGGTGGTGTGAGTTATACTTAAGGTGCACCCTTCCCATTATGTTAGTCCGTTTGAAACAAATGTGTCATCCAAATAGTGGGTCATTCGTGTACTAGCTTAGTACGTACATAGCTACGTACGTATCTTGAATAAAATACATTTGAAATCATACCGGCCACGAGCTAGCTAGCTAGCTAGAATTGAAAGCGGTGATTCATTCACATTGGTTATTGTAAAGTTGAGTAAAAATGTTGGAGAACAATACAAAACCATCCAAGAATAGAGAGTTAGTGACTCGGCTAAAGTCGTCGTGCCAAGATCAAAGATAAAATAACCCAAACTACAAACTAAGTATAGTAAGCAAGTAAGGGGTCGAACCCAAGAGAACTATGACTTCTAGTATTAATACAATTATCAACCAAAGAAAGGGGGATTGAATAGAGAAATCTAAACTAAACTAATCTAAAAAACAAAGAACAAACAAATAAACAAACATGCAAATATGGGGAAATAATTGATGAAAAGACAAGTTTATTCAAAAGATCCACTCATGATATAATTCCTCGATCATAGATTTATTCATTGATTTCATTCACACCTATGGTTAATTCCTATCCTGATCATTAACAATCGCAAGTCCACGGTCCAAGCAATTCTATAACCCTAGGCAAGGACGCTTAACCTAGAATTAGCATAGAGAACAAGGATATGCAGGATATAATATCAAACAATCAAGCTACGAGTCAATTGCAAGATAAAACAATCAATTCTCTTCTTAATCCTAGTTGCATAGACAACAGCTCTAGGTTAAGTTGTTTTCACAGATTAGTTTTGTCCACGGTCCAAACCTAATCAAACAGTAGAAAACTAATCAATTCAATAGGGTCGCGAATCCTAGAGAAACAATCAACAATCATAAGATGAAGCACAAGAGAATCAATATTAACTAAAGGATAGAAATCAATTACCAAAATCTCACGAGTTCATACATCAGAGCTTCTCCCTTGAACAAACCCAAGGAGACTAGCTCTCCATAACTAAGCTAAAAACCTAATTGAAGAAGAAGGTAGAAGGTAGAATGTAGAATGTCTCTAAAACCTAAGGAGGCTCCTCCTTATATAGCCCAAGGAACAAGCTCCACGAGATAGATAAAGAAAGAGGCAAAAGATAGAAAAGGAAACAAGATAGAAAGATTTCGGCCCGCTTCGGATTCGGCCTCACCGCGGTCGCGTCGCCATCACCGCGGTCGCGCTTTTACAACAGAAAAGAACTTCTCGTCTCGGCAGCCACCGCGGTCGCGGTGGACAATCCGCGGTCGCGGTATCCGGACAGAACCTCTGGTGTCACTTCGGAGGCTGTTTTGACCATCTTCGGCTTGGAATCTGACTTCGGTGTAAAAAGATGAATTGGATCCCTCGAAGTTAGCTTTCCGATAGCACCGGAATCAAGTCAATCCGACCTCTTTAGCTCAAGATATAGCCTTCGCAAGCAAGTGGTGTCGCACAGACAGCTCAAAACGCCTTAAAACTCTTGATTCTTGAATTGTTGTGTCTTCGGCCTAGATATTACAATTACGCACAACTCTAACCTAAACACACTCAATATAGCCCTAAAATACAAGAGTTAACCTATACAAAATAGCCCGAATCAGTTAGCATTAACATGATTACCCAAGAATAGAGAGTTAGCAATAACATGATTAGAAACTGCCTCTGAGCTAGGCGGAAAGTCAATAATAGAGATGCTAGCTAGAAGAATTTTTGTGAAATTAGGAGTTGAAAACAATGTATAACCTGTTAGGGTTACTAGCAACCAATTTTGTAATCCCATTTTTTTTGTGAATAATACTATCTTTTTTACTCAAAAAAAAACACAAAACCATCCCACATCTCAATTTGGGAGACTAAATTGCCTAGGCTATTCCTCCTACGCTAATTGGTTTTATGATGAAACCCCACCAGGTTTGCATCTGGGTCACCCACACATTTAATATGGTATCAAAGCGGGCGATTTGGGCCGACCCCTCCTATCGCCAATTTGTTTTAAGATGGAACCCCATCGGGTTTGTATCTGGGCCGCCCACACGTTTAATACAAATTTTCTAGGAAGCCAAGAATTACATCTTCATATATATATATATATATATATATATATATATATTCTCTTGAGCTTTGCCCACTCTAGCTATAGTACCCTTATACATTTGAACCACGCGTGACTCTCTCTTAATCGGCAAAGCTGATGTCCGCGTTTTAGGTAGGATTTTTGATTTTAAGGGTCTAGATAGGTTAGTTTGTGTTGTTTTTCGTGCTTGAATCTTGTGTTTTTGAGTCTTTTTGCATGAGTTTTCGTATTTCCTTGAGATTCGAAAACTACGCATTTTTGTGTCGTTTTGTAGGTGTTTTGAAGCTTGAAGAAGAGTTTGGAGCAATATATGCCAAGAAAGGAAGGACAAGTTAGGGGGGAGATTTGAAGTGGATAAGCTAAGGAGGAGAGCCAAGAAGAGTAAAATCAAGAGGAGAAGTGAAGGAATCAACCCAGGATCGAGCCTAGGATGGGTCGTGCATGAGCCAAGTCAAGAAATGTGAAGGAATTGAATGTTAACTCACAGGACCGACCCTAAGGGGGTCGTGCACGACCCAAATAGGGTTGTGCCAGGACGCCGACTTTCTCCTTATCCGAGATCTTGCGAGATATTCTATCTTTGTATTTTAGAAAGGTTGTTTCTTTATGATTCCTAGTTAGATTAGGACTCCTTTTCCTCTATAAAAGGAGGTTGAACCTTTTAGTTTTGGGGGATTCATCATTCAATATTAGGAGAGCTAAGAAGGTGACTTGAAGAACAAGTTGAAGACTTTTGTAAGATTTGTTCTTTGTTTAGCTTGAATTTTGGTTTGGTTTTGATCATGTCTTCTTCTTCTTCTTCCTTGTCTCTCTTTGCTATGTGTGAGTAGTTCTCTTAAGTTCTAGGGTTAGGTGAAAACCCAACACAATCATGCATGTCTAAAACTTGAATTCATGACTCGAATGCTTGATGATCATATCTATCTATCTTGTGCTTAATTCCTTGATGACAATTAAGGCATATCTTGTGATTGACCATTAACGAAAGTGAAAAGTTGATTGCTTGATTAGTTCTAATAGGATTATTTGCGAAAGTTGATATTCCTAGGTTAAAGGATAGATAGGAAGTTGTTTGATTTGCGAAAGTTGATTGAATAAACTTGAATTGTTTGCGAAAGTTAACTTTTCTATGATCTAGATTACATGATAGTTGTGAATTCTTGTTGGAAGCATGTATGGTTGTTGTTGTGGTAGCCCTAGCCCTGGAATTTGCCTTTTATATTGCTTAAAACTCGTGTCTTTGCCTTGATCTCGACCCGCACCGTCGTGCTCAAGCCGTTGCTTGTGTTTTGTGAGTGTTCGTGTTTGTTAGTTCTCAGGACCGACTCTCATAGGGTCGTGATCGACCCTCCTCAGGTCGATCCTGACTTGGTCTTTTTGTGTTTCCTTGTTTTTTTCGTAGCTTTTCGACTAATTTTTAGCACTATTCTCACTTCCGTGGATGATCCTGACTTCGCTATATTCAACGGGGTCTTGACTACAAATTTATTTGTTCAAGAAACCCTTTAAAAAAAACAGACATCATTAATCATCTCGGAGGAAACTATATATGCATGGCAATTACTTTATCAATCTTTTGTACATACGTATGTCATATAAGCATTTCCAATCAAACTTGTCTCAATTAATTTGTTAGTCATATATGAGTATAGACTGGCTTGCTCCCTCTTCTAGCTAGAGACTCCTTAAACTCGTCTTTGAGCGTAATCAAAGTTGTCCAAAAGACGCTCGAAGTAGACTTACATCGAAAGAACTACCTAGCTCTTACGTACGTACGCGAACGTTGTGGACCCAAGATCGAGGATAAGATAGATCACTGAGTGAAACTGGCGAGAAGGGACGATCAATGATGAGAGATGGAAAGACGTGGAAGGGATATAAGTTTTATTTCAATCTGTTGGATTATAATTCATATTCCAAATACAAAGGCTTATGGATTGGATTTGAAGGCCCAAACAATTTGGGTTAAGTGTTAAGTGATGATGAATCAAAGAGCCCAAAAAGAGATAAGGCCCAAGAGTTGGAAATGTGGAGATTGTTGTAGAATTTACTAGAATAAGTGGGAGCTTTTAGCAATTAGTAGAAAATTAAGGAAAATTCTAGAGAATAGGAGAAAGTTAGGACTAGAATTCTCTAAGCAAATATCTACTTTGAAAGTTGTAATGTTTGGTTCTAGAGCATTCCTACAACATGTATAAATAGGGGTAGGTGTGATCATTTTAGGGCATCGATCAAGAAAGAGTCGATCAAGTGTGTTGTGTGTGAGAGTTGTAGAGTGGAGTGTCCCACACAATAAAGAGTCTCGAGTCACCCGTATAAATTCGTCTTGTACATTTCCACTATATAATATAAAGTCACTTTTGTAATATTGTGTTTTTGTCTCGGTTGAGTTGGGTGGGTGTACAAGAGTTTTTGGAGGGGTCGATTTCCCAACACAATCAAACACTACTAGATATTGCTTAGGATCGCATAAATTTTTCGACTCTTGTATATCAGTCGAGCTCAAACCGTGTATTCGTGTTAACGTATAACCATTTTTTTAATGGGGCACACCTTAACAATACTAAATTTGAAAAAAAAGAGGAAAAATGACTCAAAATAACCCGAAATATCAACTTTCAACCAAAAATATTCTCAAGTTTGAAAATCATCACCAACGATCCGAACTATTACGAAATTAACCAAAAGTAATCCGGAACTTTTTTTCGATGAGTTTTTCGATGAAATCGATGATACGGGGATAAAAAATCTGGCATAAGCCGCATAACAACTTAATATTTTACATTTGGTTAAAATGTTTTCGATTGCCATATCATCAATTCCACCGGAAAACTTGTCGGAAAATGATTCCAAATCGTTTTTGGTTAATATTGTGATAGTTCGGATCATTGGTGATGATTTTCAAACTTGGGATTATTTTTGGTTGAAAGTTGATACTTGAAATTATTTTGAATTATTTTTTTTTAAAAAAATATAAACTATTCAATAGATTGGATCCGAATTGATGAATCCTCTGAACGAATATTTATTCATTAAGAAACAATTTTCATACTTCCAAACTTGATATTGTTAATCTGTGTTCACGAGCACGTATTAGAAAAATCCAAAATATAAAGTGGGTTATATGTTTGAGTTTCAGGCCGGTTAGGTCGGGAATATAGCGATCATTTTGACCAAAAAAGAAAGAAAGAAGACATATAGCGACGATGAAACAAATCAGCTTTAACCCCTTTTTACGTACTTCTCTACGATAAAGTGTTGCAAGGCCTAATAACGACCTTCGCATTATCGTATCATATAACATATCTAATTATCAAATTAAGTTCAACCACGCCTCCTAGTCACTTTGTTAATTGAAAGGCGACTTAATTAGTTGAATATATTTGAAAAAAAAAAGGAAAAATGACTCAAAATAATCTCAAGTATCAACTTTCAACCAATAATAATCGCAAGTTTGAAAATCATCATCAACAATACGAACTATCAAAATATTAACCAAAAACGATTTAACATCATTTCTCGATAAGCTTTTCAGTGGAATAGATGATACGATGATAAAAAATATTTCAACCAAATGTAAAATGTTAAGTTGTTAAGTGAAATTTTCGATCTCCACATTATCGATTTCATCGGAAAACTCCTCGGAAAAGGTTTTCGAATCGTTTTGGGTTAATTTCAAGATAGTTCATATCGTTGGTGATGAATTTCAAACTTATGATTATTTTTGGTTTAAAGTTGCTACTTCAGATTATTTTGAGTCATTTTGTCAAAAAAAAATTAGTTGAATATATGTAATGTAAAAACTAATAACAACTCAATCACATCAAAGTACGTAATTAACCACAACCAATTAACTAATGCTTTTCTTTGGAGTACGAATTTGTATTACCATGTCCATGCAACGTAAATAATCCAGTAATTCACATGCCTAGTCTCAAATAAATTAAGCTATATATAGACAAATCACGCCTTATATCAGGGTACGTACGGTTTTATGTCAACCTAAAGAAGGGATTAATAATTTCGACCAAAAAAGAAGGGATTAATAATTACTACTATCACTTTATCTCGTTGATCTTGTGTGTGTAAAGATCGATCTGCACATGCAATTTATACAATTACTTACATTTCAACGACCAATAAACCGCCAATAACCTCCATTAACGGCTATGTCAACGGATCGATTTCCCTATCAATGAAACTGTCAGAGCCATAGATCCTGTAATTTTATGACTTCCTACAAGGCAGAGCATGCAATTCGCTTAAATTCGGGGACGTCGGATTTGCAATATGACAGCATCAATGCGACATATCAGGGCCCTACATTCATGATGGTTTGGGCCGGCCTGGCTACCCTAAGTGGCCCAACTTAATTAAGAGTGTCAAGGGCCACACCCATGTTTAATATGTTCCTCCGACAAAAAAAAAATGTTTAATATGTTCAATCATTATATCATCATAACTATATACTAAAGCGGATGTTAGATTTAATATCTAGCCCGACAAGAGTTGAAGGTGAGAATGAAACAATGTAATTATTCATATAACTAAAAATAATAAGTATAAAAATAAATATACAAAAATAAGTATACAAAAAGAAATATAAAATAAATATAATAAGTAAAAAATAAGGAAACTTATTGATAAAAACAAGTATTCAATCCTTATACAAAAATTATAATCTTACAAACTTTTGTTCGATTAAAAGAATATATTATAGCACAAATAGTTTATCAATATTATAAATCTGGAAGAATTGAAGCAAAATAAATAAAATTAAAATAAGATTTTGTATAACTTTATAAAATCTAAACTAAAATTTTAGTTAAATCGAAATCGTGCCTTCAAGGCACGGGAACTAATACTAGTATTAAACTAATCAAGGGGTGAAACTAAACTACTAACTAGTATAGAGATTTTGATTTTTTTTTTTCAGTGCTTATGCTTGTGTTTCCAATTTTTGAGTGTTTCGATTTGATATATTATAAGCTCAAACATGATATCTTATCAAGTATAAAATTATGAATGTTGAAGATTGGGTACTAAAATTATTATCATATGTTAGTTGTGTAGTCAAAATGTTTTTTTTTAAATGTTTTGCTACCCATACCTTCATAATGCTATGCAAATCGAGATTTAATAATCGTAATATTAGAATGTTTGACTATCGTGTAGTTTATGCGTGTTTTATATACTCAATCTAATTAATACAATTCTTGATGATCTTAATCTTTGAATGTTTTGTTTTTACACATCTAGTGGTGGGCCTTTAAGGATGGTACCTATGAGCAGTGTCATCAACAAAAATAACTTTGAAGGTTTTCAATGATATGCGTTTATATTTTTAAGAAATTGAAACTAGTAATTTGCTATATATATGTGAAAAACATTTTCGCCCCTCCAAAAGAGAAGTTTCTAATCTTCAACAATTGAAACTAATAGAGATGCTCGTTTTTTTAGCAGGGACCACTCTAGTATCTTATATCTTTGATAATATATGATACCTAATGAGTGCTTATCTCATTTCCGCTTTGTTTGTAATGGTAAACGTACCATACCAATCTTGAAATACAATATAATCAAGAGAATAAGGTTTCTCAATATTAATTTGCGTGTGCATGTTATTATTGTGTTGAAACATCAATAAACATCTCACATCATACGTTTGAGCTTTTTTCCTCCTTCAGCCAGACAAAAATATTGTCTAAGAGTTAGAAGTTAGAACCGATATAAAAGAACCAAATATGTTTGATAAAAAAGGTTCAAGGACTTCTTTTTTTGATGAAAAGGTTCAAGGACTTCAAAAGAGTTAGAAAAGTGAGTTATAACTCTTATGATATGATATATGTAGAGTATACGCATATATACCATAAGTTTTGACAGTCTATATCCATATAAACTGTATAACCGAAAATGAAATTAAAGGGGAAGATTACTTATCATACAAGAGAAAGTGCAACTGAAAAATTGTTTTTGATAGTGACCTATATCCATAGATCCTCAACTGAGCACATGCCAAGGCCTAGCATTCCTCTTATGAGCAACATTAATTGAATGGATAATTTGATTGAGGGTGCCTTAAATTATTGAATTCAAGCTAGATACAAGGAATAATACTCCATAAAAGATACTAGCCTAATATTGCTAGACTATAAATCTACGCAAGAAAGGAAATTGTTACCTTGTAGATGAAATAATATCGTAGTGTACGTGAATGGTTATGATTTCATATCAATATGATGAATACCTCTTCCCCTCTATAAGTACCTGCTTCAACTGCCCTAGAAACCCACAGCACTAAACTCATTCAAACTTCAATCCTACTTCTGAACCTAAGTCTATGCGAATATGGCTTTTGTGGGTCTTCAGTTTAACTCTTGTTCTAGGGTTACCAACTTGGCTTTCACTTTGTTGTCTTTTGTGCTTCTGATCAATACTTGTCATGGCGTCAGCCGGAATGTAGGCTTCAATGCTTCCAAAGTTACTATTCCATCAGGTACCGATTGGTCTCCGGCCGGAGCTACCTGGTATGGCAGCCCAACTGGTGGTGGAAGCAATGGTAATATAACCTTATGATACAACTAAGTATTAGTTAATCATTCTCTTAACGTACGTCGTACATTGTCGCAATATGCATGTAAAGTGTTTGAAGAAAAATTACGTGAGTCGAATCGGAGACCTCTGGATACTATCCGGAAGGTTTAACCGATTGATTGAATACTCAAAGGCACTATGTTTTTCTTATTAAAAGTGATAATTTATGTAGGTGGATCATGTGGCTATGCAAGTGCGGTAGAGCAACCTCCCTTCTCTAACATGGTAACGGCCGTCGGACCTTCGCTATACCAATCTGACCAAGGCTGTGGTGTTTGTTATCAGGTAACTTTATTTGTTCCCTTTGTACTTGCCCTATTGAATTAGGGCTCATACACAAATACGTCAATACATAAACGATTATAATAACATCTTTTTGGTAATATTGTAGGTAAAATGTACGGAGAATGCGGCTTGTTCGGGGACCCCGGTGACGGTCACGATTACGGACTCATGCCCAGGGTGCACCACTGAATCGGCCCACTTTGATCTAAGCGGAACCGCCTTTGGAGCCATGGCTAAGTCTGGCCAAGCTGACCAACTTCGTAACGCTGGAATTCTTCAAATCCAATACCAACGGTACGTACGTAGTACTTGCACCTATAAACCTAGCTAGCTTTGTAGTTATAGAGAAGTTAGTAGTCCTTATGAATGATTTTACAGTTTTTCTATCGTGTGTTCTAAGTGCACGTAATAAATATACAAAAGCACAGAAACTAAAACCCTAAAAAGGAAATAGTGAATCTGTTATTTAAAAGATTAAAAAATCCAGAATTTAAAATCTTTCCATTATTAGTGTCTTATATAGCGTGTGTCCTTAGAGCACATGGTAGAAAAATTAATGATTTTATTTTTTTTTTGGTTGAGAAAAATTAATGATTTTATTAATTGAGTGAAGTTATGCATGTGTAGACTAACCTAGGAAACAATTAATAAAGAGAATCATCAATTACAATCTCTTTCCTTTATCAAAAAAAAAATCAATTACAATCACTTAATTTATCTTGCTATATATATATATATATGGCAAGATAAATTAATATATGTATATATATATCTCCTAATTATGTAATTATATTAATTAAGGAACCAATTATTTTGGATTTCTGTTATTTACATGGAAACACATACATTCCTTCTTTCTTTGGTCTAAAGTCTAAACTAGCTAGTGGTGTGTAATTCAGGGTAGAGTGCAACTATCCCGGTGTAACCCTAACGTTCCATGTGGACGCTGGATCAAACCCTTACTACTTTGCAGCCGTAATCGAGTACGCAAATGGCGATGGGGGACTGAAGACGGTCGAGCTCCAACAAGCCGGGCAAAACGGGAGTTGGGTTAGCATGACCAACCTATGGGGCGCCCTTTGGGAGCTTAACGCTGGGTCTGAGCTACACGCGCCCTTTTCGCTTAGGCTCACCGAGGACAAGTCGGGGAAAACTCTCGTCTTAGACGATGTCATACCCGAAGGATGGCAGCCTGATCAAACCTACAAAGCCGCCTCTAACTTCAATACCTAATCAACTAGACTAGGTTAATTGCGTGCAACTGCATGTATGTATGCGAAGTTATGGACTCTAGTTATATGTTTTATAAATGTGGATTGGTCTACTATGTGGAAGTTTGGGAAAGAAGGAGGCTGTTGTGAGTATAAAGTCACCCTTCCCATTTTCATTCTTATGTTAGTCTGTGTAAAACTAATGTATCCTCAAAATGACATGGCTATATATGCCTGCTAGTACGTACGTACGTAGATAAGTACGTACATTGGAAAATAAAGTGATAGCTATATATATGTGTGTGCGTTTCGACCAAAAAAATATATGTGTGTACGTTGTTCATGGTTCATGTGTTATATATATGAATGATGATTTTAATGCTAAATAACTTCTCCTATCACGTAAATTGTGTTAGGTGATTTTAGTGTTATCACCTGCTGTTACTTGACTAGGGTACATTGACTGTTACCTAGGAAAAAGTGTTATTTGGTGTGGTCGAGCTTTATACGACACTATGAAGGATTCACTTCGCTATATCACGGGTTTGGGGGTGCGGAATGTACACTCGTGTAAGCTTAGTTGCAGGGTTGGTTCAGACATTTTAGATGCTCGGGGCGAATTACAATAAAAGGGCCCTTTATATATAATTTTTAGACATTTTTCGTAAAATTTTATAATACTTGCGTATAAATTTTTTCTTGTTATAATATTAAGATACGAAGAATTTGTAAAATAATTTACCTAAAATTAAATTAATTACATACGTAAAATTGGGTGTTATCATCATAATGTATGAATAAAAGAAATAATTATTTTTAAATGCATATGTCGTATATTATAAATCTAATAAAAAGTAACCAATATAGACAATTTTATAAATAAGATTCATTTACAATAACTATAGTAATACAAGAATACACTAATTGATTAATAGTAAAGAAAGATAAATTAAATAAAAGATATAAAATAGGGCCCACATTTAAAAATTAAGAAGGTAAGTGGTGGAATTTAAACCCAAAAACTCTTTAATATAGGTAATAACACCATTCCATTAGACCAATTTGCACTTTATGATATTTTAAACACTATTTTATATATACTACATTTTAAAAATTTTAGATTACTAAAAATTATGGGCCCTAGGCCTCCCGGCAGAGAGTGACCCGGACCCGAAACCCGAACCGAACTGACCCGACCCGAACCCGAAATTTGACCCGAACAACGAAAAATGAACCATCCGAACATGACCCAGACCCGAACCGAACCCGAACTGAACCGAACCGAAATGACCCGAATAAAATGTAAACCGAACTGACCCGAACCCGAACTGACCCGAACCCGAAATGACCCGAACCCGAACCCGAACTGACCCGAACCGAACTGACCCGAACTAAATTGACCCGAAGTAACCCGATCCGAAATGGGTGAAAAAATAAAACTTTAGGGCTCAATGAGACGATGACATGCACAATAAGAAAATAAAACAAATGTAAAAAAAAAGGAGGATTTTGGGTAATGGGACTGCGGTGGTGATAACAATGTGGAGAATGGACGGCGCGGTGAAATAATGAGGTAAATGGACTGTTTTGGTGACAACTACAAAAACATCCCAGAACATGGCGTCATGACACCCAAACCTGTCACCACCAAACAAACCCTTGTCACCGCGTACAGAAAAGTCCCCTCCCCCATACAAAACTTTGTCACCACGTACAACCCCCCCTCCATACAAAACCTTGTCATCGCGTTTACAACTTGTCACCTCTCAAACTAATATCACCAATATTGCACTCTAATTTGTTCATCACGTACAAAAACTTGTCACCTTACCTAGAACCACCCCCAAATTGCACTTAAACTTGTCAGCAAAAATTATTAGTAAGCCTATGTGGGATTCGAACCCACATTATCGTACGCTAGGCACGTTGCTCTACCATTTGAGCTAATAGGCTATAATTAAAAGTAATATATAAAAACTTATCATCACCTAGTAATCAAAGCTGTCACCAGCACACAATGTTAAACCAAACAGAGAACCTATATGCGTTCAACACGTCACCGCATAAAAACTGAATTGCATTCAACATGTCATCGCGTACAGAAAACCCTAGATCACACACAAACTTGGTGACAACCAGAAACCCCTATATCAAGTGCAGATCTTGTCACCGCAGAGAGGGGGTTCTGGTTTGTCACCGCAAAACTTGGTGACAAACCAGAAAACCCTAGATCTGTAACGCCCCCAATTTGCACGGGAGCATTACCGCCAGTAATCACAGGTTTAACCCAACCCGAGATCACTCAGGCTTTGACAAAACACACTCGAAGTATAAACAAAAGATACTATGATTGGAATTTGGTCAAATGGTTAAAGTCTGACTATGTGTTAAGGGATTTTCTAGAAATACCGTTGCGGAAGCAAAATAAATAACTGACTAAGAATAGTCTTAGAAGTTGACTCCATTGAGCAAAATATGATTCATGACTTCCCTACAGCTTTTTCTTTATCCCCTAATGGGTAGATGAGCTCTCCAGCTTCCAATATTCAACCCCACACGTCGATCAAATCCTCTAAATCCTGATGTATTGTAAGATAAACAAACACACCAGGAAACATACAAAAATAAGAGAAAGTGGAAGGGAGGTTGCTCTTGAAGAAATAGTCACTCCAGAACAGAATTCTGGATATATAAGATCAGTCAATAACTCCACTACCAACAACAAGTAGAATTCGGATCCCGATTTCACTAGATATTCTCGAGGCAACTCTATCTCACAACTTATGAGATAGTTAATATTCCATAAAGAACAATCATAGAATCTCATGTCGAAGGGGGTCTTCATTCTCTCGACTATATAGAGTTTTATAGTCAATCCACATCCAAATCCCCATAGGATTAAGTAAGGATCACTTGTTTTACTGACTCAACCCGACCTGAGGTTAAATCAGGATTCCTGTAATTACAACTAAAGAAGTTATCCAAGGATTACTAAAATACGAACACCTCACAAATTCGTTACCAACTTGTTACTAGTTGATATCCTTAATCCTCATAGAGACTTGATTAAGGTAGAATACATCCCAACTCCCTTCTTTGCCCTCGTAATGAAACTCAGTTAGTTAACTCGTCATTTCCATTCGACACTCATGAAAGAATCAGTCGAATGCTTCATTGTTCATGATTTCGATACTTATAAAGAGACTCGGTCACAAAACCTCATTGCTCTTCACTTCGACAGTCACAAGAGACTCAATCGAAAAAATCCATGTGTCAAGCAAACTATTCCAAGCAGGTACAACGAGGTACCACGAACCTAAGTTCAGTTTGGTGATAGAATAGAGAAAGCAACTTACTTCACAAAACACGCTAGAGTACGAATGTCCATAACATAATAGAGTGACGACGGTCATGATTCAAGATCAGCGTATTGATAGCGACACTATCCTTAACCTGCCTGGCACGAAGTGCCAATTATAAAGGTACATGAAGTGCCTAAATTTATCAGGGCGCAGAGCGCCTGATACATCAAGACGTGAATCACCTAATTTATCAAGGCGCGAAGAGCATAATGTGTCAGGGTGGTGACCACTTAATTTGTCAAGGCGCGAGCGCCTAAATATTTAGCTAATACTGTTCCCTCCGACGTAAAGATGAACGAAAGCATGATTGTGACTCGAAGGTTTCAATTAAATGACATCTCTTTACCTAAATGGTTTCACGAGATATATATCAGAGTCAACAACTCTCATCCTCAAGCTATTTCAATTCCAAACATCTCAAACCAGATATACTAAATAGCAAGGTCGCGATTACTCGAACCTAAGCTCGGTTGTACAACGACCATCCCAATAATACTAGCAATAAAAGTAGCAACACCCACAACATAGATATCAGTTGCACTGCTACAATCAACAACCTGGCTCGTTCTACAACAACACATACTCCAGGATTTTCATCATGCATATTTTATAGGATACGACAACACTTTTAGTGACTAGCACTATATTTGGCCGTTATCAAGAGATATAAAAACAGTGTCGGGAACCATTCACAAGTGCATACGATTCTCAAAAGTCTCTGACAACTAAACCGAACAGGAATGACCAAGCTTTCTGGCCAGTGCATTAATTAGCCTAACGCACTTATCTTATATGGCTCTTGATATAACACACACATGTTTATAGCTTTTAAAATGTCGGGTACGACCGGGACCAAAGAAAGGTAGCAAGTCCATAATCAAATCCCCATCGTAGAAAAGGCGCAAGGTTTAACAAGTGCAAAGCACGAATAATACCCAGTACATCCAAGATCAGAGGGAAGTAACAATTCCGTGATCGAATTCCAAGCGTACAACAACGCAAAGTTTAACAAGTGCAGAGCACGAATAATGCCGAGTGCGGCCAAGTTCAGAGGGAAATAACAATTCCATGATCGAATCCCAAGCGTATAGAACGCAAGGTTAACAAGTGCAACGCACGAATGATCACAGGGAAGTAACATCTCCATGATCCAATCCCAAGCGTATAAAACGCAAGGTTTAACAAGTGCAGAGCACGAATAATGCCGAGTGCGGCCAAGTTCAGAGGGAAATAACAATTCCATGATCGAATCCCAAGCGTATAGAACGCAAGGTTAACAAGTGCAACGCACGAATGATCACAGGGAAGTAACATCTCCATGATCCAATCCCAAGCGTATAAAACGCAAGGTTTAACAAGTGCCAAGAACGAATGGTATGATCAGAGAGAAGTAACAACACCATGATCTACTCCCCAAGGGCATAAAAAACGCAAGGTTTAACAAGTGCAGAGCACGAATGGTGCCGAGTACGGCCAAGATCAGAGGGAAATAACGATTCCATGATCGAATCCCAAGCGTATAGAACGCAAGGTTAACAAGTGCAGAGCACGAATGGTGCCGAGTACGGCCAAGATCAAAGGGAAATAACAATTCTATGATCGAATCCCAAGCGTATAACACGCAAGGTTTAACAAGTGCAGAGCACGAATGGTGCCGAGTACGGCCAAGATCAGAGGGAAATAACAATTCCATGATCGAATCCCAAGCGTATAGAACGCAAGGTTAACAAGTGCAGAGCACGAATGGTGCCGAGTACGGCCAAGATCAAAGGAAAATAACAATTCCATGATCGAATCCCAAGCGTATAACACGCAAGGTTTAACAAGTGCAAAGCACGAATGGTCACTCCAAATCTAGAGAAAAGTAGAGTAGTGACTCTAAATACTAAGACCTCAATTTGTGAAACATCACATATCATTGCTTTCAAGAGACAGTATATCAAATCAACAACCTCCATCCATAGTGCTATCCTAGCACATACATCACCTCGTACGAAGCAGTCAAACACAAGGTTACACAGCTATGTGCCTAAATCAATTCTATCACCACATACATGTCATAATCCAGATGGATAACCGCGATAATTAGAACAATAGCTACAATGATAACGATACCATGAGATAGTAACAAGAACATGGTGCATCAAGACCTTAACACCGTAATTCAATTTTTATATATAATCTCCTAATTTAACACACAACTAGTTCCCAAGGAATAGTTTTCGTCTCAAACACTTGACCCCATACCATTCCACGCATCAGCCAGATTAACCGACATTAACTAAATCAATTCAATTAAATCCAGGTGAGCTTTTCCCTTAATATTTAGTCCTCAAGATGTGCTTTCATACTTCCTATCACAAAAGCATGGAAGTCAAATATCAAACTCAACTTCAGTTCCGAGCCAGAACAAGTCAATTAATCTCTAAAGGCTAACTAGCTCTTACACATCTCATCACTAGCCCATTTTGGCAGTAACATCTACTAACCCCAATATTTCCAGAGGAATCTATAAGACTTAATTTAATTCACTCCTCCACACAAATTTTCTTTAGCTAGCTAGCTAGTCCCAACATAGCTTAATTTTCTCTGATCGACCCACTATAATCTAATATTTTTGCAAACTCCATTATATCCAACCTCTGCACATGTAGTGACCAACCCAAAGTGATATACAAATCTCTACATGATCGATTTTCATCACTTCTTGATATACAAACTGTCATTTATTCCACAAAATCCTCATTAATCAAAAGTCAATCCATATAGTCAACGAAATCCTCATTAATCCAAAGTTCACTCCCTGAGTTAGAATTAGCCAACTTTTCCCAGATTCCTCCACTTACCTTTAATTAGGCTTAATCAAACCTACTTCAAAGGCAGAGGATTAGTGCAATTAAATCGGGTTACCTAGCTGCCAATTTATCAACTTGTCCTATTTATCATGATCGAATTGAATTTGCAACTGAATACCTCAAACGGAAATTCGGAGATTCAAACTTAAAGAACCCAAATTAATTAAGGTTTCGATCGAAGCGAACCTAATTGATATCGGGGCTTCAACGGTAGCGATGCGATCCGACCCCTCCCCACATCTGGGTCTGAACGGTGTCGCCGGATTCCGCCGGTTTGGTCGCGAATCAAGGACGAGGCGAGGTCGAGGATTGTATGCAGAGGAACACTCGTGAACGTGGCTCAAATCTCGCCAAAGGTGACCGGGTCTGCCACTAACGGACGACCACGAGCCAGAGGAACCGGTGGCGCCGAATCCGTGGCTAGCGGATGGAGGCCGGAAGGAGAACCATCGACCGCGAGAAAGAGAGCGGGGCTAACCGAAAAATGGAATCCAGCCCTCCATGGTTATCCCCTGTACACTTCCCTCCAAAGAAAAAAAACATAGGAAAGAGGGGCCAGCTGTCCCTCCCCAAAGCAACGTGGCAAGAAGCGAGAGAGCCAACACAAAAATAAAAAGTGGCACGGAGGGAAAATTACCTTCGTCCCAAAATTTACCCGAGATAGAGATAATAAAATACTTTAAAGATAAAATTTCGTCTAACTAATTCATAATTCCCTACGAAAATTTATAAAAATATAACTTATACAGTTCACGGCTTTAGGTGATAAGATTAACTAATCTTATCACATTACCCCAAATTCCAGTTTCAAAAGAATACTAGTATAAAATAATTTTAAACTAATTATTTGTTTTGAAAATCCCGGGTATTACAAGATCTAACTCTAGCACCGTTTTTTAGATCTAGATCTAGAAACTTGTCACCGTTTTTTAGATCTAGATCTAGATCGATAAAAAATTCTAGATCTATATCCAAATCTAAAAACATCAACGAAACAAAACGTAGATCTAGATCTAGAACTTTCAAAAACCCTAGATCTAGAAAATCTAAAAAAAAAAACTAGATTTAAAGCTTTTAAAGAGAAAAATACCTTGTCCGCCACCTCGTCGGCCGCCCCCGTCGCCCTCGTCGGCCGCACCGTCGGCCGCACCGTCGCCTTCTTCGGCCGTCCCGTCAACCCCGTCGCCCTCTTCGGCCGGCCCGTCGCCCTTGTCGGCCGCCCCGTCGCCTTGTCGGCCGCCCCGTCGGCCTCTTCATCCGCCCGTCGGCCTCGTCGGCCACCTCGAGGGAGGGGGAGAGGAAATAGGAAGAGAGGAGAAGAGAGGGTGGAAGAGGAATTAGGGAGAGAGAGATGGGAAATATGGAGAGGGAGAGGGAGAGGGAGAGGGAGAGAGAGAGAGGGAGAGGGAGAGAGAGAGAGCTGAGAAATAATGGGAGGAGAGAGAAAGGAGGAGAGGGGTGGGGGGTTTTAATGCCCACATGTCACCACCGCAGCCCCATTCCCCCATTAATTTCACCTTCAGTCCACTTCCCCCATATTGTCACCAAATTAGCCCCCCCAACCCAATTCTCTCAAAAAAAAGAGATGGAGTTTCGAACAACAGATCATTTACAACATTTCTAAACTTTATACTAGTATACTATAGACTCTATAGTCTACTCTACAGTCTATACCACCAAGTAGGGATGAGCAAACGGATTATCCGATCCGATCCGAAATAGTGGATATCCAAATTTTGTGGCCAAACTTAGATCCGTATCCGATCCGTTATTAATTGGATATCCGATAAGAAATATCCGTTTGGATCGGATATCAGAGACATGATATTATGGATATCCAAATTATCCATTTTAGCATTCTTTTTCAAATTATATTATTAAAAAAAAGAAAAGTTATGAAAAAATAAAAGATATAACTATCCAAATTATCCAGATTTTATCCGATCGGATCGGCCGGATGGGCGGATCGGATATTTTTGTTCACCCCTACCACCAAGTCTAGTTGTATCCCTAAATCTTACGTAAAACATTTGATATATCGGGGGCCCCAATTATTTGGGGGCCCTACTTCATCTAACCGATTGAACCGGGTAATTAGCCGAATCTGACACTAATTAACATAGTTAAATTGAGACGCGTATTAAAATATATAGATATGTCATGAATGTGTCAATGATATGTTATCCAATCTAATTAATGATTTATGATACAACATAAGTCTGAATGTGCCTACAAGTGTATAAAACAAATAGTAATTATTTTTTTAATTAACTAAGTAGAAATTACATCTAAATCTTTGTCAATAATATGTGAAAACTATGTTTTATTACAAGACACATTAAAGTAGCCATTAAAGTGCCCAAACTTTCTACGTTAAAACTCACCGTTGCGGGTGATCTTATAATTTTTTTAAAAAATAAATCCAAATAACACCCGAATCCGAATTGACCCGACCCGAAATGATCCGATTCGAAGCAATCTAAAAAGGACCCGAACCGAACTATGCCTGAACCGAACTAGACCCGAACTGAAATGACCCGAACCGAAATGACCCGAACCCGAACTAACCTGAAATGTTATGACCCGAAACGACCCGAACCCGAACTAGACCCGAACCCGAACATGACCCGAACCCGAACCGAACCGAACCCGAACCGAACAAGACCCGAAATGACTGTTTGACCCGAACGGACCCGACCCGAACGACCCGATCCGAATTGACCCGAACGACCCGAATTGCCAGGTCTAGGCCTGCCCCACTCTGCCCCACCCCTTGGGCCGGGCCTGTTTAGTTGAGACCTAGAGCAAGATATTAAAGAATTATGATGTTACCTATAGGGTAACAATGGAATGGTGTCTCTAAGACAAGAGTTAATTAGACATGATGTTCAAGCTGATTCATAACTGTTGTTATCTGGTAGGACTTTGGTGTCTAAGATGATTGACAAGTGTTGTTACCTAGTAGGTAACAATGACTTTATTGTCTTAAAAGGAACAAAGATGTGTCTGATAGATTGTTCTATTTGATGGAACAATGTCTGTTCCCTATGGACCAGATGGTGTAACCGTCATGTAACTGACGTGAAACCACTTTGTAACTTCCTTATTATGTTAATAATTAATGGTGACGTGAATATTAATATGTGTTCCACGCGTGGTTATTGGTAACCACCAATAACCACGAGTAATCGCTAGTTACGGTTGGTAACTACCATTAACCGTTCCCTGTAACTGCTCCTTTGCCTCTATATAAGGGCTGTTGGGACGATAGTGTTGAGGTTGGTTCGAAAATCATGGGGAGAACGTTTTCTCCATGATTGAACTTCAATGAAGAGTCTAAAGTCCATTTTACATGAACGTACTCTGAGGTTCAATCCATTACAAGAGCCTTTTATGGGTTGAAGAGTTTGTCTTATCTCACTTCAAATTTCGTGGATTCCCCAAGGCTCGTAAGGGGCGAAATATTGATTTCGGAAAGTAACTACATGATTCAAACCTATATCAAGTACAGGTACATATGATTGATCTACTGAAGAAAGTTCATCTTCAACAACTTCTACAAAGAGGCGTTCTACTACAGTAACAGAGCACTGTTCTCTAGTTCAACAAAGTTTCTATTATAGAGGAAACAATGCCAGACACCTACAGATCGGGATCTTTGGTGGGAACAACTATTTTAGAGAGCTCCAAAACCAACAAATTGTGTAAGAACTATATATATAGTGGTAGATTGCAGGCCAAGTTTTTAGGTCGCGTTTGGTACAATTACATAAATTGTGATAAAAGATAATGGAAGCTAGGCACAAGAGAACATATGAAATAAAAAAACAAGTTTGAAGCATTTGGAACACAAAACCCTAGCTTGTTCGACCGGTCACAAGTTCCCATGACAAACCCTAGCTTCTTCTTAGCCATGAGAGAGACTTCAACTGACCTTTTCCAATGGTTGTAGTTCTGATCGTTGAGTAGACTGGTGGAGAGCTTGTAGCTCGGATGGTCCGAGTGATGAAGGTAGAGCTCATCTCATGAGTCCAGCTCCCTCCTTTCTCTGCTTTCTCTGTTTTGCCTCTCATTATCTTTTGTTGCTCCTGTAGTATTCTTAGTTCTTCATCTTGTTGCAAGATCATGACTCTGATACCAAGAAAACATTCGTTGTTTTTCAGTGAAGTTAGGTAGCTTTAATGAAACACAGTGAAACTGGCGCAAATAGACATTTGTTGAAAATGATGCTAGGTTAGCTCATTTAATATGGTATCAAAGTGGGCGATTTGGGCCGGCCCCTTGAAGGATCTACGTGTGAGAATACAGACGTTGATCCTTTAGAGGGATCAACGAACTGGGCAACGGAAATAACGATTCAAACAAGTAAAGATGAATACAAACAATTTTCCAAATCAACTTGTTACTCTTCTTAATCAGAATCAAACTTACAAACGCAGATCTCAATTCCTAGGTGTACACAACTCCTAGATCCTGAATCTCGATCCCTCAACGTCGGATGACTCTAACAATTCGCAACAACTTGTCGACCCACACCTCCAACCTTCGTACTCAACTCAGTTGAAGTCTCCGTGTGTCTTCTTCCTCAATTGCACACAACAATTGCTCTCTCTATGCTTTGGTGAAATATTGTGAAACCGCTAACCACTATATATACTAAATCCTAGAACAAATTCTATCATTTAATATAAAATCGTGATTAACCTAGAAAAATCCTATCTAGAGTGTAACACACCCCTCCCACACGGGAACTGGGCTGTCAGGTCCGCAGCCCAATACACTCCAACCTGATACCCAAAGCGCGAAGCTAAATGGGCAGGGTGTTGCCAAGGGTCCTCGAACCCATGACCTTTGGCATAACTTCCCACATGGGAGAGATATGTCAACCAAGTGTACTGCAGCACACTTGGTTGACATAATTGTAACACCCCCTTTTTCTGTAGGGATATTACCGCCAGTGACCTCGGGTTAAAACTCCCAAAGTCACCCTAGGCTTTACAGTTATCACGGAAGACGACAAAACTTTAATGCAGAATTAAAATGATTAAATAACAAAGGTCTTAAACGTCGATTACATATGAAGTCGGGAATAAAACTGGTATTGGATCTCACACCTCGAGAATCTCAATACGAAAACTAAGTTCAAAAAAATACTTAAGTGCGGAATTAAAATAACGGTCTTTAGAAAGAAGCTTGAGTCTTCACCGCCTCCTTTGACTAGTCTTCGATTATGAGTCCCCCTCCTGATGTGCCGCGACGGAAATTCGGTGGACGCCAGCCGACCATGCAAGGAAAAAGGGTGGTCGGTTAGTCTTGTGACAGACTAAACAAATGGGTTTTTTGAAGGTGGTTCGGTTAGTGGGAATGGGTAATAACTGATGTCGGACTCCGAATGAAAGCCGGGCGACGATCTAGCTACTACACACTCCCACGAGAAAACGAGAATGACTTTGAAAAGGTTAGGAAATCACAAGAGGTGATACCCTCGTTAAAACTTCGATGCAAGATTGTTGGGAACGTGTTATCACATAGAGATTTTTAGTTTAATTAATTGTCTTCGTAGAGTACGAAGATGAAGTTGATTTAAATTGCACAACGCGCTTATCTTGATTACCTCATTAACCACACAGAGGATTACACTTGGACTTATTAAGGTGCGTTAATCGCGAATGTAAGTGGCATTGCGCCTTAAGGGGATAAAATCCTTAAACGACCCCTCAGCAGTTGAGGAGGCCATGGTCATGACCTTACACCAGGGAGTACTCCCTCCGCACTGGTGAGATTAACAATTAAATAAATCTACACACAACTACCAATCAACGTGGCACTTTCGTTCACACACACATCGAGACCTAGTTCGACTAGCGCATCCTACGAAGTACTAGGAATGACAGTCGTTAAATCTAACAAATAAATCCTATGTTCATTTTAACACACAGTTAGTTCCCAACAATCAAAAACTTCATGATTCAAATATAAATCATGCTTTTAAAGTATATGCGTAAAACTGAACCAATTCCACTTGCCTTGGGTTCGGTTAAGACGAATTAAGCGATCGAAGGTATGACTCACTGATGGCCCCTCGTACCTTCGTTGAACAAAGCTGACACCGGAAAGAAACATTCCAAAATAAATTTTAGTAATTTATTTTGGGGAGAGAATTCGCCAAGGTCCATCTCCTTCATGGACCTAATTCGATAATAACCCTTTTTAATATTTATAACCTTATATTATCTTATTTTATTGTTACTATACTTCTAAAGTACAAGTTATATTTTTCTTAAAATAGTGAGTATAAATAGGTAGTTGATGGGTTTATAAAACAACCTCTTAAAATCATTTGGATACAAATCTTATATTAACTTGTAGTTACATATTAATTAAACTTTAATAATATGGTAAATTCGATAAAATCCTAATTATATTACTTAAATCCATAATATTGGAAACTTATATTATAAGTACCACATGATGTTAATATTTTCTTATAAAATAACCAATTATATTGTAAATTATATTATATGAGTCATAGAGTGTTTTAATTATAAATTTCTATTCAAGTGATGTGTAAAAAGTAATCTACTCATGTAATATTAGAAAATAAGTTTCTACATTAAATTATCTCCAATAAATATTATAATATTATACATTATAGTCAAAATACTTTATACTAGCATCTCCTTATGATAAAATATTATAGTAGACAAAATTCTATAATATATGATCAAACTTACAATAACCATATTAACTTAATCTATATTTTAGGAATTTACTAAAAACTCATTTTTATTTATATACATATACATATTGCTATCCTCACGTAAGGTTATTGTATATATGTATATATATGTATTTTGATCTTACTCCCTATAATTCCATTTTTAACATATACTTGAAACTTTGAAACATATTTGATACTGTAAGTAAGGTAGTGCTATGTTTCCATTTTTAAGCAACACAACCGATCAACATGAATGAACTATTCGTTCCCGTGCCTTACCGATCAGAGGAAAGAAACAGAGGTCGGCGAGGCGAAAGTCGGCCGGTGGCACAGATGATTACGGCAACGGTTCGAGGCGAAGATCGCAGATCCGGGTACGGAGGCGAGAGGCAAAGCTACTGGTGGAAGAGGCGTCGCTGTTCGTGGACGGACGGCGGAGAACGAGGCTGTCGAATGCGACGTCTCTAAAACAGAGGACTCCGGACTCCTCGGGTTTCTCCGGCGATTTCGGACGGAAACGAGAGCGTTTTGAGAGGAATTTTTGAGAGGGGAATTGTGTACTGAGATGTGGCTCCTGAGTCCCTCCTCCTACCCATTTATAGCTGTCAATTCGAGCGTGAATCGTCGAATACAACCGAAGCCGACGAGTCCAAACGTCGCCCCTTAAATCCAATTCAATCCGAATATTCTTCGGCTTTCTAACTCGGATCAACCCATCCATTTACTCCTTACACTACCACGTCAGCCAGGACTCCAAGAGACGCTCTTATCCATTTCCAAATCACTCGAATTTGGCTGGGATCTCCATTCGAACTCTAACCCTAACTCGGAATGTCTGCTGAAATTTCGACCATGAATAGGGAACTGAATCTTCCAATTGATAGAGGGATTTTATAGATAAGGTCATGGGCTTTCTATGACACTTTACGGAATCGAATTCCGTTGAGAAACGAGTAGGTTATGGCTATTTGAAGATTCACCCAAATGGAGAAGAAGAGCAAGGTCGGGTTTTATTTGTTTGGATCAAATTTCACAAACTATACCTCTACTTTGCAAATGTGACAAAAATGTCCAACCCATACTAAACTTTCATGTTTAATCAAATGATATAATTACATTTATATATCTTTATTTAATTAAACGTTAATAAGATATTTACTAAATTACCCTTACAAAAATAAGGGATATTACAATAGTACCCCCTTAAAAGAGTTTCGTCCTCGAAACTATAGGAGGTTAATTAGGATGGTATAAAAGAGACGAGACCAAAATTTATTTTTGTCCTTTAATTTAAGAGAGGTAACACCTTAGTACCTCTATACGAACTTCAGAGGTAAAACTCGATAACTTACGAAATACCCTTATAAATCCTCGCTTGTTTCCTCGATGAATGGCCTTGTGCCTGAAGATGGAAACAAATAATGAAAATTTTGCTCGTAGAGGATATCCTACTACTCGTTGCCTTAAGCTCTTGCACCACTTAGGTTGACTTTATCTCGTCACCCACTCACCCATAGATACCTGATTAAAACAAAACTCGAATGTAGCTATCTTTACTAGCATACACTCGTTAATGGAAACTCCTAGTCCAACGGTGAAAGTAATACAAATCCATAGTATTATCCTGGAAGCTGATAAGATCGCACTTGAATCGTATGAATGTGCATAAGACGAGATTAATTATTGATCTGCTAAAGAGACTCACGACACTTAGCTAGACGACAACAGCATGGAAGAGTAAAGTCTTATGAAATGGGACCCTCTACCTAGTAACAAGTTGGTGTTTTAGAAATGAAAGAGAAAGTGATCATGAACAAGTCAAATATTTTATCGTCTAAAGTTTCAAATGGAACTGTTGGTAGATGAAAGAATAATCCGCATGAGTTATGAAGTTAATGAAATCGAACAACAATGAATCATTAGAAGGTCGTAGTCAAAAATGATTTTGAAGCCGAAAGAAAGTACATAACCCTTAAAACTCGCTGGTAAAAGAACGCTTAAGAATTTACTTACCTTGGAAATGCACTAGTGTAAAGGTGACACAATGTTATGTAAATTGTGTATCAAGATATTTAAAGCTTATAATTGGCATATATTTTTTTCAACTCCAAAATTCCAAGTTAGGCAAAAAGAACACAAGGAGCTATATCTAATAATACTACCTTAGGTCAGGAGATTATTAACGAAAAAGAAAAAGAGATTATAGGTCAAGCAAAACTTCCTTGTATAAGCTTCGCCACAACTAGGCAAACATTTTTTTCCTTTTCAAAGGACAAATCTCAATCCATACTAGTAAAATCGTTTTTAGAAACCTTTGATGGAATCATCACTTACAGTGTGTCAATAATACTAAACAAACAAAATGGAAATGAACTTAAGGAATGTTGATTCCAGGGTATCGTAATTTTAACACTTAAAATTGTTTTCACAAAGCAGCCTCACTGACAATATACACATTTAAATATTTCATATTAAAATAAGATTCACTTTAGGACTTTAAAACCTTGATACTTTAAACATGAATCAAAATACTGATCAGTTTGGGTTATCATCCCTAAACGAAAACGAAAAAAAAATAATTTATGGAAATAAGTATCCTCGAAATCATAACAAAACGAATTTTCATATTTAGACCTTATGTATAGTTGATTAATGGAATATATGGATTCCTTAAAACATACACAAAACATTTTTTTTTCGAATTCAAACTAAGGTCCAATCAATATATATATATATGATGAACGGTCATACCGCATGGAAACAACCTAACCGGAAAAAAAAAACTTTATCCAGTATTACTTTACTTAAAGAAAATTAGGATTATTTCTACTTGTTGTCAAACCTTTTACTTACTAATATTTTAATTCTGGATTACAATTCAAGAGTTAAAACTTCTGAGAAAATTCTTATTTCAAATTGCCCTTAAGGGATTATGTGATCTTATTCCACCATGTGATCAGGATGGGGAATGAGATCGACATAAACCTTTACTGCATTTCCATGGGAATAAGACATGCGGAATTGCCTTTCCATGTGATCAGGATGGAAGACAAAACACATTCTTACTCTCCACCATGAAAACCGTAGAGGACATCACAAAAACCTCAAAGATAACTTTTACAAACATCCACTCAGCAGACAAGCAAAACTACTTTTTACGATGAAAATCAAAAGAATCTTATACGCTTTTAAAAGCACCTAAATTGACACATAAGTGTCTTCTAATCCACAAGAATTTATAAAACAATTAGTAATGGAACGTTGTAGTATCCAAAAGAAGAGGTTTTTTTTTTATTGGGTGATATTATAAGTTGACATAGTCACAAACATTGTAAAATCAAAATACCTTTTATAAATTTATAAAGATAGTCAAAGAGTTACAACTTACAAGACTAAAACTTATTGATTTAGTGGCAATGTTTAAATATATTAACCTTGAAAGAAGTTGATTTTTACATTGCTAAACATATATGTTTAACGACAAAATTACCGAACAAGCTTGCCCACCGAAAGTTGTAAAGATTTATAAAAAATATATTTATGTAAAGTTTGATGCATCATGGAAAAGATTTTCAATGAATTTGAATTATATACAATAATATATATGGTTTTGAAAATTATCAAGCAAGAACAAATCACCTTTACCAATTTTCATGAAAGTAGCCAACTCGTAACCAGTCGAACTTCTTATATACTACTAAGGTCAACGTTTACATTATTTTGAACTTAAAAGAAAATTATCATGATTACCAAACTTATTTACTTTAATCATGAAAATAATAAGCCATGATGATTAAATTTTACTAAAGTAACAGTTCTTTCTCATGAACATAACACAAAATATTTTCAAACAAGTTTAGATTCGCACAACTTCACTGTTAAAAGTTTACCTCTCAAATATAAACTTTTATAGATTTGATTTTCTAATTTAACATCCAATGATAACTATATCGAGGTTAAAATGTTATTGCTTGTATATAAAAAAAAACCTAATGTAAATTCTACTAGAACGATCAAATAGATTACAAAATCTAGACCCCCGATAAGGAGTATTAAAATCACAATAGGTGTTGAAATTCCAGAGTTTAGATTTCTTTTTGAAAGGCATATAATTAATTAAATAATTGTAACGATACATATTAACACCTAATTATCAAAACTTAAGCAATGACAATATCGAACTTTAGAAACAAAAATATTATGAATACCAACTTTGGAGAGATTCTCCTAGCATGAAATTAATAAAATACTTTAACATTTATCGAGAAAAATAAAATAAAATTCAAAGGACGAATTTTTTTTCGCTTTATAATGCTTGACACGCTTTCTTAAATACCAAAGTCTATATAAGTCAATGCTTAAATTGTATAAAGCTTGCATAAAAATTATTTATGTTGTTTTACAAGTACGCTTTATAATCATATAATTGCAAAATAAGAAATAAGGCTTAATAGTGCTACAACCAATTAAGCAATCAAAACTCATCATGATTTAGTGTTTAGGAGCTATGCTAACTACGAAGACTTATAATTTACCGAAATGTTATTTTAGTACAAAGTATTAAGTTATCTTGGACATATAATGGAGAATTTTTGACAAGGAGTGTCAAAAAGTTTCAAAAGACGTTGAAGTTCCAAAGTACAAATTTTCAAAGGGTTACATTTTTATTAAAAACCTTACTTATATACTTGGTCTTAAATTATTGAAGTCTTATACGATTGCAATGTCAAAAATCTTGAACTACAAAACAATAAGAGCAATACTTTGGAGGAAATCATAACATTAAAATTTTTTTTTTCTTTTTCTTTTTTTAACATACTAATATATTTATCGAATGAAAAAAAACTCAAAATTAACATGTTTATTGTAAAATTAATCTTACAGCTTGAGCTAAAGGAAAAAAATCACCTCCAATTTTTATTTTTAATAAATAATCTTTTTGACTTTCAATTCACCGAGAATTTAAATTAAATTTATTTTTATAACTTCATAACTGTTAAAAGATTTATTATGATAATTAAAACTAGTAAGACTCAAGTTTATATTAAACTCGGAAAACGTATTATGAGTTGCTTTACAAATTCACATTGTAATCATATGATCACGAGATAGGAAAGAAAATTTCACTTCATTTGGAAGATGACTAGAACTCATCGCAAACTAGTATTGAAATGTTAGGAGTTACCAAAATTCGAACAAATGGATTTTGAAGACTTATAATTCACCAAACTTTGTCGAAATCATAGACATTAAATTATTGAGCACATATGTATAGATATACGTCAAAATAATTATAAAACAAGACTTTAAAACTCATTGCGCACTTTAAATTCTGATTTAAGAAAGTCTCAACTTTCAGAAAACTCTCTTGTCATAAACATTTCTTAAAATATGATTACATCCATATTTAAATATTCAAAAGGAACACTCTCCATCAAATTTTAAACCCATAAGCTTTAATAGCTAAACAGTTCTCCCTTCAATCCTTTTTGTCTTTTATATTCCAAGAAATGAGTTGAATAAATCATTTGATAAGCTTGACTTGTTATGATAAATCATTTAATAACCTCTACACGTTAAGAAAAACTTAGCTTGAATTTAAAATCCACAGGAAGTTCGATTATTTCACCAACAATATATACATAGGATGAGCTTGGAAAGGGGACATGGCTAGAGTTTTGTTTAGACACAAAGGGTTTGATAGAATAGCAAGATCCGAATGGTTCAAAACTTGAGAACCATCGCTTCTACTACAGTTTAGGATAGGCATGATAAAGAAGAACGGATATTATCTAGCCAAATGTGGATAAGGTATGCCAATACCTAATATCACACGGTTTAAAACTATGAGTGCTCGTTGGTACTACTCTTCTCTTCAAAGAGTGACCTCTTATACTAATCATTTTCTGCAAATGATTAGCAAGAGCAAATTAGGATAGAATGACGATTTTCTATACTTGGGAGTAAGGAATAACCTTTAATTAGGATTTTAGAAACTCGAGTTTTTAAAACAATAAAAAGTTTTCGGCTCTGATACCATAATTGTAACACCCCCTTTTTCTGTAGGGATATTACCGTCAGTGACCTCGGGTTAAAACTCCCAAAGTCTTTTTGTAACACACCCCTCCCACACGGGAACTGGGCTGTCAGGTCCGCAGCCCAATACAATCCAACCTGATACCCAAAGCAGCACACTTGGTTGACATATCTCTCCCATGTGGGAAGTTATGCCAAAGGTCATGGGTTCGAGGACCCTTGGCAACACCCTGCCCATTTAGCTTCGCGCTTTGGGTATCAGGTTGGAGTGTATTGGGCTGCGGACCTGACAGCCCAGTTCCCGTGTGGGAGGGGTGTGTTACATTCTCACATCTAGCTTTCTGGATCAATCTCAACCATAGATTCCCCAAATCTAAGGGTTGCTATTTATTTAGAGTTTATAGCTTAAGAGATGTTTTTACCTGAATCAGCCTCTATAGGTGATATAGGAAAAATAATTCTTCCTTAATATATATACAAATGTTATTTGGACAAATTTTAATATGATGTGAATAATACATTACTATATTAATAACATTTTTAGAAAAGTTATAAAATCCCAATGAGGGCTACATCCCCCACTGGGCACCACGTGCTACCACCCTTGCCTATGGACAGGTTCATCAACCGAAAAAAATCTTTGAAGGTTTTTAGTGATATGCATTTATATTTGGCGGATTTGCGGGCATGCCCCTCCCAATAAAAAGTTTGCAAAAACGTCCTTAAAACTAAATAGCAAAGTATGTTTTGGGGACGTTTTTGCAATAAAGTTTACATTATTTTGTATTTTCTTTGAACTAGACATTTATTAAGAAAATCATTAGAATTTTGTTAAAAGTATTCCGCCATAGTTTCTATCAAATTATTTCTAAATACCAAATTGAAAAAGACAAAACTAAAAAGAAAATACAAAATAAGAAATGATTTTTGGAAAAATTAGATTTTTTGGAAAAATAAGATATTGTGGAAAATATGGTTAAGAACTTAATCCAATAATATTGTGAAACATATATGTATGATCATCGTGATTATCATCGTTTCTATAAATATCAATGATTTTTGAAGCTAGAGTTTATCACAAAGCTAGACTTTTCAAGGATTGTTTGAATCTTGCGCTATGGCTTAGATTGATCTTGTCACCCTTACCCGAAATCTTGTCATTCACGATTCAAATCCTGTCAAGCTTCTTTGTAAAACACAGTCTTTTTGTATTTTGGAAATTATCTCGTGAAAGGATATATACAACAACCCTCTCTCCCAACATGAGAAGACATATTTTTTCATTTTTTGTTTTTAGAATTCTCTTTGATTGTTTTATTTTTTATTCTCTTCAAATTTCAAATAGATAGAATGTTCCTAAAATCTTGTTATCAATCTACAAAATCTTTTTAATATATAGTATTTTAATATTAAACGTTTTAAATATTTTTGTCCATATAAATTTTCAAATTGGGAGAAAAAATTATTCTTGTAAAATATATTATTTTTCCAGGAAAAAAAATAGTTTTATCGAATTTATTTTCAAAGTGTAGTTTTTTCATTTACTTGTCATTTTGGGCATTCATGTAATATTTTTAGGTAATTGTACAATATTTTGGGTATTTTTGCAAATTGAAAAAACACAAGAATATTTATGTAAAGTGGTTATCAAATAGAGGCATGAGCTACTAAACCCTAGCGATTACTTGCTACCCAATCCAACGATAATTCTATGTTCGCGCAAAGATAGAACCTTCCATCATAACTGCTTAACCGCCTCTTTATTTTTAAGAAAATAATTTCGAGATTAAAAGCATAATTAATAAAAAAAACCTTTATGACGGAAGATAGAGAAAATATTTATGATGATTAATTTATCCACTCACAATGCCCCACCCTGCATCCAGATCGCATATGAGATGGAGGGGTACATAGGTCTTATAAGTAGTGATCATGCATATCAGGCAATGAGTCCCCGTGTGCGTGCGTGCGTGTGACTGTGTTCTACATATGCTTGCACATATGTAAAGTCCGTTAGCGATGAACTAACGTTGCGCTTCAGACTTTTTTTTTGAGACTCAAACGAATGCAAAAATAGACTTTTTTTAAAAATAAACGTGAATGCTTGATATTAAGGATTGATCTAAAAAATAAAAACCTAAGGGCCTCATTAAAAAACCACGAGGGCAAAACATCGTCCTATCTACGTGCTTTCCTAATCCCGAACCCCTTTGTGCGGAGAGGAACTTGTTACCACGAGTGCACCCGGGTAGTCCACGCTCGCGGTTTTTATACCGAGAGCAAGCGAATCTCGGTCAACCAATCCACACTCGCGGACGAAGGACCGTGCGTGTGGTCACGAGACGCCGAGAGCAAGCGACTCTCAGTCGGCGAATCCGCGCTCGCGGACGAAGGTCCGTGCATGCGGTCGCGTAATGCCGAGAGCAAGCGACTCTTGGCCGGCTAATCCGCGCTCGCGGACGAAGGATCGTGCATGTAGTCGCATAATACCGAGAACAAGCGACTCTCGGTCGGCTGATCCGCGCTCGCAGATGAAGGACCGTGCGTGCGGTCGCGTAATGCCGAAAGCAAGTGACTCTCGGTTGGCTGATCCGTGCTCGTGGACGAAGGACCGCGTGTGCGGTCGCGATTTTTCCCCAGAAACGGGGTTCGCCCATCGAATCGTATCCGCGCTCGCGGATGTTGGGTCTGCGCTCGCGGTTACGGTCTTGGTTGTAGGCATGTGATTCGTCTCCGTGCTCGTACGTTGCGGAGACCATCTAGACGATCTCGATCCATCTATTCCTTGGCTCATCATGCTCGTCTTCGTTAAGGGACTCGCGCAAGTATCATATTTGAACCAATCTCTCAAGAAACTTCTTGTACTCCTTGCAGTTTTTCGGGGAGCGAACGGCTCCTAGCGCGGATCCGCGCTCGCAGATTAATGGGTCGCACACACGACCATCGAAACTACGATCGCGGCTTGGCGAACCGCGGTGGCGGGTTTGTCCCAACGAAGGGGTCTTGCTTACTGGAGCGGACTCGCTGTCGTGGTCACGTTCTTGCTCACGAGGCTATTGACCACTCTATCGTATGCGCAGACATACGTGGTTTGTCAATGTAGATCCAATGTCGAAAACAAAGGTCAGCGATTTCCCAAATCTTGCGGTGGTGTTTCAGCGATTTGCACGACGCTCCCACTAAAAAAAATATTTTTAATAGAACCTTAACACTTTAATAAGTTTAATTAGTTTAATTGGCAATTACTCACTTGGCCTTTTAAATGTGTCCCAAGTTCAAATCCTGTCAACTGCTATTGAGATTTGATCCTTGAATCTCAAGTATGCAAGGAAAAGTACTTACCAATTGTGCTAATGAGGTTTTGTGATATTTAATGTCCTATTAGATTTATATACATAGATAGACTGAAACGTCATTCGGTTGCTTCCGGCGACGCCGTTGAGTGGCGTCTAGCATCCCAACCATTTATAAAATTGGCATTTTTTATATTTTATAATAAAACGCCAATAAGTGACATCACCTTTAATTGGCGTAGTACAAACAATGTGTTTAAAAAGTGATGCCAATTAAATGCCAATGAAAGACACTGCAGAGAAATATTCCTCTGCTTACACATTATTACGTACATTTCTATGCATATCATCACCTAGCCAGACGAAAATATTGTCTAAGAGTTAGAGCCGATATAAGTAAAAGATTACACATTATCACGTACATTTCTATGCATATCATCACCCAGCCAGACGAAAATATTGTCTATGAGTTAGAACTGATATAAAAGAACCACATACATATGTTTGATATAAATGGTTCAAGGACAAAGAGTTAGAAAGTGAGTTATAATTCTAATATTGATATATGTCTACGCATACCATGAGTAATGCTTGACAGTCTATTGATATTTTTTTTTTTTTTTTTTTTTTTTTTTGGTCAAGAAACGGGGAGACCCCTGCGATTTTATTAAGTAAAGAAACTAGAGTTGCCCAATATCTTTTTGAATGAGAGACATGAGAGCATCAGGAGGCTCTTGAACAATAGAAAAAGGGGCAGAAAATTCCAAAGAAAGATTGGCCAACAAGTCAGCCGGCTCATTTGCCTTTCGATTGACATGGACAATTCGCACCGAAGTCGACAGTCCTTGGAGTAGCTCCTTGCACTGTTGGATGAGAAGCAAATCTCTATGGGGCGACATGGCAGGAGCACCAAGCAGCTTACACGCCACAAGGGAGTCAGAGCATATAGTGTATGGCATGGAGGGGTGAGCTGAAGCGTGTATCAGGGCATGTTTGATAGCCAAAAGCTCGGCTTTCAGGGCATCACACCAACCCGCAGTGAAGGTAAAAGCAAGCTTAAGAATACCATTGGCATCTCTAATCAACCCACCGCCACCAGCAGGCCCGGGATTCCCTTTCGAGACGGCATCGACGTTGATCATAAGCCAACCCGTTGGAGGGGGGCTCCAAGTGGTAATCGGTTGTACACGAGGGCGGTTATGGGCCTGCAGCTGAAGTCTGGAAGACAGGTTATGGGCAGCTGCAACATAGGCTTCGACCGTGTTGATGACAATGTATGAGAGTCGGGAATGGTCATCTCTACCATCGAAAACCAGCCTGTTGCGTGTTTTCCAAGTGAACCAACACATGGTTGCAAAAATAGACCCCCAAGTGCCTGCTTGTGCCAAGTTCTCAGTGATCCAACCCGAGATGTCAGGGCAAGAGAAAAAAGCGGGAGTGAGCTGGCCCCCTCCGAGAGCCTGCCAAACCAGCGATATTGGCGGGCAATCCCTGAGAACATGAAGCACAGATTCTTCTGAGCCAGATCTTGGACAGCTAGCTGAATGTGCGATGTGCCTCCGAACTCGGTTACCGTTGCAAAGGATGGAATCATGGGCAGCCAGATACAGGAAATGCCTAGTCCTTTGTTGTGCTTGGACCTTCCAAATGAGACGCCAAATTCTGTCCATCGAAGAAGGGTCAGGTGTGAAGGCCAGCGACAAAGCTGAACGAGTCGAGAACTCGCCGGAAGAAGAAGGATGCCAGTAAAAACTGTCCACTTGCTCAGCATCATTAGAGATCGTGGTAGCTTGGAGGTGACCAAGAACATGTTGGGGAAGAAATGGAGACAGTGCATCCCAATTCCAATCCGTACCTGACCAATGCTCTGCCACCGTCGCGCCCAACATAGCCTCGGAGATAGGAGCCAGCGCAACCTCTTTGAGGGGAAACGGGAGGAGCCAAGGTTGATCCCAGAAGAACGTGGCCCGACCATTACAGACCGCCATCCCCAAGCCCTTGGAAAGCAGAGACGAGCCCTGCACCAACCCTTTCCACATATGAGACGACCTTGGTCTACTCTGGAACATGTCTGCATCTAACCGTCCGCCACAATATTTGCCCCGAATCACGCGGCTCCATGTAGACGTTGGTTCGTGAAGAACTCTCCAGCCTAGTTTAGCAAGCAAGGCATCATTCTGATGTCGCATTGGACGAAGACCTAACCCACCATTGGGCTTTGGTTGGGCGATCTTCTCCCAAGCCACAAGATGAGGGCGACGACTCTCACTCGACGATCCCCAAACGAAGCTCCTGACTTGCACATCAATAGCATCACAAATCGTACGAGAAACAAGAGTTGACTGCATATTGTAGATCGGGATGCTTGAAAGAACAGACTTTGCTAGGGTGACCCGGCCAGCCGCTGAAAGAGACTTTGCTTTCCAACCCGAGAGACGTGCCTTCACTTTGTCGAGTAAAAAGGCGTATCGGTCGGTAGTCATACGCCCGCACGCAGTGGGGACGCCCAAATAGGTTCCAAAATCTTCGGCAATAGGGATAGAGAGGACATCACTCGTGGCCTGTTTAGCATTGTCGGGGACACGACGAGAGAAGAGAACGCTGCTCTTTGCAAAATTCACTCTCTCACCAGAGTACGAACAAAACTTATCAAGGCACTGCTTAATGACTCTTGCCTGATCCACTGAAGCTTCAGCAAACAAGACAAGGTCGTCCGCAAAGAAGAGATGAGACAAACTCACACCCCCCTCAAGCACTGGACGCCACCTCCCATCACGAACCGCCTCATCAATAATGTGAGAGAGGTATTCCATGCACAAAACGAAGAGATACGGAGAGAGCGGATCTCCCTGTCGTACACCACGCGTGGCTCTAAAAGATCCACCCTTGGAACCGTTCCAGAGCATAGTCGTAGCCCAAAGGGGAAGATTACTTATCATACAAGAGAAAGTCCAACTGAAAAATTGTTTTTGATAGTGACCTATATCCATAGATCCTCAACTGAGCACATGGCAAGGTCTAGCATTCCTCTTATGAGGCATGAGCAACATTAATTGAATGGATGATTTGGATTGAGGGTGCCGTAAATGATTGAATTCAAGATACAAGGAGTAATACTCCATAAAAGATACTAGCCTAATATTAATGCTAGACTATAATTGCTAGACTTTCGACCCAAAAAAAAAATATTAATGCTAGACTATAAATGCTAAACTTTTGACCCAAAAAAAAAGTATTAATGCTAGACTATAAATCTACGCAAGAAAGGAAATTGTTACCTTGTAGATGAAATAATATCTTAGTGTGAATGACTATGATTTCATATCAACAATGAATGCCTCTTCCCCTCTATAAATACTTGCTTCAACTGCCCTAGAAACCCACAACACTAAACTCATCCAAACTTCAATCCCATTTCTGAATCCAAGTCTATGTGATTATGGCTTTTGTGGGTCTTCAGTTTAACTCTTGTTCTAGGGTTACCAACTTGGCTTTCACTTTGTTGTCTTTTGTGCTTCTGGTCAATACTTGTCATGGAGTCAGCCGGAAACTAGGTTTCAATGCTTCTGAAGTCACTATTCGATCCGATACCTATTGGTTTCCAGCTGGAGCTACCTGGTACGGCAGCCCAACTGGTGGTGGAAGCAATGGTAGTATAACCTTACGATACAACTAGTATTAGTTAGCTTGCAACTTTGTATAGTTGGTTCAAATTAATGGTCAACCTTGGATATAGTACTATACTACTTTTTTTTTGAGCAATAGTACTATACTACTATACGTGTGTTACGTTTAAGTAACATTATAGCTAGGTACTATGTTTTTCTTATTAAAAGTGATGATTTATATATGTAGGTGGATCATGTGGTTATGCAAGTGCGGTAGAGCAAACTCCCTTCTCTAAAATGGTAACGGCAGTCGGACCCTCGCTATACCAATCTGACCGAGGCTGTGGTGTTTGTTATCAGGTAACATTACGTTAACCTTTGTACTTGTGCTATGCTATTGAATAAGGGTTCATACACAATATAGTAACATCTTTTCGGTAATATATTGCAGGTAAAATGTACTGGGAATGCGGCTTGTTCGGGGACCGCGGTGACGGTCACGGTTACAGACTCATGCCCGGGTTGCACCACTGAATCATCTCACTTTGATCTAAGTGGAACCGCTTTTGGGGCCATGGCTAAGTCTGGCCACGCTGACCAACTCCGTAACGCTGGAGTTCTTCAAATCCAATACCAAAGGTACGTACGTGCTTGCACTTATAAACCTTGCTTTGTAGTTATAGAAGTTAGTACTGCTTATGGATCAATAAGGCTTGAATGCTTTTATTAATTTAGTGAAGTGATGCATGCGTAGACTAACCTTGGAAACAATTAGTTTGGATTGCTATTATTTACATGTACACATACGCTCTTTCTCTTTGATCTAAACTAGCTAGTGATGTGTAATTCAGAGTAGAGTGCAACTATCCCGGTGTAACTCTAACGTTCCATGTGGACGCTGGATCAAACCCTTACTACTTTGCATCCGTAATCGAGTACGAAGATGGCGATGGGGAACTGAAGACGGTCGAGCTCCAACAAGCCGGGCAAAACGGGAATTGGGTTAGCATGACAAACCTATGGGGCGCCCTCTGGGAGCTCAACGCTGGTTCTCAGCTACACGCGCCATTTTCGCTTAGGGTCACCGAGGCCAAGTCGGGGAAAACGCTCGTCTTAAACAATGTCATACCCAAAGGATGGCAGCCTGCTCAAACCTACAAAGCTTCCTCTAACTTCCATACCTAATCAACTATACTAGGTAATTGCGTGCAACTGCAATACTGCATGTATGTATGCGAAGTTATGGACTATAGTTTTATGTTTTATATATGTGGATCGGTCTAAGTATTATGTGGAAGTTTGGGAAAGAAGGTGGCTGTTGTGAGTATGAAGTCACCCTTCCCATTTTCATAATTGTGTAAAACTAATGTACCCTCAAAATAACATGGCCGGTGTTATGTACCAAATATATGGGCTGAATTTAGTAATTACATTGTGGGGCAAAATTATAATATATATATGTGGGAAAAGGATATTAAGGCTTTAGCTATCCTTTGATGTACTCATCGATGAATGTGAATGTATTTTCTTTGTCTTCCTCTCTAGTTCTTACTTCTTACTCTTCCCTGTTCTTCTTCTTTCTTTCTCTAATCTCACTTTCTTCCCTTATCTCTTCCCTTTCTCTCTTAATTTCTTCTTAATCCTTCTCTAACCCGTTGGGACGTAACAGCCGGCTATATATGGATGATATACGTATGTAGATAAGTACGTACATTAGAAATAAAGTGATAGCGAGTATATGCTATTATATATGGCAAAATACATCTATAGGTCCTATAGGTCCTAAACTTGTATGTTTTTGTTCGTCAAGTTCATGTACTTTGGAATGTTTAAATAGATCCCTAAACTTTATAGTTTTATGCCTTTTATAAGCACTTTTGTCTAATCGCATTCAACTCACGTTCGAAATTGCACATTTAGGCCAATATTCCTCTCTTTTTAATCTTATGTGGAATTAAATAAAGACTAACAATTTCGACCAAAAAAAAAAAAAGACTAACAAAGAGGCAATATTCGCTTCTTTTTTATATGTATGTTAGTCTTTATTTAATTCCAAGTAAGATTAAAAAGAGGTAAGTATTGACCTAAATGCGCAATTACGAACATGAGTTGAACACGATAAGTCAAATTGGCATCGAGTTCTTAAAAGACGAAAAATGTAAAGTTCAGGGACGTATTTTAACATTTCAATGTATAAAAACCTGGCTGACAAAGTTGTACAAGTTTAGGGACATGTGAATGTATTTTGTCTGCTATTATATACCTTGTACGTTGTTCCGGGTTCATGTCTTATATATGTATGATAGAATTGTGTTGTGTACAATAAGATCGATATTGGCTGAAATAAAATCAGTCTCAACGATAAACATATTGGACTCTTCTAAATCTTTTTGTTTTTTTTTTGCCTGAAAAATTTAGGATGAGGGATGGTACCCTAGTCCAATGACATGGACAGTCCAAGGGTATGAAAAGCTCTTACAAGAAGATTTACATATATATATATATAGGATCTATGTGTGAGAATACAAACGTTGGTCCTCCAAAGGGACCAACGAACTGGGTAGCGGAAATAATGAATTAAACAAGAAAACATGGACACAATGAATCAACTTGTTACTCTTATTAATTAGAATCAAACTTACAAACGCAGATCTCAATTCCTAGGTGTACACAACTCCTAGATCCTGAATCTCGATCCTTCAACGTCGAATGACTCTAACCACTCACAGTAGCAGGTTGACCCTGTAATACCCGCTATTTTTGTAAGATATTATGTACTATATTCTATTAGAAGTGTAAGAACAATTCTAATGAATTCGTTTTCGTAACGACAAATTTAAAGCTTTCAAGAAAACATATTAATCGATCAATATAATTTTAAAGTATAAAATAGAGATTTATAGTCTAAAGATAAAATTGAGTCTTTTCACTCATAATTGTAATTTGAGAAGATTAATATTATTAATTAGCAACAATTAATTAAATTGGATTAATTGTTATAAAATCTAATCAAGTGCTAATCTAATTATAATGGGCCAAAATTAAAAATAAAGAAATGGAGAAGGGTGGTATTTGAACCCCTAACCTCTCCTACCCCCCTTCCCTTCCTTCTACCAACTAAACTATAAAGACTTTCTACTAGTTAAACAAACGAAATTCTTCTAACTAGAAATACACTTCCTTTGGGCTATTGGACAAAACTGATTTTAACCATTGTCAGCCTACGATTTCTCCTCCATCACGCCATGTTCACTTCAGTCAAACTCTGTGGCAGCCCGAAACCCGCTCGTTCGTCCATCTCTACTCTTCTATCCCATCAATCTCATAAACTCCATGCCGATGAGTGTAAACGGGAGAAAGTTGTTCTATAAAGCGGGGAGTTGCAAACCTTCAATCTGTCATCTTCAACTCCATCTTCATCCTCTCTTAAACCCCCTGAATAATCCAGCTCTTCATCCCATCAATTCCAAATCCGAAATTTTTTCTCAAAGACCGATCAAACTCTACCCAAAGTAACAAGTTACAAATCTGAATTTTTTTTTTTTCTTTTCGTAAAACCCGAACCGCCGGCCTCCATCGCACCGTCCGCCGACGTCCGCTCGTCCGCCGTCGTCTGGGAGTCACCGGGAGCTGCCCAGGAAGCCGGCCGAATTGTTGTGGGTGTTGTCGTCGTTGTTGGTGCTGCGTGAGAAGGGGAGGAGGCAAGCCACCATTATTGTACGTACAAAATAGGAGGAGGGGGCTGCTACAATTTAAGCAAGGTTGGCTGCGTACAACTCAAAAGAGAAGGTGGGCCTTTCCCTAATTCCTTTTTGTTAATTAGGCCCACTAAATTTCCATTAAGCCCATATACTTGTTTTTTTTTTTTTGGTCATAAGCCCATATACTTGTTAATTAGTGTAGAGAATGAAATTCAATTTGAATGGCCATCTACAAGTACGTACAACATTAAGTGTGTGAAGCTATTACTAACCCTCAAATTAGTAATTATAAATTTAAAAACCTATACCCATTAGAATAATTATTTTTATAAAGTGATAAAATTTATTAAGTTGATTAAAGGTGTTTTACCCATGTAATTAAGTCAATCTCTTTATAAAAATGAACTTGAACCTCTTCTTACTTGAGACTTATAATTATAAAATATTATTTTATTATGAATAATAAATCTTAATTAAGTATTTATTTAATCTCCTTAAGAAGCGTTTTATAAATAAATTTTATGAACGATGTTCATAAATCGATGATTTTATAAAAATCTTAAACTCGCTTCTAACATGTTAATAAGCCGAAAGCTTAGATTTTTAAACTAACAATTCGAGGAGTTCCTAGACTAAGAAATAAATTAATTATTAATTTATTTCGTTATCATTCCGTGCCTCGAATTAGGTTGAGCTTCTAGGAGCACTCGTACCCAGATTTCCGCCTTCGTAGCGGATTAACTCTCGAACATCGAAGGCAAGTGGATGGTTCTCCCTTCGTACTCTCTTATTATTCGATAATCGTTGATTCTTTTCGCTATCCTGTTCAGTTTGTTGGGAACACCTTGTTTGCTGAATAAAATGAACATAGGGCTATTTATTGTTTAGAGATAACGACCCTATTATTATTTACATTATTGCACTACGCTAGCCCATGGACTTAGGACCGATGATTGTGGTCTCTGTTTGCTTCAAGTCTCTTCCGAGGCTTTGTGTGGACTAGTGTAGGAATTAGGGATGCGAGTTTTGACTCTCAACATCTCTTTATAACTGTATTGGGTGGTATATTTATTATCGGCTCCCAGTACTGGGTCATGACTCTGCCCGCTCTACCGCTGGAGGGGTGAACTTTGCACTCTAGCTAAGTGCCAGGGATAATTCCCTTACTTTATAGGCATCGTCTCTCTGCAGAGCGAGCTGCCATCTTAAAAGTCACACACTGCATCTGTATTGCCTTATGACTCTGGACAAAGATCTATGCACATCAGTGATAGAGAATGAATTTGAGTGCTCCTCGAAACCACTCGATGGAGTTCTCTCAAACTTGCTGTGAATTAATAACGTTCCCAACAGACAAAGAACAATAATTTCCTTTCTAGGAAGTCACTTCCCTGTGATTTCCTATCCTTCAAAAGAAATCTTGCATTTCTTTTTGCATCAGATTCCTCTACTTTTCATTGCCGGAGTTCCATTCGAATAAAGTTCGTTCACTATTGTGTCTTTCTCTCACTGCCAAAGAACCGACTGGTCGTGCATCGTTCAGTTCCCTGTGGACTTTGATGCCGACAACTTAGCCTTTTTAAGAACCTAGTTGTATTCTACCACTTGCTTAGTCTCGCGTTAGACTAATACCACTTTCTTTTCTTCCCGACATTGGTCGGCTGGTATTTCTTGCTTCTATGGAAATATCAGGTAACAAGGCCAAGACTGTAGCAGATTAAAGCCGAAGACTCAAGGATCTGAAGGAAAGAAGGTTTCAAGTCTTTTGGACAGTTTGGGTCCCCATGCTACTTTGTATAATATTATTGTCTTAATTTCCGCTGCACTATTATCTAATGTCGTTTCCATTTCAAGCACTAGCGTTTCAGACCTTTGAACGCCTTTTCAAGTATGTGGTAAACGATGAACCACTTTAATGTAATATAACTATCCTGTTTTATATTACTTTGAACCGTGTTGTGTTACCTACAGCCTCGGGTGGTCTTGGATGGTAAAATCTGAGATCACTGGCGGTAACACCCTTGGATTAAAATAGGGGTGTTACAGACCCACACCTTCAATCTTGTACTCAACTCAATCGAAGTCGCCTTGTGTCTTCTGCCTCAATTGCACAGAGAAATTGTTCTCTCTTAGCTTCGGTGAGTTTTTGTGAAACTGCTAACCACTATATATACTAAAGCCTAGAAGAAATTTTATCCTTTAATATAAAATCGTGATCATCCTAAGATAACTCTATCTAAAGATACAAAATATCCCTAAGATAAAATTATCGTAATAATAGAAGATTTCATATCCAAGAAACCATTTATCTCCTTCCAAACTATCGGCACAACGCGTCTTTCTATTTGAGGAAAGATCCCTTGTAGTTGCTCGCGCGTTGATCCAGCCTTCCAAATATAGTATCCGTCCTTTGCGTTGGTCCCTTGCAGTTGCAATCAGGAATCAACAAGCACTTCTACTATAGCTTTGTTTCCTTGGCTAACTATGACGATTGATCCTGCTCATGTTCCATTGCTCATATATCCTAGAGTGATCATAAAACACTTAGCAAACAATATTAAATTCTTCACAATTATTCAATCATCATCAAAACTACTTGGGATCAGGCAAAATCTAAGCTTTTTTGTGCTGGAATGGGAGAGAGTGATGCTAGTAGGTTGGCTGGGATACTTGGTATGGAAAGAGGTGAGTTGCTTGTGAAGTATTTGGGCGTGCCGCTCAGCAGCTCAAGGCTCGTGAAGAAGGATTATGATGGCCTGATTAAGAAGATTAAGGGCAAAGTCAATTCTTGGGCGTGCAGGCAGCTTTCTTATGCTGGGAGATTAGAAGTTATGAAGGCGGTTTTGTATGGAATGCTTAATTACTGGTGTAAGCATTTTCTGTTGCCTAGTAATGTTGTCAAGGAGATCACGGACATGCTGAGGAGTTTTTTATGGAGCGGGAGATATGACGGGAGGAAGGCGCCAATAGCTTGGAAGAAGCTATGTAGGCCGAAGGAAGAAGGTGGCTTAGGCATCAAGAACATTCAGGCGTGGAATAAGGCAGTGTTTGCGGAGCAACTATATGATGTTATCGATGAGGCTGGGCCGAGATCGATTTGGGATTGGTGGGTTGAGAAGAATTACCTTGGAAGAGATAGCATCTGGAGTGTCAAGTGCAAGAACACTGCTAGTGCAGTTTGGAAGGCAGTGCTGAAGTTTCGTGATGATATTCTTTACTCGCTGGAGGAAGGTAATTTGCCAATTGTGCTGTTGATAAGGAATGGGAAGCTGGATGTACATGCTTTGTATAACAGATTCCGAATCAGGCAAGAAGAGACGGGCTGGTGTGATGTGGTTTGGAGTAAGTTAGCGACTCCGAGAATTGCCTTCAACGCTTGGAAGACGATTAGTGGAGGCGCCTTGACCAAGGATAAGCTGCTGAGAATGGGTTTGATTCAAGATGATGTGTGTGTGCTTTGTAAGGAGGGAAAGGTGGAGACGGCAGCCCACTTGTGGTTCGAGTGTGGGTATGCCAAGCGGGTGCTGCAGTATGTGATGAGATGGGCCAATCTAGGTAGGCGTCTGGCCAGCATTGCAGATTGGCTGGAGCAAGCAGCTCAGCTGCAAGGAAGAGGGAGGTTGAAGTTTATTTTGTGGAACGTATGTGTTAGTGTGGTCATGTATTAGGTTTGGCTTGCTAGAAACAAGAGTATATTTAAGGATGAGCAAGTGGATGTAGAGGTTTGTAAAACCATGAGCATAAACTTGATTAGGAATTGCCTCAAAGCTCGATGGAAAGTTAAAACTAGGGAGGCTAGAAAAATTTTTGAAAAGTTGGGTATCGAAGGGATGTAAAAAGCTAGTTCCATCTAGCTCTTTTTGTACTGTCGTTTATTTTGTGAATATACTAACCTTTTATTCAAAAAAAAAAAACTACTTGGGATCGATTATTGGGATCAATAAAATCCCAATAACATATCTTATCTCAAAAAGACTACCGGAGAGCGAATATATATACCATATACTTCTCCACTAGACCAACCAACCAGTTGATTAGGTTCTTTTAAATCTGATAACGTTTTAGAATAATTGAGTGCCTGGGTTGCTAAATATATACTGGGCCATACACACCATTTGAGTACCACAATTGGTGCGTGTGTGAGTGCCACAATAAGGTAAAAAGTCTTGGGTAACAGAGTGTCAAGAAAATGGTCTTTGTTGCCATTTTTGGATATCCACAATGTGACCGACATCAAAAATTATTATACAAGAGAAAGTATCACTTGAAGTTGGTTTTTGATGGTAACCCCACTAGCTAGGCTATATCCATAGATCCACAAATACAAGCCAATATTCATATAAATTATTGCGCATGAATATTCTAAGTTACAGCTAACGTACACTCACCTTCTCCTCTATATATACTGCCCTAGCTACAAGCTTACAATACTCAAACATATCAAATTTCCATTTCCCATCATAAATCTTAAGAGATATATAATGGGTTTTGTGGGTGTTCAACCTAGCTCCTCTTATAGGGCAACCAATATTGTGGCATTTACTTTTCTGTGTTTTGTGTTTTTGATCAATGCTTGTCATGGGTTCAACAGGAAAGTAGGCTTCAATGCCACCATGACTGGTACAAATCAGTACTATTCGGATTGGTCTCCGGCCGTTGCTACTTGGTATGGCAGCAGAACAGGTGGTGGAACTAATGGTACTAATTACGTTGCTCTAATATTAATTAATTAATTACCTTATGATCATATCTTATGTATTTCACAAACTGTAATGTGTTTGGGGAAAAAGCAAATGCGTGCACAAGAGGCTCAAAAACAGATTTTGCAAGTAATGCCGTTGGTTTTTGGTAAACTTTTCAACTATTGGATCAAAACTGACAAAGTCGTATAGAAAGGTGTTATAGATATGTAGCTTGTTTGCATTGTATTAACATTTTGCATACAAGAAAACTATTATGATCTTACTAAAAGTAACAATTGGATACGGTAGAACTGTCAATTCGAAGGCCTCAAGGATGTTTGAGCGCCACAATGTATAGTCACTAAGATCCAACATGAATGAGAGTCACTCTGCCATAGCGGGAGAGGTTCGGGTCTTTGGTGGCAGTAGTGTTGTCGCTAGAGTTTGACAAGACTGGCGACGATGAGAGACGAGTAGGGTCTTTTGTGTGTTTACTTGGAGCGGAAGGAAAAGAAGATCTTTGCTCTTGATACCATAGAAGATTGTGAGCTATGCTGATTTTAGGTTATGCCATGCCATTCATATGGAAGAGATGATTACATAGGTTTAACATGGTATAGCAATATGTCTCTAATTATGTATGTAGGTGGATCATGTGGTTATGCAAGCGCGGTAGAGCAAGCTCCCTTCTCTAACATGGTTTCAGCCGTAGGACCATCCCTTTACCAATCTGGCCAAGGTTGCGGTGTTTGTTATCAAGTAATGTTAGCTATTTTCATTGTACTTATGTTATTTGATTGATTAGGGTTCATACACATATAGGGGTCAATACACAAGCAATTATAACGTTTTTTGTAACATTGTAGGTAAAATGTACGGAGAATGTGGCTTGTTCGGGGAGCCCGGTGACAATCACGGTGACAGACTCATGCCCAGGGTGCACCTTTGGATCGACCCACTTTGATCATAGTGGAACCGCTTTCGGAGCAATGGCTAAGTCTGGCCAAGCTGACCAACTCCGTAACGCTGGAATCCTTCGAATCCAATACCAAAGGTGCACTACTTCCTGAGTCGTAACTGATAGTTTATGCACAATAACCAAAGTTAACGGGTCTAGTTTTTACCGGTCGGGTTTTGGTGGGTCTTAGTCTTGAGTAGGCCCATGAGGTAAATCAAAATTAATGTTTCTCCGCTGCGTTATCCCTAGAACCCAACAGTAACGATTAACTAAGAGAAACTAGGAAGCTAGCTGTTACGGCTCGATACAGGAGTGTTACGGCTCGTAACAAGAGTGTTACGGGTCGTGAAAACCTGGGTACGCGTCACGGGTCATGACCAAATTGTCACGTGTCGTGACGGGTTGCATCATTACTTATGTCTTACTCTTTACGTACTCGGATTTTTTATCGCGTACGTTCCTTCTTGTGTTTTGTTCTTGGTCGTATATGCTTACATTCGTGTTATAGGGTGGAGTGTAATTATCCAGGTGCAACCCTAACGTTCCATGTCGACTCTGGATCAAACCTTTACTACTTCGCAGTCGTAATTGAGTACGCAAATGGGGATGGGGAGTTGAAGACGGTTGAGCTCCAACAAGCCGGGGAATGCAAGACTTGGTTTCGCATGGACCATCATTGGGGCGCCCTTTGGCGACTTAACCCTGGATCTAAGCTACAACCACCTTTCTCGTTTCGGCTCACTGAGGCGATGTCTGGGGGAATGATCGTCTTAAACAATGCCGTACCCGAGGGGTGGCAACCGGGCCAAACTTACCGATCCGCCTCTAACTTCCAGACCTAATCAACTGGATTAGGTAAAATACCATGTGTGCAACTATGCATAACTATAAATAATGGTGTCCGACCTTAATTTAGCCGTTATGTGGATCTATCTATTATATTCTGTGAAGATTGGGAAAGAAAATGGCTCCCATTTTCATACATACTCTATGTATATGTTAGTCCTAATGTATCCTCAAGCTAACGTTACCATGTTAGTACGTAAGTTTGTAACAACCTACCTTTATAATGTGATAGCTATATATGTTATATATATCGTTTGTTTTGGATGAAAAATGATGATTGCTTAAACACCCTAAATTCGAGGTTACGATCGAGAGTTTAGAATGATAATGAAAGAATGAGTAATCAGGAAACGATAATAGCTCGACGAATAAATTTATTGATTGTGAATCAAGTACAAGATCGAGTTGGTTGAGCGTAGATATGATAAGATAATTTTAGTTACAATAAAATCTATCTTATATTAAATATTACTAATGCGTCGTGGCCAACGGCTGGCTCCCGAGATCCTCAGCCTGCTTCTCCAACGGCTTGCTATCGCTCGTCCACGCTCCCGGACTTTCTGGATACTCGTTGCAACTGAATTTCAAAGCAGTCGGGCTGGGAGAACTAACTGATTGGGCTTCAACGGAATGGGCTCAGATGGAAGAAAACGGAGGCTCAACATCGTTCATGAGTTGATATGTCACGAGTGATTGTGTTAATTAGCTAATGTTGAATATATAATTACTCCTACCATGCAAATTGTCAGAAGAAGTGGCAACGACATTGCAAGCTGAGTACTTTTGTTTAGCTGAGAAATGAATGTAACCCAATGTTGATAACTTAAGCTCATGGTATAAAAGCAATGGAGGACGAATGTGAAGTTTTTTGATGGTTACAAACTTTTAAATCTTAACTTAATTCCAAATATCTAACCCGCCAACAAGTATGAATATTACGCAATTCCATTTCTCATTCTCTTCCAATTTCATGAATATATATGAAATGGGTACTCGTACAATTCTCTCCTTTGCTACACATTAGTTACCCGTTTATTAACCTGTGAAGCTCGTTTTCAATTCTACCTCGATTACACGATTGGAAATCAATTAAGAACAAACAATAACGAATAACAAGTTGAACACAAGAGATTGGTAACGCAGTTCGGGTAAACCCTACTCTGCGGAGCCTCAGTCGGGAGACTCAGCCAAAATCCACTAAAGGTGAACAACAAGAACACAAGCAAGCAAGCAAGCACACACAAAGACGGCAGTAGCAAGACAGAAGGGAGAAATGGAAGAACGGAGAAGGCACAAAGCCTCAGAGTAGCTCAAGCTCAGGCCGCTCACAGAGAACGCCGAGTCCTACTCGTTACCGCTATCCTTTTCTCTGTCCAAAAGCCTAACTCCGGCGAGCAAGCGGTGAGCTCAAGGGGGCAACTCAGGTGAGAGCTACCAAACCCTAAAGATCAAAGCTGCGCGAGAAAGGTTTCAGACGAGTGAACAGGAACCCTAGAAAAAGCTTTTATATGGGTTCCAAGCTCACACGACGTCGTTCTACAACTCAGAAGACGCTCCTCCAAATTTGGGTTGCGAGTCAAGTTTGGGCTAGAAGCCCATGTTTAGAGACGCGGCCGAAATCTTGCAAACTCTCGGAAACAGGCCCAAGCATTCCTTAAACTCAAACACACATATTAAACCGGTTTGCTCAAGTGTTGGTCAAGCCGAGACATGGCTCAACCTCATGAGCCATACCATGGTCACATGTGTGTTCAAGCAAGCTGCTTGTAACCTGCATTCCCCCTAAGTCATCCAACCACCTAGCCTAGTGTGTGCTTTGCTTTACTATAGTGTTCAAGTGTTTACATGTTACATCATAAGATTAAAACAACAATTGCCCTCCTAATCTATGCTGTTACATGTGTTCACACAATTAATTAGTGGATTAAGGTCGCCATCTCCCTAAATCATCGGCCCATGAGCTCCAGAGGCTCATTTGGAGTCCCAAATATGCAGGAAATTCCTGCAGAAATGGAACTTGTCAGCAGTCACAATCTTGGTGCCAAAGTCTGATGGATTCAGCTCTCCTTTGATCTTCTTCATCTCCAACACCTTCTCGTCAACTTTAGTTCTCACAAAGTGGTATCTCACATCAATATGCTTGGACCTTTCATGTAGCATAGGATCCTTGCACAGATAGAGAGCACTTTGACTATCCATGAAGATAATGGGAAGAAGAGGTGTAGGCTGTATCTCCTTGACAATGCCAGACAACCAAATTGCTTCTTTTGCTGCCTCAGTAGCAGCTATGTACTCTGCCTCAGTAGATGAAAGTGCAACAACAGATTGTTGTTGAGACTTCCAAGATATGCAGTTTCCTGCCCATGTAAAATAGTATGCAGAAGTAGACTTTCTATTATCCTTGTTACTAGCATAATCAGAATCACAATATCCAAATAATTCATTTCTAGCATTATGCTCAGAATAAACAAGGCAATAATCTTTAGTTCCACAGATGTACTTCAGACAAAACTTCATAGCAATCCAATGACACTCAGCAGGATTAGACATGAATCTACTAAGCACACTTATTGCAAAAGCCAAGTCAAGTCTAGTACAAAGCATAGCATACATGACAGAACCAACAACAACATCATAAGGCACATCTTTGATTTTAGATTTCTCATCTGGGGTTGAAGGGCAAAACTTCTTAGACAATTCTAAATGGCCTCCTAGAGGAACAGAGGTGGGTTTAGAATCTGTCATGTTGAACCTTTCTAAGACTTTAAGCAGATAATCAGATTGAGACAACCACATCATTTTCTTTTTCCTATCTCTTCTAATACTTATGCCTAAAATCTTTTTAGCAACTCCTAAGTCCTTCATGTCAAAATTCTGCTTTAAATCTCTTTTAACAGCAGCAATCATAACTTTGGAATCACACATCAGAAGTATATCATCCACATAGAGAAGCACAAACAAAGGAGTTTTGGTTCTAATGCCCTTAAAGTATAAACAATTGTCATAACTGCTCCTAGTGAAACCTAAGTTTTTCATGCAAGAATCAAATTTAATGTTCCACTGCCTAGGGGACTGCTTCAAACCATATATAGACTTCTTAAACAAGCACACATGATCAGGTTTAGCAGAATCCACAAAGCCCTTAGGCTGTTTCATATAAATTGTTTCAAGCAAATCACCATGCAGGAAAGCAGTCTTAACATCCATTTGTTCAAGTTCCCAGTCAAACACAACAGTCATGGCAAGTAATAATCTCAGAGTTTTATACTTAACCATAGGAGCAAAGATTTCATTGTAATCTATGCCCTCCTTTTGAGTAAACCCTTTAGCAACTAACCTAGCTTTGTATCTAGGGGGATCACCTATATGAGCACCATCTTTAATTTTAAAGATCCATTTGCAATCAATCAGTCTAGCATTGGCTGGCTTGGGAGTAAGAACCCAAGTATTGTTAGCATACATAGACATGATTTCCTCTTGCATAGCTTTAGTCCAGTCTTTAGCATGCACACATCTCATAGCACATTCATAAGTTTCAGGTGTAAAGCTATCAATGACATGCTCAGCATCAAGGAAAGCATACTCAATCAAGTTATCATGCTTGGCAATTTCACAAAATTCAGCAAACATCATGAATCTTCTAGCAGGAATCCTAACTCTAGGTTCTCTATCTCTAGCAAGTTGATAATCATGCAAAGGATGCTGTAATTCTACATGTTCTTCACTCATATCATGTTCAGAAATTACCAACTGGTCTTCAGTACTTGAATCAACACCCACATCAGTGGGTGGAGTTGCTCCCTCAGCTTCCTGGTGTTCCATTACAGTATCATCCGAGTTTTCTCCTTCACCATCATTGTTTTCCTCCTCATTTGAAGCACCTTGAGGCAAGGCACTGTCAAACTCATTCTCAGTTTCAGTTTCTGCTTCATGAGGAAGGAAAAACCTCACATTTTCCCTTTCTTTGCTAGTACCTGCACACTCAGTAGAGGCATTAGACTTCACTTTGAAATAAAATTCTGACTCATTAAAGGTTACACTTCTAGATGTGATAACCTTATAGCCATGAGGTTGACACACTAGAAGTTTATAACCCTTAATGCCCTCTGGATAGCCTAGAATGACACACTTCAGAGCCCTTGGTTGCAGCTTGCCCTGGGAAATTTGGGCATAAGCTGTGCAACCAAATGGCCTCAAGTGTGCCAGAGAAGGCTTCCTCCCTGTCCACATCTCCCGTGGGGTTTTGAAATCAATCACAGAAGATGGAGACAGGTTTATGAGGTATGAGGCTGTGGTAACAGCCTCACCCCATAATGAGGGTTTCATCCCTGCACTTATGAGCAGGCACCTTGCCTTTTCAAGCAAGGTCCTGTTCATCCTCTCAGCAGTTCCATTTTGTTGAGGAGTGCCAGGGACAGTCAGATGTCTCTTTATCCCATTTTCCCTGCAAAATTCATCAAAAGCATGGTTACAGAATTCAAGACCATTATCTGTTCTAAGGCATTTAAGTTTCAAGTCAGTTTCATTTTCAGCAAGCAATTTCCAAGTTCTAAAAGCATCAAAAGCCTCATCCTTAGATCTCAGCAAGTAAATCCACACTTTCCTAGAATAATGATCAATCAGACTCATGAAATATTTTCTCCCACCCACAGTAGCAACTTGAGCAGGACCCCACAAATCAGAATGAACATATTCAAGAGCATGCTTAGCAAGATATGCAGACTTGCCATACCTATGCTTAGCTTTCTTTCCTAATACACAACTTTCACAGAAACTCAAATCCACAGGTTTTCTATCAATTAAACCAGTTTTAAACAGATAATTTAGGCCTTTCATTCCTATATGTCCAAGCTTAACATGCCACAGTTTGGTCAGATCTGGAGTCATAACATTACACATTTTTGAGAAATTTAATTCAGGAGATGCAATAACTTTGTATAACCCTCCCTCCTTAACACTCTTGATAAGAGTAGCACCATTTTTAATTACTTCCCTTATACCAGAATGAGTAATAATATGACATCCAAGATCATCAAACACAGATTCAGACATCAGGTTTCTTCTTAAATCAGGCACCCATCTCACTTTCTGAAGGACCCTAATTTTCCCATCATACATCCTAAGAGGAACATTCCCAACCCCTCTAATAGGTAAAGCAGTATGATTTCCCAGAAGAACCTCACCACCATCATATTCATGTAGAGAATCAAACAAGGATTTGTCAAAAGTAGCATGCAGAGTGCAACCAGAATCAAGAATCCAAGCATTTTTATCTCCAGAAGATGAGAGCACAAGCAATTCAAAAGGATAATTAGGAGCAGACTCAAACAAGGCAACAGAATCACCAGAATTCTTTTCTTTTTCTTCCTGTTGTTGCTTTTTGCAGTCTTTAATAAAGTGTCCAGTCTTTCCACAGTGATAACACTTCCTATTGTCCTTTTTCTCCTTTTCATTCTTGTCAGTTTTCTCATTCTTCTTGTTTGCATTTTTCTTGTTATTCTTAGTCTTGCCTTTAGTCATCAAAACCTCAGTTTTTGACTCATTTTTCTTTTCACCCTTGATTTTAAACACTTTCAGAACTTCATTCTTTTCAATAATAGCTTCCATGATCTTAGCTTTGGTCAGTTTATCATTGCCATATTGAATCACATCCTTTAAAGTGTCAAACTGGGAAGGCAAAGAGCTAAGCAATAACACAGCTTGATGGTCATCTTTTATCTTATCATTGCATCTTTCAAGTTCAAGAGTCATCCTAAGAAATCTATCCAGATTATCATTCAAAGGCACATTGACATCCATTTTGAAAGAAAATAATCGACACAGCAGAGAGATTTTACTAGGCAGAGATGTTTTCAAGTATTGAGTTTCAAGAGCTTTCCACAGAGACTTAGCATCAGTATAGTTCAATACCTGTCTAGCCACATCATCTGTCAATCTCATCATGATTTCAGAATGAGCTATTTCAGAAGCCTCAGTTTTAGTTTCTGCCTTAGTGTTTGGTGGCCAAACACCTTCTATAGCTTTCCAACATTTCTCCTTTATCAACAGAGCCTTCATTTTCAACTGCCACATAGCAAAATCTGAAACACCATCATAAGGTTTGACCTTGGGGGTGTTTTCAGACATTCTTGAACACAGATTAGAGAAAAACTAAGCTTAAAGGAGAACACTTCAGTCTAAGATAGTGACCTTAGACAGAAGCAGCAGAGAAGCCCTTTTGCAAGGGAAGACAGAATCTAAACACACACACAACCCTTTGCTCTGAGTTATTGAAAAACACAGAGTAAGAGCACCAAACAAATCTCTTTGCAGAGATTATGTATGTTCCGCCAAGGGTAGAGTTAGCATAAGCTACTCACCTCTAGATGGGCGTGGAACACCAGCCGTGTCACAAAGACACCACTGTTGATTTTTGTTCAACCTTGAATGTGTGTAAAGCTGTATCTTAAGCTTCACACACCTAGGTTTGAAACCAAACGGGTAAGAGCGAATTGAAAAACAAGCAACTTTTGAAAAAACAGTTGTGTAAACCCTAGAGTCACCAGAGCACACCTATCTCACCTCAGATCTATAGTCTCGGCATCAGACTTAGGCTTTTCAACCCAAGCAGTCACCCTGTAGACCAGAAGAGAGGGAAGAAGTAGAAACCCTAGACTCAAGAACACAACAAGCAGCGGAAGAACAGATCAGAGACACAACCTGGCTCTGATACCAATTGTGAAGCTCGTTTTCAATTCTACCTCGATTACACGATTGGAAATCAATTAAGAACAAACAATAACGAATAACAAGTTGAACACAAGAGATTGGTAACGCAGTTCGGGTAAACCCTACTCTACGGAGCCTCAGTCGGGAGACTCAGCCAAAATCCACTAAAGGTGAACAACAAGAACACAAGCAAGCAAGCAAGCACACACAAAGACGGCAGTAGCAAGACAGAAGGGAGAAATGGAAGAACGGAGAAGGCACAAAGCCTCAGAGTAGCTCAAGCTCAGGCCGCTCACAGAGAACGCCGAGTCCTACTCGTTACCGCTATCCTTTTCTCTGTCCAAAAGCCTAACTCCGGCGAGCAAGCGGTGAGCTCAAGGGGGCAACTCAGGTGAGAGCTACCAAACCCTAAAGATCAAAGCTGCGCGAGAAAGGTTTCAGACGAGTGAACAGGAACCCTAGAAAAAGCTTTTATATGGGTTCCAAGCTCACACGACGTCGTTCTACAACTCAGAAGACGCTCCTCCAAATTTGGGTTGCGAGTCAAGTTTGGGCTAGAAGCCCATGTTTAGAGACGCGGCCCAAATCTTGCAAACTCTCGGAAACAGGCCCAAGCATTCCTCAAACTCAAACACACATATTAAACCGGTTTGCTCAAGTGTTGGTCAAGCCGAGACATGGCTCAACCTCATGAGCCATACCATGGTCACATGTGTGTTCAAGCAAGCTGCTTGTAACCTACATTCCCCCTAAGTCATCCAACCACCTAGCCTAGTGTGTGCTTTGCTTTACTATAGTGTTCAAGTGTTTACATGTTACATCATAAGATTAAAACAACATAACCCTATGATCAAAGTATTTTTGAAAACATGTAGCCCTTCATGTACGACTACGTCGTGCGTAAAAATTTTAAGTTTTGAGGTGATTCTGTGAAAGCTAGCTAGACGCTCAAGTTTGAATTTTAGAATAATACGAGTGAGAATGCATTGAGGCGTAAAGCATTGTAACAATAACAATATAAACATATACATAAATGAATCAAAATATTAGTATTGATAATAATGTTTCAAAATATCAAATAATGAGAGAAATTACAAGGTAAGGAACTCATTAATGTTCATTCTCACTCAAGTAATAGAACTCACTCATTCATGCTCATCCTCACTCAAGTAATAGGATTCATACGAAGGAATAGGATTAATATGCCCAATTTAGGAAATGCTGAATTTAGTAGGCGGGAGATGGAGTGTATGATGGACTTTTATATATACGTGATGGAGTGTAGACAGGTGTTGGGGTGTAAACTGGCGTAGGTGTATAGACTAGTTTGGGGACATATGGTTTTGGAGTGTAAACAGGCTTATAGATTGGTGTAGGATGGTATTTAGGAACCTTGTAAACGGGCTTTGGAACATAGACATGACTCTTGTATATAGGGGATGGAGTGTAGACAGGGCTTTTGTAAACCGGAGAAGGTGCATATACGGGGCTCTTATAAACAGGTGAAGAAGTGTACACATGGCTCTTGTAAACGGGGGATGGAGTGTACACAGGGCTTTTGTAAGTTGGAGAAGGTGTGTATACAGGACTCTTGTAAACAGGTGAGGGAGTGTACACAGGGCTTTTATAAGTAGGAGATGGGGTGTAGACATGGCTCTTGTAAACAGGTGATGATGTGTACATGGGGCTCTTGTAAAGAGGAGATGGAGTGTATGTTGGGCTCTTGTAAACGGGAGAAGGAGTATAAACGGGCTTGTAGATCGGTGTAGGTTTGTACACTGGTTTTGGAACATAAATAGGAGATGGAGTGTAGATAGGGCTCTTGTATATAGGAGAAGGAGTGTATACAGGTGTAGGTTGGTACACAGGTTTTGGAACATAAATAGGAGATGGGGTATACACAGGTGAAGGAGTATATGTGGGTTTCTTGTAAGCCGGAGATGGGAAGTACATCGGCTTCTTGTATTCAGGAGTAGAAACATACACGGGTGCTTTGTAGTATGGTGGTGGAGAAGGAACATACACGGGCGACTTGTATACTGGAGATGGCGTGTAGGTGCCATAGTAACCATCGGCGAAGGCAATGGATGCCGTGGACAAAATGAGTAGGGAAAAGATCAAGAAGCCCATGGACGCCATTTTAGACCCCTTTTTTTTCTAGGCACTAAACTGGCTATAGAAATAAAGCAAAGAAAATGAGATACTGATAATCGAGATTCATAGTTCCGGTTTATATAGGTTCTCTCTTACTAATCATAACCATGGTTGCACATCAATCACACTTAATTGGTTGCACGATGCCAAGATCCATTGCATATACAACTGTCATTTGGCTCTCTATGTCTTTAAGACGTGGTATGAGGTTTTATGAATTATTCTAAAATTGATGTTATAGATGCAAGTAATAGTTAAACTATATGGGTTGGTTATTAGGAGATCTCAACAATGCACAAACAAAGGATAGGTGGAGATAGATCGGCTGCCATAATGACGTGAAGTTATGGAACTTGTACAGCAATGGTGATTGATAGAAACGTTTTGGACTATGATAAAGACTGAAAACTAAAAGTTCAATTCTGGCAAACATATGTGTCCTTAACTATATTATTATGACTTGAGCAATATCTATTACAACAGATACGAAACGAACAAACCACAACAACTAAGACGAACAAAATGACGAGCAAGAGCTTAACGAGCAAGGAGATCTTTATTCAAGCCGAATTATATCCTGCACAGGAAGAATTTGGTCACACGAGCAGCCATGATTTTGTCATATAAAGCTTGAAAACATGTTGGTCAAGACAGGAAGAAAAGCAGAATCGATATGAACAAGATTGTGCTGAATATGTATCAGGTATCAAAGGCTCCAATATTTAGGCAAGAACATAGCAACCACAATGTTAAACTCCATTGAGAGACAACTTTTAAACAACTAGTATTTGTTTGCCCAATGACCAGCACTCGATTACACAGCTAATCATAATTAAAAGTTTTACCAAGCAGCCATGAGTTATTTATCCTTTTGCAATTTCAGCTACCAGAGAAAAAACAATTGAAGATCAGTGTTTGAGCGTTGACATGATTGTACTTTTCAGTGGCAGACCAATCTTGATGAAGTGCAAATTTACAGATGGTGGAGGTGAAATGAAACAGACCCAACTATTGTATGACGCCATAATGCCAACTATTGTATGATGCAGTAACAATAGTTATTCCTACAAACTGCTATAGAAAGTATTCATCTTTGAGGGCAAGTAAGATACAGCTCATGTCAACATAATCACAATACAGATCTATGCATCTCTATCAAAAAGCTTCTCTTCTACGTGCACTAAAAGAAATATAGGCCAATAGCCCACACTACTAGCTTAGAACTTACAAATCATCTCAAATGACAAAACATAAGGCAAAAATATCTTGCCCGAACACTCAAAAGCACAGGGGTCATACATGTTAAAACACCAAATGTGCAGGTAAAAGTTGTCCAAAATGATTCCAAGTTGAACTGGCACTAAGAGTTTAAAGGATAAGAGGGGAGCATGGCAAGAGCAAGTAGGGATCAAGACGTCTACCCACCATAAGGCTCATGATACTTATCATCAAAGTTAAGAGTTAATTACTACATTCACTACCTTCAAGTCCTTGTTTTCAGCAAAATTTCCCTTACTCCTTATATATCTGCTGTTCATGGTATTCATTTAGACCCGATACCTGTGTCCTTTTCAAACCTCAAATTTCGAATGCCGTCATGTTTTTCCATGTAACATACATTCATCAAGATCAGCAGGAACACACTAAGGACACAGTTCAAGTTGTGAAGAACATGAAGCCAACAAACTGAGCCAAACAAAGAATCACAAAACACATAAAAAATTCATTCCATTATCACTTATTGAACCCCAAGAAAGCCAAAAAGCAATCAACAGAGAAGCAATGAAGAGCAGGCATTACCTAAAACCCTAAGAAGCTAGGGAAGGAATCATGCCAGACTTGCGAGCATAGGCGAAAATGCCACCGGCCTCGATGACAGGGCCGGCATCCCCAATGGGCTTGAGCTTGTACTCCTTGCCAGTAGTATGATTGATGAGCTTACTCTCCTCAAGCTCCAGAGTGACCAAATCACCAGTCTTGCACTCCTCACAGATCCTGACCTCAGACTCCAAGGGGTAAATCTCGCCGGTGGAGACCGAGTTCCTGAAGAAGATCCTCGCATAGGACTCGGCGACAACGGCGGTGGCACCAGCCGCCCCCAGGGCAACGGGGGCGTGCTCCCTAGACGACCCACAGCCGAAATTGTCGCCGCCGATGAGAATGGAGTACTTGGACTTGAATTGGCCGGGCTCCACGAATCGGGTGGCGTAGGTGTCCGGGAGGCCGATTAGGGCGTAGGAGCCCAGCTTCTTGTACTCTTCAGGGTTGGAGGGGACGAGGGTCAGGTACTCGGCGGGGATGATTTGGTCGGTGTCGATGTTGTCGCCGACGACGTAGCAGAGGCCGTGGAAGGAGGTGGCCGGGGCGGAGGCGGAGGTGGCGGAGATGGGAGACAGGCGGGGGTTGTTGGAGGAGAGGAGGATCTGGGTGGGGCATTTCGTCGAATGGGTGGTGGGCAGCCTGAGGGAGGAGGGAGAAGAGAGCGGAAAAGAGGGGTTCTTGAGTGCGGAGAGTCTAGGGTTTGAGGAGACTGAGCAGGTGGCGGAGGCGGAGGCGGCCATGGCTGGAGGGCGGCGTTAGAGGGGAACCTAGGACCAATCGCAGCCTTTGCTTATTGCTATGTTGATATGTTGATTGTTGAGTTTCTGTGAACTGAATACGTTTTAGTGGCCGTCTCTCTTTGACCCTTTTTCGGCCACGGAAGAGCCCAATTCGGTTTTTGGCTTTGCTTTTTTGCACTTAACCAACTTCTAGCAGGCTGCTGAGTGTGCAAACCTTTCTTACTTGAAATGCTATAACAAAGTTGGTGTGCTCACCCTGGCTGACACCAAAAGTATATACTTCATTAACTACATTTGGAGTGCTGGATAGACATGGGTTGATTGACCGAACCGATGGTTCCGGTTTCTGCTTAAGCTGCCCAACACTCGGTTTATCTTAGGGGTGGACACCGGTCCAAAACCAGACCGGATCGGACCGGGAACCCCAAAACTGATGGACTGGGGACCGGACAGGGATTTCGTCCGGTTTTATATAATATTAAAATCAATATAATTTTTATTTAAATTTAATTTTTTATTAAATTTTATAAAAATCCGGTCCGGATCGGGACCGGGAACCCCCATTTGCATGGACCGAGGATCAAGTTCGGTCCGGACCGGATTTTGCCCACCCCTAGTTTATCTGCTTAGGTTCAGGTGTTGGTTTAAATTGGTCGGTTTTGAACGGATTCTAGTGTCGGTTTAGAACCGGCAAAACCCAATGGTTTGATAGTTCACCATTTTGCTGAACCTTTACCGAACCGAACCAAACCGTCGGTTTCTATTCTGGTCTAAAGTACGTTAAGGTTTGAGCCTTCAGTTTGCCGGGTTAGTATGAACTGATCGAGCACCCATGTAATGTTATACACTTTGGAAACTTATTATTTCGTGTAATAGATCCTCCTATATCTTTAAAGCAAAACCTTTTCTAATCCCCTCATTCAACCGCGAGTCTACTTTTCATCCTTTTCTTTTCCAAACAAGTTGTTTTTCTTATTTTCATTTTTCTTTTACTCCTAGTTATACCAGTAACCACCCACTCATTCCATGACCAAAAAAATAAGCTACCCACCCATTATGTCTTTAACTGCGGTTTTTTTTTTCATATTTTTCCGCTCTACTTTCATCTCAAAAAATCGTCAATCTTCTTATACATATATCTTATAATATATCTAACCGACATGTAAAGTTGGAACATTTTATCATTAATTGCCCCCACATCAATTCATTCATTCATGTTATAGTATATAAATTATTATGTTATTATCTCTACTTTATATTAATTCCATCTGTAAGTATTAAAATAATAATATTAAATCACATATTTATTTTTATATAATACCAAATCAATTTTTAATTAAATAAATTTATATTTTATAAAATATTATTATATTACATTTTGTTTAATTTAAGCAATATTATATAAATTTAATTTTTAATTTATCTTAACATCGAATCACGATCGTGGATTGAAAAAATATTATCACGGTTCAGATATAAAAATATTATCAATATCTAAATTTTAATAATATTATTATATATGGTTTTATCAATTAGATTATACGTCAAAAAATATTATCGATCGTGTACGGTCGTCCGTCGGTACAGACAATTAACTAGCAAGGATATAAGTTAAAAAACCCAAATCTCAAATTTGTAGTTTAGCATACCAGTGATCGATGGCATCCAATCCCCTCATCATATATAGAGTAAATAAAATTCTTTGTACATCAAAAGATAATCTTTGTTGATGGGCTTGTATTTTTTTTTTTTTTTGTGGGCAAATTAAAATTCTTTGTATATATGCTACGAGATTACAGTATATATTATTACTATTATCCTTTGATGGCATCATATATACTGTAATCTCGTAGCTCTAATCGGGTTTAATGTTGGATTTCGAACATATGTAGAATAGTAGGTGATTTGATCTGTGATTTATTTTTTTATTTTTTTTTTGGTTGAGTTGATCTGTGATTTATTTGTAGTGTAGTGGATAGTAAGTAGACCTGTCAAAACCTGACCCGACCTAAAAAATCGACCCGAACCGATCGAAAATATTTGGGTTGAAACCCGACTCGAATAGTAGCGAGCAAAGAAAAAAACCGAACCCGATTAACCTGAACCCGATTGGGTTGAAACCCGAGACCGACCCGACCGACCCGATATATTATATATATGTAGAATAAATATATTATATTTTAGATATTATAATATATTTTATCATAAAATCTATTATAAATAAAATATTATTATAAAAATCTATTAAAAATAATATTATATTATTAAAAATTATTATTTAATCATAATATTATTTTAATAATCATTAAAAATTCAAATTCTTAACCTGTTAGGTCGACCCGAACCCGCACGATAACCCGTCAAGACCCGACCCGGCTTGACCTGTAACCCGATTGACCCGAACCCGCACTCAACCCGAACCCGAAAAGACCGAATCCGAATCCACCCGACCCGACCTTTTTGACACGTCTAATAGTAAGTATAAATTTGAGCACGTTAAGGGTTTAAACTGTAATTCACCCTCAACTTTAAGCATGATGTGCAACAATCTTGCAAGACCCGTGAAGGTGTTAACATCTTCCATCCTTGAAAGTGTGTGAAGTCATGAGCTTGTAAATTCACTCAAACCTTCATCTTATAGTTGTCAACTTTCAGCTTCCATATATCCGGCCATTAATTTACAAGTAGCTAGCCTCAAAGCCACAAAATCCTTTCTAGATCACGAGGATTTTCTCACCACTAGATCGAGGAAAAGGATGTCACCCTTTAAATCACAGCCATGCAAAGCAACTTCAACAACGTACTTTAAGAAAATCTCTCAACTTTGAATTCACATTTCAACTTTTCCCATGGTACTTCCGGCCATCTTGTGATCATATATATATGACTTGAAATAAGAGAACCCATCTTCAAATATCATCATGGGATCTCAAATAGAATTAAAACAATCAAGCAATCGAGAGAAAATAATCCATGTCGTCAATTAATAGGCCACAACCACAACCTAGCTTCTTCGGGGGTCATTTGATCGACATCCACGACGTCCATGATCACGAAGAAGCGGGTAACGATGATCATCAATCAAGGGCGCATTCGGATGATAGCGGTTTCAACTTTATCACTCCTCCAAAACGAGCTAACAACAAGCCAAGGCCAAGTAGATTTCGAGACGCAAAGAGGAGCTTTAGTCGACAAGTTTCCTTGGAAACCGGATTCGCTGTTCTTAAGGAGCGCAAAGATAGAAGAAAATCCCTTCCAAGGAGTGGTAGAAGCTTTGGGGGTTTTAGCAAATTCAACCACGCCCATATTGGAGACATGGTTAACAAAAAAGGAGACTTCGACATGTTTAGGACCAAATCAACTTTCAACAAGCAAAACTCTTTCCTTCCAATCACGGAGGAGGGTGACATTAATCATAACAAGAACTTCACTGGAAATGGCAATGAAGGTTCCTCCAATCAAGGAAATGGTGACTCCAATGTTCCCGTTGGAAGATACTTTGCTGCTCTTCGTGTAAGATATTAATAAGATATTAAGAAGATCTCATTATGTGGTCCATATCACATTAGGTTTATTTATGGGACATCTTGATTTGATAAGATAAGGATGAAAATAGAAGATATGATTTTCTATAAAAGTAAAGATATATTTATTATTGAGCAACTTTGATGATAAGTTGAAATATATCTTTAGAGGATTTTGGCCCCTCTCTCTGCCTATATAAGTGACCCGAGATTCATCATTAGGTCATATTACGTACTTCATAACTCACAAAATATTAGGGTTAAGAGGCTAAGAGAGAGAAGGCGATTTCCATTGCTCGGTGTATTGTGATTATCGGATCGGATCCCATCATCCTCGTCCTCTCAATCACGATGTCTACTGGTATGTATTCGTAATTAAAGACATGATCGAAGATCCTAATATTAATCATGATAAGGTTTAAGTTTACATGTGGTATCGGAGCGTTTTAGGTTGAAGATCATTCTTTTAGTTCGAAATCATCGAAGAATCATGCTAGTATCATGTTTTCCGCTTTTATCTAGTTTGATTCTTGCATGATGTTTTAGTTTGAATCTGATTAAATTATGATAAGCATGTTAATGTCTGAATTTATGGCCGAAAATTTCATAAGAAAAACCGGAAGTTTAGGATCGACTGGAAATTAGGGTTTTTCCGCAATCTGTCGATGTTGTTTTTCTCTGTGTCGGAATTTGACGAAATTTGCATGGTCGATCGGAAATGGCGAGATCTTTCAAGATCATTGCTATGCAATGGGTAGACCGGATTTTAGCCGAATTCCATCGTTTAAGCCCTCAAAATCGCGTTTTTCGACTTTTCGGCAATTATTGTAATCCTATTTCATGATGATAGAAAATTCGTATGATGTTTTTACGAATTGCTTATTGATCCTGGTAGCATGTGTAACCTAATGAAGTGAAGTTAGTAAAAAAAACGTCTTGATTAACTTGTTTGTTATGCATGCATAATATCGGGATTTATGTATTCTGATATACAATATCATATTGTATTGTTTTGAAATTCACCACAGTGATAACACTTCAATACATGAATATTGTATTTCTTTATTGAGTGACATTCATATTATCGTTTGCAATCTGCCACAGTAGATTCAAAGCATGTCTTGGATGTTAAATCATATGTGTTTATTGTATTCTATCATTAAATGACATTCATATTATTGTTTGCAATCTGCCACAGTAGATTCAAAGTATGTCTTGGATGTTAGACTAAGTAATATTATTGATTGGTTTATTTCTTAGCATAATGGTATACCCACAGGTAGACTATACATCATAAGTAAAATATAACCATTAAATAGATGATTTCTTTATGTGATTGAGCATGTATAGGATATCCACAGATACCATACTTGTTTAATTGTAGGATGTAAATCATTCATGCATGTTCAAATCTTAGTCATGTATGTTATATTTTGCCTCGAAATTCAATTATTGTGAGATGATTCCTTTATATATTGCAGTTTCTCAACCTGCACAGCTTAACTCCTTTGTAAACTCAGTTCCCGAACTAGATGGGACTAACTATAATGAGTGGAAAGAACATGTGGAGTTCTACTTGGGTGTGCTTGAGATAGACTCGGGCTTGACTGCGGATAAACCAGTTGATCTTACGGCTGAGTCCACAGATGAACAGAAACTTGTCCATCATGCTTGGACTAAAGCCAATAAACTGTGCTTGAAGTTCCTACGTCTCACCACAACATCCAACATTAAGTCTTCCATTCCTGAAATTGATACCTTAACCGCTAAGGAGTACTTACAGATAATCACTGAACGCTTTAAGCCTGGCGACAAAGATGTTGCTGGAAAACTTATGGCTGAACTCACCACTGCCCGTTATGATGGTACTAAGACCATGCAGCAACATGTACTTGACATGGCTAACTTGGCTGCAAAATTGGCTAAACTGGGCATGAAATTAAAGTAGAGGATTCATTCCTAGTCCAGTTTATCCTCAACTCTTTGCGTCAACAGTATGGTCCTTTTCAGATTCATTATAACACGATTACGGAAACGTGGAATGTGAATCAGTTGACCAATAAGCTGGTTCAAGAAGAGGCTAGAATTAAGCAACAAAGCAGCCATGTGCCTAACGCAAACTACATGCATGTGAATGGGAAGAACAAATTCGGAAAGAAAAATTGGAAGGACATTAAGAAAAGTTCCTCCAATCAGAATAACTCTTCCAACCAGTCCAGTCAATCTGCACCAAAGAAAGCTAAGAAGAATGATAACTGCCATTTTTGCAAAAAGAATGGGCACATTCAAAAGGATTGCGTAAAGCGCAGAGAATGGTTCGAAAAGAAGGGTAAGCCTCTGGCTTTTGTGTGTTTTGAATCAAACTTTGTAGAAGCACCTTCTAATACATGGTGGATTGATTCTGGATCTAATGTTCACGTTTCAAACTCGATGCATGGATACCTTACAACCCGGAACATAACTCCAAATGAAGCTTACCTTTACATGGGAACTTGTGTGCAATACATTCCGGCCTCTTCATTGACTGGGTTATTCTTCCCCATGCCTGGAACAAAAGCCAATGGAGATTGCTTTGTCCAACGTCTTATATCATCATATGCTCTTAGTTTCTTTGGTTGTTTTGTCTCCTTACCATGTTTCTTCTTTGTGATTGAAATGGCTAGGTCATTTGGGAACAATGAGTGCCAAAATAAACCATGCAAGAGAGTGAAGACGCATAAAATAGAAACCATTGTAGACGCCATGAAAGAAAGGGCTAGAGCCAAAACTTTGGTCTCTACTGAAGGAACTTGTTCTGCGTACTTTATGGTTGCTATTGATGCCGTTGTCATGGGAAAAGTATAAGACCACCATGCCATTGAGAATTTGCCAAACAAATGCATGAAAACCATCCGTTCACACATTCATGCCACAAGCATCCATGCACACAATTCATTGAATTCAAGTACAAAACATATCAAACACTAACTAGCTAGTAAGGGTGTCTAAAATGGATTTATTATACATTTGTACCTGAACCCCGTGAAGAAGTTAACCCGAATGACGAGGGAGATGTAGAGGAACAAAGCGATGAAGAAGCAAGTTCGCGCCAACCCATCAAACTCTCCATATATAGTAACCCAAGCAATACTTGCAGCCGAAGGGGCGGCAATAAACATAGAGTAAACAGGGTGCAACTCCTTGGGCAACACTTCGCTTGTGGGCAACCTTTGATAAAGTGTCACAAACACCCGAATCATGATGTATTTCTATGGCATTTCTTCTTCTTTTTCTTTATACATTAAGATGCCAAACCATTATTTGTATATAGGATAATTACAACATACTTCATGTGCATAGTACGTTCTTTGCTATTTGAGTATGCTGATGTGGTGTTCTCCTTCTTACATGGAAGACCATTTGGTTAATTGGATATCAATTTTGCAATTAGTGCTTGGTGAGAATATGAAGACTTAAGTTCAACCAAAAAAACAAGAATATGAAGACTTAAGTTAGGGTTCTCAATTTACTAAGGATGCTAGGAAAAAAACATAAATCAAATAAAAGAAACGAAGTGAATCACTCTATTCAAAAACCAAAAGAAATAAATGAAGAAGAAAACCTTAATTTAATCAAAAATCAAATGAAAAACAATTGGTGTGTTTAGGAAACAAGTTTCCGAGTTTTTGGTTGTCAAGTTAAGGGAACAAAACAAAACAAAACAATTAAAACACCACCCTGTTAAAGTTTATAATAATAGAGGAATACCGATCAAGAGAAACGAATTTTGTGGAAAAAATGAGAACGAATATCAAAACAAAATGTTGTTATTTGTAGTTAAATATTTTAAGTGCATAGGTTTTTGAATATATGAAAAAAACATTATACAAATGTACAATATGTGAATATAGTTAACTATTAGTTTGAACATTAATAATTAGTCGTTTGAATGTGTAGGTATTGAATCTGGGTGGGGCATTTCGTCGAATGGGTGGTGGGCAACTCGAGGGAGGAGGGAGAAGAGAGCGGAAAAGAGGGCTTTTTGAGTGCGGAGCGTCTAGGGTTTGAGGAGACTGAGCATGTGGTGGAGGCGGCGGCAACCATGGCTGAGGGGAGAAGGGGAGACGATAGTGTTAGAGGGGAAACCTAGGATCAATCACAGCCTCTCTTTGTTTGTTGTAAATTTGAGTTTGTCTGAAGTGAATACGTTTTAGTGGCCACCTCTCTTTCACAATTTGACCTTTCTTCGGCCATGGAAGAGCCCAATTTGGTTTTGGCATTTGCTTCTTGGCACTTTACCAACTGCTAGCAAGTTGCTAAGTGTGCAACTTTTCTTACTTGAGACCTACTATACTAAATTTGGGTTGCTCACCCTGGCTGACACCAAAAGTATCTGCTCCATTAGCCTCATTATGAGTGTCATGTAGACGTGTGTCGGCTAACCAAATTGGCGGTTCCGATTTGGATTTAAGTCGGCCAGTTTCGAGCCAGTTCTAGTGTTATTTAGAACCGGTTAGATCCTCCGGTTTGGTGGTTTATCGTTTTGCAAAAAGTTTACCGAACCGAACTGCCGGTTTCAATTATGGTCCGATCTAGGCTAAGATTTGGGCTAGATCGGTTGCCATTTGAGTGTTTACAAGTTACAACTGTTTTCAAATGAAGCCCATGGATGATTACTTGTTAGACCTTTTGATTGTTTCCAAATGAAGCCCATGGATGATGATAAGTGATAACCCATCTAACCCGAATGAAGCACATAAACCAACTTGATAGTGTGGCGAGGCCCATATCGCGCCAATTACGCGAGCCCAAAGCATATAGCTCTGCGGTTTTTCTCATCTGCCTCTAATTAAAATCTTTAAGAGGGAACAATCGTGAGGGAACATTAAACGCGGCTTTCTTGCGCACCGTTTTATTTTCTATATGCACCGCACCGACACGAAACAAGCTTGCACGCCACTATAGCAACGAAACGAGGGCGCGCGGAAGGGTAAAATTGTCGACCCCAAAATTCCATAACGGAGGCCCTGCGAGTCTTGGGTGCACGCGAAGGCCCATTGAGCATCGTTGTGGGCTTGCTGAAAGGCCCGTTGAGCGCCAGGTTGGGCTTGCTCGAATGCCCATTGAGCGTCGGGCTGGGCTTGCTCAAAGGCCTGTTGAGCTCCATGTTGGGCTTGCTCGAAGGCCCGTTGCGCGGCGCTAGGCCCAATACAATCCAAACCTATGCGACCATTAGGCCGAATACGACCCAACCTTTGGGCCCATTAAGCCTAATACGATCCAAACCGAATAGAATCTCGATCTAAGCGAATGTTCATGAAACAGTAAGAACATAAACCGAAACGGTAGTCGAACATGATAAACAACCGAAACTAAATAATTGAACACGAGTTGGGTCTATGGGCCCATTAGGCCCAATATGATCCAAACCGAATAGAACTCTCGATCCAATGCAACGTTCATGAAAGAGTAAGAACATAAACCGAAACAATAGTTGAACGTGATGAAGAACCAAAACTAAGGAATTGAACTCGAGTTAGACCTATGAGCCCATTAGGCTCAATACGATCCAAACCGAATAGATATCTCGATCCAATGCAATGTTCATGATAGAGTAATTAAGAACATAAACCGAAACAATAGTTGAACATGATGAAGAACCAAAACTAAGGAATCAAACTGAATAAAAATCTCAATCCAATGCAAGGTTCATAAAAGAGTAAGAACGTAAATTGAAACGATTGTCGAATTTCATGAAGAACTGAAACTAGGGAATCGAACTCGAGTTAGGCCTATGGGCTCATTAGGTCCAGAAATGATTCAAATTGAATAGAACTCTCGATCTAAGTGAATGTTCATAAAAGAGTAAGATCATAAACCGAAACGATAGTCAAACATGATGAAGTACCGATACTAAGGAATCGAACTTCCCAAGTTCAAGTTCGATTCCTTAGTAAATTGTGGTGTAAATACAACTTCGTGCGGGTGTGCATTGCAATAGCCACATTAAATTGACAATAAAAAAGTGAATTTGAGCATTTGTTCTACCAAAAAAAACATCTTAAAAACATGACGTTAACGGCTTGCTATGCTCGGATAAAAAGTAGTTTGTGGTACCTTGAAATACATAAAAATTAGTTTTTTTTTGAATTTCAAGATAAAAAAAAATATACTTTTTATTTAGAAGTGAAGCAAGGAGTGACATTTCTTAAATTTTTTTTTGTTTGGATCATTTTTGTAAATAACCGGGTACAGTATATATGTAGATAAATTTTTCATAAATAATGTGATTTTCCTGTTTTCTTTGGTTTAAATGTGATTTTCTTTTTTGTTCAAGCAACAACTGGAGGTTCGTGTTACATGTTCATATGTAGTGCACTCAAACATGCATTTTTGACAGGGGTAGTCTAGTGGAGCATGACAGAGCATCGGTCTGATAGACCGCAGATTCGATCCCCCTAGTCTCCTTGACGTGAAGCATATGTAAATTCCCTCGTAAGAGCTCTCTGAGCCCTTGGGTCTTCCCTGCCCTTGAACTTGGGCACTATCCCCTCATCTCAAATCTTTTTGACTTAAAAAAAATGCATTTTTGACAGATTAAATATGAAAGATGTCTTCTATAAATTAAACTTTCGGTGCAGACGCATGCATCAATATGACTTGGAATATGACTTTCAAGCAAAGTATATATGTCATAAACCACAAAGCAAACAAAAAAGTTTAAAAAAGATTATTGTCGATAAAAAAAGAAGCAAGGTTTGAAGGTATGTTTGTGAGACTCTGTGTCGAGAAATTTCCCACATCTGAAATTGAAAACCTTCATGTACACGAGTTGTTTCCCTATTGTCAATTAATTCTAGGGTGAAAATTCGATCATGTAATTATATGTCGGGCCTACTACGCATATGCATATGAATCGATATGGGAACCCTCACGTTAAATGTGGCTCACCGACTTTTGCAATATTAATAAAGAAAATGCCCCTTCTTGCCAATTACTCTATTTAATCAATAATCATGCTCATGCATTGTATATTTGAACCTTACTCGACACATTTATGCAAATAAAATTCCCTTTTAAATTGTATTCTTAATTTCTCTACATGCATCATGCAAATGATAGAAAAGTATGGTTACACATTTTGTTAACATCAACACCGGTGCGCCATATCATCACATGTATAAAGATATATCATCTTTGGAAGAGTTAATCTAATATAATCATACTTGACAAGTATTGAAAAGGCAGTTTCAAAGTAAACTTTATGGTCAAGATTAACGAGCTATAACAAAGTGTGAAAAGGATAAGAACTATAGCTAACAAATTCCTTTTTTCCAGAGGCACCAACCCAACAAATTTTCCATTGAATTTTCCGGATAAGGGCTGGCCGGAATAGGAGAGAATGATGGTTGATTACATCACCACACTAGTTCAATGTGATTAAGATAAGCATAATTATAAGTAGTTAATAATCATGGATCAATTAAGTTGGTCCATTCTCACCTACCAAAAACAAATGGAAGTGAGATCAGTGGTGGTTGGTGAAGAGTGTGAAAGATGTCTTCTTTTATCTAGCTACCTCCAATTCTCTTCCACAGTTTTTTCAACTATCAATCTCTAATCATTGTTGTGCTTGTTTTCGATCAATTTCTAGGTTTATCATGTCGTTGAATTAATGAAGTTTGTATCGGAGAATTTTGAGCATTAAATTACAATATGGAGTTATCAATTCGTAGATTTTTCTCTTCAGTTTTTACATATTAAATCAATTTATATTCAAGTTTTTGCTTTTATCAGCAATTTTGATATGCTAATTCGGAGAAAAAAGTTTGCTAATAAAGAAACAAAGAAGTAACTGACCTAATTGTCTTTTTTTTTGGTCGAACTGACCTAATTGTCTTTTGAAAAACACAAATTCAAATGTTTTGGATTTATGTACACGATTATACGATCCCGCCATTCAAATAAGGAGTTTTATCAACCGATCCTAATGGTATTTTATTAACGGCTTTTTTAAAAAATTATATCTTAAGGGTAAAGGTTGAGATCTATTCTAATACAATACTATAAAACAAAGTCAAGTATTTGCTAAAATTTGCGCCCCATCATCCATGCTGAATAAAATATTGATTTTATTTTTTAATTGTATCTTCTAGAAATAATCTTTATATTCACTTGATATTTTTTCCAGTTTTTGGTATCTTAAGAAATATAATTTTCATTTATATAATTAAAAGGCTTTATTTAGGTAAAAGAGATTTTTTTAATCATTTTGTGAAGATTCTAGGTGATTAATTAAAATAATAGATTGTATAATTGAAGCGATTGTATTTTATTTAATTATAGATAATATAAATAGCCATATTATTGAATATAAAAGAAAATCTTAATAAATAATTGCAAAAAATTTCAATAAGTATTACTTGGAAAACTAATCGTACGTAATAATCTTAATCAAATTGATTGAATTTATTTCTGTATAGATAAAACATAAAAACATATATTACCAAGTAAAATATGAATTTATTTGGGTTGTACATTCTCGAGTAAAAGGGAGGCTCGAGTTAAAATGTGATCTCAGATCGATTAAATCTTATTTATATTCACACCTTACTCATACATGGTAACTTGGTAAGGGATTTGTGCTAGTTGTTGTTTTTGAAAGCTAAAACCTTATATGAAATCAAAAAAATCAGTCAAAAAAATGTAATTCTAAAAATATATTAATCTAAGAAGTATTTCAGTTTGAAAGCTATGCCTTGAGGAAAGGACGACATAGATTAGAGTAACTGTTTTTCAATATTTACTTACATATAATTAAACTATTTATTTATTGAACTTTTAATTTATCCCATTTTTATCGATCAGGAACTAAGTGTAATATATGGAGTATTTCTTTTCATTAAAAGTGCAAAATAAATTTTTTGGACTGTAGTCTGTACATAATAATAATATGGAGTTCCAAACAAACGAGCAATCTAGCTGGTATATATTTAAAAATGGCAGGTTTGCATATACTTTGTTCACTTATATTTTCATTGAAAACTACACACGAGTGTAAAGATTTCATGTCAGAATAAAAGTTACATAGAAGTACAATATATATTTCACGTCAGATGGTTTGATAATACTCCCTCCGTCCCGGAAAGTTTGGCCAAAAGTACATTTGCACGCGAATTAATGAGAAGTGTTAAAGTTGATGAAAAGGGTATAAAAAAGAGTAATTTATAAGATTGGTTGAGGATAATTTTGTAATTTTATAGGAAAAAGTGATAAAATTGAGAGAAAAGTTGGATAATGGAGGTAATATATGAGATTGTATGAGGGTAAGATTGTAAAAGCATAGTGACATAAATGAAAATAAAGTAGAGATGGACAAACTTTCAGGAACGCCCAAAAAAGAAAGACGGACCAACTTTCGGGGACGGAGGGAGTAACTAACAAGAGATACTAGGGATATTGAGGTCTATCTTCGATACAAATCAAATTTCACCGTTCCATCTATCATTGGGATTAAACTTTCGACCAAAAACAATCATTGGGATTAAACGGATCGATACAAACCGATTTACCTTATTCGTGAGCAGTACGGTCTTTATCGGTTGGAACGCAAGTCCAGACTTTATATATGATCAAAGGTGAATTCCTCCACAATAAAAAATATAACAAAAATACAATAATGACAGAAGAGGTCCAATTTCAACCACATGCTGTATTTATAGCGCAATTGTTGGAGCACTTGAATATGGATGTCGGTATATATAGCCCCACATAAGCATACATGCACATGTCGTTGAACCTAGCTGAAAGGCCCACTGTCTTTTTTCACCTATAATAAGAGAATTAAGATGAAGTGAAAATGCCTGTTGTTAGTACATAAAATATGTCGTGTACAAGTTTCAACTCCTTCTTCAATGATCTTCTTCTTCAAGTTTCTTCTCCCAGCCTCTTCGCCTTCAATGACCTGCAAAACAATGGACCAAGGGGCGAGCGACCCCTAATCCACCTCCGATGCTTAAGTCAGAATAGGTACAATGTCGATTAAAAGGCGTCAGACAGAGCGATGGCTTAGAACCTAGAGCTTACCTTCCACATGGTACACATGTGTATTTATAGAGGAGAGGGACAAGAGAATTAAGATGAAGTGAAAATGCCTCTTGTTAGTACATAAAATATGTCGTGTAAAAGTTTCAACTCCTTCTTCAATGACCTTCTTTTTCAAGCTTCTTCTCCCAGCCTCTTCGCCTTCAATGACCTGCAAAACAATGGACCAAGGGGCGAGCGACCCCTAATCCACCTCCGATGCTTAAGTCAGAATAGGTACAATGTCGATTAAAAGGCGTCAGGCAAAGCGATGGCTTAGAACCTAGAGCTTACCTTCCACATGATACACATGTGTATTTATAGAGGAGAGGGACAAGAGGGGGGCGCGCGCCTAGGGTTAGGGCAGTGCCTTGCTCCCTAAGTCAACCAAATATCTTATCTCAGGCGAAGATAAGATTCTCCTCCATAAATAATATCCTAACTAGAGTAACTACCCTACTAAAGGATAAAGCATAATAAATGTGGATAGCAAAATAAATAAGATTCAGAAATAAATGCTAACTAATTGATAGGGAATTTTGCCCGCCTACACCTCTTAATATGGTATAAATTGCAGAAAACTACTACTCGGTCAGTATTACGATACATGACCATGTTGAAGCTTAATTTATATATAATATGGACCTCATACAATTCGGTATGAACCTTATAAGATTGATTTATGAGCATGTGGTGTCTTATGTAATTTATATTGACATTCTTCCTATATTGTAGCTTGATCAACAACTCCGATCATTTAACATGAGTGTAGCTTGATTCGCATGTCCCATATGTGTGTTTGTACGTAGTGTTGATGGAGCGATAGTACGTTAATTAAGTTGTTGTTGTTGCAAGAACGGTGATTGTGTACATGGTGATTAGCTTTGGAATCAAATGCTTTGTTGGTTGTACATAGTACAAGAGTTAAGGAGGTTGGGACACAGACAATATGGATGGAAGATGAGCGACGAATGTGCAACATTGAATGCACAAATGGGTGGTGGGCTATCAACCAAAGACGATTGAGCTAGATCAACTGCGAGGACAAGTGGAAGTCTAGTGACGAGTGGTGACCGTGCAAGGCTGGTCGAGAGCATGAGTGGTGTAAGATTATGGGTAAAATCCCCCTTGGGGTGTTCCTTCTCATTATCATGATATATATACAATTACATGACCTGGGTTACAAGATAGGGCAAATATAATACAATATGCTAATACGCCCCCGCAGTCGAAACTGGGGGTGTTCGAACAGTGAGACTGTCTCTGAAATCTAGAAATAATTGCCTAGGTAACCCTTTAGTAAAAATATCTGCATACTGATAGCGAGAAGGAACATGAAGGACCCGAACATGACCCATAGCAACCTGATCTCGAACAAAGTGAATATCCAACTCAATATGCTTCGTACGCTGATGCTGAACGGGATTGGACGCGAGGTATGTGGCCGAGACATTGTCCGTGTACACCAGAGAAGCACGCGAGAGAGGGACGTGTAGTTCGAGAAGAAGGTTCCTAATCCATGCACATTCAGCCACGGCATTTGCAACACCGCGGTACTCCGCCTCTGCACTCGAGCGTGAGATCACTGACTGACGCTTGGCAGACCATGATATGAGTGTGTCGTTGAGGAAGACACAGTAGCCGGAGGTGGACCGCCGTGTGGTGGGGCAGCCGGCCCAATCAGCGTCAGTGTAGGCCACCAACGAAGGCGCGGAAGAGGCGGTGACAGTGATGCCGAGAGAAGCGGTACCATGAACATAGCAAATGATGCGTTTCAGGGCAGAAAAGTGACTCTCTCTCGGATCATGCATGAAGAGGCAAATCTGCTGAACTGCATAGGAAATGTCGGGTCTCGTGAAAGTAAGATACTGCAGGGCCCCAGCAAGACTACGGTAGAGGGTCGGATCAGCAACAGGAGGACCCATATCGGCATGGAGTTTCGTCCCTGTGTCAACCGGTGTAGCAGCAGGATTACAGGACGACATGTGAGCTCTGTCAACAATCTCCCGAGCATACTTTTCCTGAGATAAGAACAACCCAGATGATGTGCGTCGGGCCGAAATCCCAAGAAAGTACGAGAGTGGGCCTAAATCAGACATAGCAAACTCCTTGCCAAGAAGAGATATGATAGAGGACCGGAGAGCATCAGATGAGGCTGTCAAGATAATATCATCAACATAGAGCAAAAGGTATGCAGTCAAAGTACCCTTCCTGAAGACGAAGAGCGATGAATCACACCTGCTACTGACAAAACCGATCCTGTAAAGAAAAGTAGCAAACCGCTGATACCAGGCTCTGGGAGCCTGTTTGAGGCCATAGAGAGACTTCTTGAGGAGGCACACATGCTTGGGTTTAGCTGAATCAATGAACCCAGGCGGCTGAAACATATAGACAGTTTCCTGTAGGTGGCCATGCAGAAACGCGTTCTTGACGTCCAATTGATGAATGGCCCAAGAACGCGACACCGCTAAGTGCAAAACAGTTCGGATCGTAGCCGGTTTCACAACCGGACTGAATGTCTCATCACAATCAATACCGACCTCTTGCGACCTACCATTGGCAACCAATCGCGCCTTGTAGCGTTCAAGAGAACCATCCGACCGAAACTTGTGCCTGAAAAGCCACATACACCGTACCACATTGACCTTGTCCGGTCGTGGAACCAACACCCAAGTACCATTACTAATAAGAGCACGATATTCATCAAGCATGGCAGCTGACCAATTCGGGTCTAAGAGGGCTGTTTTGTGCGAGGAGGGGACGGGTGAGATGGTGGTGGATGGTTGGGTTAGGGTGTTGAGGTCAAAAAGGCGGCATGGTTTGGCAATTCCGGCACGGGAGCGGGTGGTCATAGGATGATGCGGGGCAGGGGGTTGAGGAGGTGTAGGGGTCGGTGAGGGGGTCGAGCTCGACCTGGGTTGGGTCGTGATCGACCCGGATGGGGTCGTGCTCGACCCGGTTAGGGTCGGTCCTGAGGAGATGGACTGGGAGGGGGTCGGTCCTGAGGGGTTGGAATTGGGGGTGGTCGAGTTCGACCCGTTGTGGGTCGATCCTGAGGGAGGGGCAGGCGAGTGGTCCGACTGTGAAGGGTCCGGGACCGAATGAGACGCAGTAGGCGGCGAAGGTTGGAAAAAATGGGAAGAAAAATATGGAGAGACGGGGTCGTCATGCTCTAGAAACTGGTAGGAGTGATCGGAATGAGGAATGGAGGCAAAGGGGAATTGAGACTCGTCGAAGGTGACGTGTCGCAAGAGGATGAGTTTATGAGAGGCGAGGTCAAGGAAAATGTAGCCACGGTGATCCGAAGGGTAACCAAGGAAAACACATGGGGTGGAACGAGGTTGAAGTTTGTGTTGAGAGGTGGCAAGAAGGTTAGGAAAACAAAGACACCCGAAAACCCGAAGATGGGAGTAGGAGGGAGTGGTGTTGTATAGGATTTGAGTGGGGCTGCGGTTTTGGAGAGTGGTGGAGGGAAGGATGTTGATAAGGTAGGTGGATAGGCGCACGGCGAAGTGCCAAAAGCGCGCCGGGAGAGAGGCATGAAGGAGAAGGGTTCGAGCCATGTTATTAATGGTGCGAAGGATTCTTTCGGCTTTGCCATTTTGAGACGAGGTGTGAGGACACGAGAAGAGAAAGACAATGCCATGAGCTCGAAAAAAGGAGTGAAATTGGTGGTTATCAAACTCTTTCCCATTATCGCATTGAAAGGATTTTATGGTGGTGTGGAATTGGGTTTTAACAAAGTTGTGAAACTGAACAAAGTGTTCGTAAACTTGAGACTTGTATTTGAGAGGAAAAACCCATATGAAGTGAGAATAATCATCCAAGAAAACAAGATAATATTTGTGCCCATCACTACTAGAAACTGGAGATGTCCATACATCACTATGAATAATATCAAAAGGAGACATAGTAGTAGTTTTAGATGAATAAAAAGGAAGACGAACATGTTTTCCAAGTTGACAAGATTGACAAAACAAATGAGAACCACTATTTTTATTAAGCTGAGGAAGAAAACGGTGCTGAAGAAGACGGAAAACAGGGGCGCCAGGGTGGCCAACACGAGCATGCCATGTGGGAGACGACACGGCAGCCAGGGAGACAGAAGAAGGTGAATGACCGGATGGAGGGGGGCGGGTGACAGGATAGAGCTCGCCAGAACTATTGCATCTCATTCGGTGGGTTCCCGTACGAAGATCCTTCACAGAAAAACCAGTTGGGTCAAATTCAACAGAAACATTATTATCAGTTGTGAATTGTCTTACGGAAACAAGGTTTTTGATGATGTTGGGAGCTAGAAGGACATTGTTGAGGTGTAGGGGAGAGGGTTGGGCAGGGATAAGGGCGTTACCTAGACCCGAGGTTGGTATTTTGCTACCATTCCCAACAATTATCGAATGAGAGGGACTCTTAGAAGTAATGGACGAGAGTATACCTGAGTTGTTGCCATGTGGGAGGAGGCGCCGGTGTCCATGTGCCAAGTGTTGTCCTGCGGGTACAACGTCATGGTGTTGAAATTCTGAGAGAGATCGGTGGGGCTGCTGTACACCGTATGAGCTTGTTGCTGTTGAGGAGGGGCGGATCGAAGAATACCAGCCGACGGAGAAGACGGGTAGGGGCATGGTGGTTGGTTCCAGGCATTGAAGGGCCACTGTGGAGTTTGGTTGAAACTAGCTGGAATCTGAACCCAGCCGAAAGGAGTACGCTGAAAGTTGACAGCGCCCGACCCGCGACCGCGACCCCCACGCCCGCGACCGCGGCCACCACGCCCGTGACCGCGGGTGCCATTGCCACGACCAGTGTTGCCGTCATTCGGTGGCTGTGGCGGGGCTGGTCGCTCGAGCGGTGGAGCCTGTGGTTTGTCGGTGGCGGCAGCAAGTGCCTTGGAGTCCGCCGAGAGGGCCTTTTGCTGATTACGCCGGGTCTCTTCAAGGAGGACCATGGACCGGGCTTTAGAGAAATTAGGAAGCGGATCCGTAGGCGGATCGACTCATCAAGTTCCCATTGAAATAGGATCCACACAAGGAAAAGCACTTGTTGAATGAAGCTTGCAACAGTATCAAATTCCGAAGTAAGGCCGGCGATGAGCTGAATGGTCAACTGGCGGTCAGAGACAGGCGCTTCGACGTTGGAAAGTTGATCGGCCACATCCTTGAGATGTTGGCAGTAGGCCGAGACCGACGGAAAGGCTTCAAGTCGGCATCTTGCGAACTCATTCTGAAGATACACAGCCCTGGACGCCTTGTTGTCCTGGAAGATGTTTTGGAGGCGCTTCCAGGCCGAGAGGGCTGTGGAATTAGGTTCAAGGATTGTAAGAAGCAGCTCCTGAGAGATGGTGGCATAGATCCATTGAAGAAGGATCGCATCAAGTTGATCCCACAAGTCATCATCAACATCTGCAGGCCGGGGAGTATTCGGGTCGATGTGATCGAGAACCCGATGAGCACGCGCCGCGACCTTGAACAACTCAGACCAGGAGTTGTATTTTGTGTTAGTCTGATCAAGAACAATTGGGATCAGGTTTTTGATATTGGAGACGGCTAGGGCAGAGTGGAATCCCGACTTTCTGGAATCGGAAGAGGAGGATTCCGGTGTAGCCGGTGGTTCCTTGAGAGGATGCTTCCCAGAGTTGTCGTTGGGATTGTCCGACATTGTGAGGAGGGAGTTTGAGAGAGGGTCGAATGATGCCCGGGGGTGGGCGAGAGGGTGGGCAGCGAGCCGATCTCAAGGATCGGTCGGTAGGACGGGGAGAGGAGGGGCGGCGCAAGGGGAGGCGCGGCACAGGAGAGGGCTGACGGCGCCGGGACGGAAGCGGGGTAGGGTTAGGGTTTGGGAGCTCGTGATACCATGTAAGATTATGGGTAAAATCCCCCTTGGGGTGTTCCTTCTCATTATCATGATATATATACAATTACATGACTTGGGTTACAAGATAGGGCAAATATAATACAATATGCTAATAAGTGGTGACAACGTCAAGAGCAATGATGTCGTAACAACAATGGATGGGGTCAGAACAAATAGCGGACTCGTTTATGGTTGCGAAATTTGGTAGGGCAAATCTGAAACCCTAATGGTTGAGAGATGGTTTTGTATAGTAAGCATTTTGGTATCTTATTTTTTTTGGTTGAATAAACATTTTGGTGTGGTATTGAAACAAAGTGAAACGACCAAGGATGTATAAAGGCTCCGAATTTGAATGACGGAAATGTCTTAACATAATCATGTCTTCCTTCCTTTTTCTGAAACATGATAACATTGTTATGTTTTTGCAACCTTAATATACTTTTATAATCAAACGAACATCGCCATATTATACTTCAAATTAATTATATCAACCATATAAATATATATATGACCAGATCTTCTACAAACAAATGAGTAAACATCGAACGAAAAAAAATCTTCTTTTGTTTTTTTGATCGAGGGTACTACTCACGGGAATCGAATCGGAAACCTATAGGTACTAACTACCCTACAAGCTTAACCATTGACTAAATACATTTCCGAAGTCAAAAAAAATCTTAAACCGTTCCACGCTATAGCTGCATATATACTTTGATCAAAAAAAAAAAAGCTGCATATATACATATACACATTAATTATGAGAGTTGTATGAAAACTTAACTTAAAAGATCCTACAAATTAATGACTTATACGCCAATAGAAACCATTTCAGTAATAAAAAAGATCTAAAAACTAATTTTTGTATACATATACTAAGGAAAAACATTTTGCCATGGGTAAATGCAATGTTCATTTAACTTTCATGTCAACTTAGTGTTTTTCAAGTGATTATATATAGTTGAAAGAGGCCGTCCCGAACCTGTCGTGCACGACAAAAAATATAATATATGACTTGTTGAATATTGTTAGATATCCTTTTAGCGGTGAACTACAAAAAATTATATACTTATACATATATAATCAATCATCAATATATATATTATAAAAGCCGACCGTTTTCGAGCCACCACGTTGATTCTGGCCCCACCGCATATTTGATAAAAATAGTTTTTATTTATGTTATTTCAATAATCTAATTGTATTTCTTACTATCTATTTATGTAGAAGATATGATCAAATTTCCAAAGTTTGATAAGATATTCTATCTTTTTAATATATCACTTATCTTATATAAAGTTGATTTTGACCCACCTTATATTTGATATATAAAAAAAGTTAATATAAGTTAATATAGAACAACGATCGCGTACTTGATGTCCATAATATAGAAATATAAGTTTATATATAGACACTCGATCTCCTAATTTTAGTGTTAATAAAATTGGAGCATGTGCTTAGATCACATCTATATTGCTCAACTTGGATCATAAATATAGAAATCATCGTTCTCCCAAAACTTTATTTCATGTAAACAGGTCCGCCAATTCACCGATCCTCATCATCATACCTATATACTAAAGCGAAGGTTAAAAATAATAATCATCAATATATCAATATATATATATATTATAAAAGCCGACCGTTTTCGAACCACCACGTTGATTCTGGCCCCACCGCATATTTGATAAAAAATAGCTTGTATTTATGTTATTTCAATTAATCTTATTATATTTCTTATTATCTATTTATGTAAAAGATATGATCAAACTTTCAACACTAATCTTTTCTAAAATTGATTATTGACCCACCTAATATTTGATAAAAAAAAAATAGTTTTGATTTTTGGTATTTCAATTAATTTGATTAAATTATATATTATCTATTCATGCACAAGATATATTCAAATTTTCGAATTTTGGTAAGATATTCTATCTTTTTAAATGTATCACTTAATTGAAAAACATGATTCTAATATATATCTTGAATTTATGCGGGTGGCAGATAATGTTATAATTATAATAATTTATGTGTTATAATTATTATATTTTTAAAAATAATTTTTATTATTCGCATTATATAGAGTTTTCCTATTGAATTTCTTCTTATCAATTTATAAGAAAAATATTTTGTCAATTATTAATTGTTAAAGCATTATAGGGAAAAATCTTTCACAAAAAAATAAGAAAATTATTTGAATATTGGATTCAATTTATTTCCTTAATACATGTAAATTTGTGGTTTCCTACTTTTGTTTATTAAATCTTTATAAACTTTATCAATTTATCGATTGATGAAACATTTTAATTGTTTATTTTTATATTTAGTAAAATTATAGTTTTTATTCATACTATTTTTCATTCTTGATAAATTTATCTTTATCTATTTATATTGAAAATATCTTTATAAATCAAGTTTACTATAGAAGATTTTATTCTATCTAATTTTTTTCCTATCTATCTTTTCATATTTCCTTATTTATATATTTCAATTAATTTTTCTATATAAATAACTTTATCTTCATTTAACTATAAAAATATGTAAAATTTGAGATGTTTTATAAAAAAAGAAATCGATTTTATAAGAAAAAAACATCTATTCACTATTCTGCATATATGTGTACAAGTTTTTTATTATCACATTTACTTATACATTATTAACTTAGCTTTAAAGTATAATATAATAAAATTAAAAAATGTATACTAAGATATGATTTGCTATGACAAATCTCAAAACTTCCAAAGTAGATATGATATTACGACTAACTAATTAGATATGATTGGTATGCATCTTTCCATAGGTAGTTTATGAGGTTTTAGGGTCAAATCAAATCAAATTTCATACTCCGCCAAAGTATATTATTTTTACCGATAATACAAATTTCTTACAATAAATACTTACTATCCAAAATACAATATTATAGGTTTATAAGGTAAAGCTCTTTTGTTAGTAAGTGAAATTAAGTGTGCATAAATTCCATATTATAATGTAATTAAGAATAGTTTTAATATTTAACATATGTCGTACGTGGTACGACGGGGTTAAGCTAGTTTATATAAAAAAAATCGTACCAAGCCACCAAAGAAACAAGAGTTGATCTTGGACAAAATAAACAAAGAAAGAAGACATGATCAATCTTGGATAAAATGGGGTTGGTATGAATGTATGATGTCCACTAGATCGAAGGGGGTTGGTTGTTGGTAAGGGTGAAGAAGGAAAAAGGAGAATTAAATTGATTTTTTCTACATACATTGTAAAGGTTATGACATTATCCGAAATCAAAAAATTACATCATTATTTCATTTTTTTCAAATCATCGATCACTTGTCTGTTTATGAATCGGCTTAACATATCCTCATAACAGATATATAATTAAGATCGTGATATAATCTAACCAATTAGGCGTATATGCATCATGCATGGCTGTTTTCCTATAAATTAAACAGGGGCAAATACATCCGGAGATCCCTGTATTTTAACGTTTTTTCCCAACAGACCCCTCTATTTAAAAATGTTCTATTAGGCCCCTCTACTAATATGAATTTGTTCTATTGAACCCCTCATCATTAATCATTTGTCACTTAAAACAATCTAACACTGATTTGGCTATCATAATTAATGACAAGTCATTACATTATACAATTTTATATCACATACGACTTCACTAGCTATATATATAAACCACGTATGATAACATAATATATCATATACGGTGGTTCATTTTCTGGATTGAGCCTATCTTATTGCTGTAATTGTGACTAACATAGTCTAATGTGGCTTAAAATTGGATTACATGACGATTACTCATCAATTATGGGAGTCAAGTCAGCATGTGTTTGTTTTATGTAACGAAAGATTAATAATGGGGGGTTTAATAGAACAAATTTAACTGAGTAGAAGGGTTTAATAGAACATTTTTAAGTAGAAGGGTCTGTTGGGAAAAAATGTGAAAGTACAAGGGTCTCCTGATGTATTAAGCCAATTAAACAGTACTATACATGTATATATACTTTGGATTTAGATCCCTACATATAATGTTTGATCAACCGTTCATTTTACCTTTTTATTGCCAAACAGCTCTTGGTATAATATTTAGTTGCGTTAGGTTTAACAAACGTACACCACCACTTGAGCTAACAATCAATTAAATTTATACAAGATATGTTCTTTAGTTAAATGAAAACACTAGTACTTCAATTAATTACTATATAGCCTGTCTAACATGTAACAAATCACTTAATCAGAGAAGAAAAAAAACCTCGACGTTCATCAGATCTTCAACGTTACAATTTGCTCACTTATTTGTTAAAAACAAAAAAACAAAACATGCTAAAGGCAGATAAGCGCATGCTTCCCCACATGCACCTTAGCTTCACCATAACATTTCCCATCAACACGTACATTAATCATAATCTTCGTCTCTTAATTAGCCCCTAATCACACCCCTTCAACAAATTAAAAAAGAATTGAAGTTAGATGGTAGCTAGATAGATTGCCCTGGTTTCGTGTGCTCGTGTCATCTCATCTCCCTGTCTCACCAACCCCCATGACGGCGAGTTCTACAAACCCGACGATGTCAAATTTCATTTCATTACTATTATTTTATTCTTCTTGCCGTTAAGAAAATTACTACTTAATTACAAGGGGTTATATATTTCACAAACCACCCGCCATTCATGAGGCTGTGCGCATAACCACCCTAAAGCTCAGAATTACATCAAACCACCCTTAATAACGGTTCATCATAATTAATAAAAAAAACTATAACTCGATACCTCATATCTTATTAATTACGCTGAGCATTAGATATGAATATGACGTTTGACTAATATCCGAAAACAGCCCTAAGTTTTTTGGGCATGTGGTCTTCAATAATAGGTGTATGTATAGACTTCTTAAAGGGCTAGCTGGGTGCGAACTTCAAGTCTTCAACCATCTCTTAGCATCATTTAAGAGCTTGCATTTTAGGTTCTCTGATCTCTATCGTATGCATGTGAACAAGTTGGTGATCGAGGCAAAAGCTTTATCAGAGGATTTGATTTTAGGTTATTAAATTGGCATGGGGTTACATAAATGCAAGAGTGGTATTTTTGCTGGTTTGTCACAAGAAGACAGTGGTCGTTTTTTTTTTTGCGATCACCTGCTAAGAGATCGATGATTTCTGTAAGGGTATTATAGTGCAATTTTAACTTTGAAGGGTGATTTTGTCCACAAATCTATATTTGTGGGGTGATTTTTGTAATACTCATACAAGGGAGGGGTTCCGTTGACGGGTAAAAACCGAGCACCCGGGAGCGAGGGAGGGCGCGAAAGACCCCAACAAACCACGCGTCCAACAAACTAAACCCTCAGCATGTCCAATCCGACGTGGAAGCACGATCGCCGTCCATTGATCCCACGAAGATCCAACGGCCACGTGCGTTTTTCAACTAACCCATCCATCTTCTCACCCAACACTCAATGTTCTCAACCCCCACTCTACCTATTTAATCCTCCCTAACTTGTTCACCTTCTTCCTCAGGAAAATACTCCTTCACATTTTCCTACCCTAATACCCAAAAAAAACACAAGAAAAAAAAATAGGAAGCTTGTGATCGATCGATCTCTGGTACGAAAAGTAAATAAAGGCGAAAAAGAAGAGAAAAATGGAGGTTTCAAACGGGCATTGCAACGGAAACGGCGTCGCTTTGAACGGGCTGTGCTTGAACCCGAAGGCGAGCGTGAAGGCGGTGACAATGGAGGACCCGTTGAACTGGGGAGAGGCGGCCGAGGGGATGAAGGGGAGCCATTTGGACGACGTGAAGAGGATGGTGGCCGAGTTTAGGAGCCCCGTGGTGAAGTTGGGAGGGTCCACGCTGACGGTGGCCCAGGTGGCGGCCATCGCGGCGGCTGACGAGGGCGGAGTGAAGGTGGAGCTGGCCCAGGAGTCGAGGGCCGGGGTGAAGGCGAGTAGCGATTGGGTCATGGACAGCATGAACAAGGGGACCGATAGCTACGGGGTTACAACCGGGTTCGGGGCCACGTCTCACCGCAGGACCAAGAACGGTGGCGCTCTTCAAAAGGAGCTCATTAGGTAATTGTTCATGACTTGTGTAGTTGTGGTTATAATCTTCATGAAAATTAAAAATTGGTTTTGGTTTGATATGATCTTCGATGGTTTGCTTTTTGTTTAAAATGCTTAGGTTTTTGGTTGAGATTGAATTATGATATTTCATGTGTTTGAAGTTGTACACAAATAATAGTTAAGTTGGTCATCTTCCTTTACGTATTTTTTTTCTGTCTTAGAAATTAGGCATTTTTAGGTAGAGATTTTATAATTTAGGTTGGCTTCTCAATTTAATCCTCCATAAATGACAATAGGTGAAATCAATTCATGACCTCTAGCTGATTAAAAAAAAAAAAAAAACAAGCTAACCAAGTTTATTTTGTAAGATGATTGATCAAAGTTTAATTATTTTATTTTTGTCGAAAATTTAAGGATAAGAAATTAGAGATGTGGGTTAGATAGTGGTGTTGTTGGTAGGCTTTGGACTTGGTAGCATGAGGCTTGATCCATGGGGTAGGTAGGGGCCGGCATTCTAGTTTCTAACGTTCACCTACCAACCAAATCCGTAATTTTCAATATAATCCTTTCACTTTAAGCTTTAGTGACTACGTGCCTAATTGACCCCACAAACTGTCTTAGTTAATTACAAGTTAATCATTATGATTACTTTATTTAACCCCGGAGTGGCAATCGAAAAGGCAAAAGATTGTGACAAGTTTGTTGTGCATATAAAGTTTGGTGCTTTCTTTGTAGGCAAAAAAGACAAATAGGTATATAAAGTTACCCACTCGGGACACTTTGGTATTTTAAAAGACGATAGAGACAAATAAGTATATAAAGAAACTTAAAAAGGACAAATAAGTATTTTTATTAAGAAACTTGTAGTGGGTTGGTTTACTAATTTATTAAACCAGTTTTAAATTAACCTAAAACCGATTTATTCAAATATATTAAACCTTACTAGCTAAACCACTCCTTCTAACCAAGCCCAAACACAGAAAACACAATCCCTTCTTCTCTATACACCACGTACGTAGGAGAAAACATGGACCATCGCGCTAATCTTGATAATCCATGGGCGTCAATTAACTTCGAAAATCTAGGTGATTCAAATGCATCAATCACATCCACCAATGAGTACTTGGTAAGCTTCAAGTTTTTGAAGTAAGAATTGCGATCTTATGCCATACGTGTTGGTGGATTAGGGTTTAACTAGTGTATGGATTATATGTTATGTATCCTAGTGCTCTTCATAGATTTGTGTTTTTAAATATATATACTTGCGATTTGTGTTTAGTTAGGGTTTTAAGTGGTTAATTTCATGATCAACTCAATTATATAGTTGTCTTACCGTAAGCCTATAGGTACTATCTATTAAATGTTGACTAACGAGATTCAGATGAAGAATGGAGAATTGTGTTTAATATATTCGAAGGGTATGGATTGTGTTTTTTGTGTTTGGGTTTGGTTAGAATTTAGAAGTAGTCGTTTACTAGTAGGGTTTAATATATATTCAAATATATATAAATCGGTTTAGGTTAATGTAAAACCGGGTTAATAAACTAGTAAACCAACCCACTACAGGTTTCTTAATAAAAATACTTATTTGTCCTTTTGAAGTCTCTTTAAATACTTATTTGTCTCTATCGTCTTTTAAAATACCAAAATGTCCCGAAGGAGTAACTTTATATACCTATTTGTCTTTTTTGCCTTTCTTTGTATGACCCTTTCCTGAAATTCAAAATTGCCACGTATGCAGATTCCTGAACGCGGGAGTTTTCGGCAACGGGACGGAGTCGTCGCACACCCTCCCCCACTCGACCACCAGGGCGGCCATGCTGGTCCGAATCAACACCCTGCTCCAGGGCTACTCGGGCATCCGGTTCGAGATCCTCGAAACCCTAGCCAAGTTCCTCAACACCAACATCACCCCGTGCCTCCCACTCCGGGGCACGATCACCGCCTCCGGCGACCTCGTCCCGCTCTCCTACATCGCCGGCCTGATCACCGGCCGCCCTAACTCCGTGGCCGTGGGCCCCGACGGCGGCCGCCTCTCCGCCTCCGAGGCCTTCAGCCTCGCGGGCATCGAGTCTGGCTTCTTCGAGCTCCAGCCCAAGGAAGGGCTTGCCATGGTCAATGGTACTGCGGTGGGCTCCGGGCTCGCCTCCATGGTCCTCTTCGACGCCAACGTCCTCGCCGTCTTCTCCGAGGTCATCTCCGCCCTCTTCGCGGAGGTCATGAACGGGAAGCCCGAGTTCACCGACCACCTCACCCACAAGCTCAAACACCACCCGGGCCAGATCGAGGCCGCCGCCATAATGGAGCACATCTTGACCGGCTCCGGCTACGTCAAGCACGCGGAGAAGCTCCACGAACTGGACCCGCTCCAGAAGCCGAAACAGGACCGGTATGCCCTCCGAACGTCCCCGCAGTGGCTCGGCCCCCAAATCGAGGTCATCCGAGCCGCCACCAAGATGATCGAGAGGGAAATCAACTCCGTCAACGACAACCCGTTGATCGACGTCTCAAGGAACAAGGCCCTGCACGGAGGAAACTTCCAGGGGACCCCGATCGGGGTCTCCATGGACAACACTCGGCTCGCACTGGCCGCGATCGGGAAGCTCATGTTCGCTCAATTCTCGGAGCTCGTGAACGACTTCTACAACAACGGACTCCCCTCGAACCTCTCGGGCGGGAGGAACCCCAGCCTGGACTACGGGTTCAAGGGAGCCGAGATCGCGATGGCGTCTTACTGCTCAGAGCTGCAGTTCCTCGGTAACCCGGTCACGAACCACGTCCAGAGCGCGGAGCAGCACAACCAGGACGTGAACTCCCTAGGCCTGATCTCGTCGCGAAAGACCGCGGAGGCGGTCGAGATTCTCCAACTCATGACTTCCACGTTCCTAGTGGCCCTGTGCCAGGCGATTGACCTCAGGCATATGGAGGAGATCCTCAGGAACACGGTCAAGAACACGATCAGCCAGGTGGCGAAGCGCGTTCTGACCGTTGGAGCCAACGGGGAGCTTCACCCGAGCCGGTTCTGCGAGAAGGATCTTCTTAGGGTGGTGGACCGCGAGCACGTGTTCGCCTACATTGACGACCCCTGCAGCGAGAACTACGTCCTGATGCAGAAGATCAGGCAGGTGCTCGTGGATCACGCCCTGGAGAACGGCGACAATGAGAAGAGCAACGCGAGCTCGATCTTCCACAAGATTGGCGCGTTCGAGGCGGAGTTGAAGGCTGTGTTGCCTAAGGACGTCGAAAGTGCGAGAAACGAGTACGAGAACGGGACCTCTGGCGTTGAGAACAGGATCAAGGAGTGCAGGTCGTTCCCGTTGTACAAGTTCGTGAGGGAGGAGCTCGGGACGGGCTTGTTGACCGGGGAGAAGGCGCGTTCGCCTGGGGAGGATTTCGACAAGGTGTTCACCGCGATTTCGCGAGGATTGATGATCGACCCGTTGTTGGAGTGCTTGCAGGAGTGGAATGGGGCTCCTCTGCCTATTTGTTAGATCTGTTGTGCCTCTTCGTCTTTTTTACATGTCTATTTACTAGTGTTGGTTTCATGGACATCAATGGGGTTTCTTTTTGTAACACTTTTTTCTTTTCTTATGTGGGTTAATTTTTTCTTAATTTAATTTACAGTGTATGTAAGAGGGAGAAGTAATGTGTTTGAACCTGGATTCTGGAAGAATGAAAACCAGCTGTATTTGAATATGTGCCCATTTTGGTCTTATTTTTGCTTCTTAGAACAAGTCGAGTCAGTAGCCTTGGTTCGTGATCATCTCTCGCATCCTCTTCTTCTAGGTGGAAAATTTGCCAAGTCCCCGGATTGCAATTGATCGCAAGCTCCTCGTTGCACACATGGTGTTCGATTGGACATGACCAAGAATCTCTTCTTTTCAACATCAATTGGCTTACTTTACCGGTGCAATGAAAATTGAGGTCTTCCTCAAAATGAAAAAATAAAAAATTTGAGGTCGATCATGGGCGTGGCCAATCCAACACAAATTGGAAGATGTTGGGCTTGGGTGTGATCATGGCACTTTTGGTGTCGTCCGATCTGGGCTCTAGGCGCCGGTGGACGCTCTATTCTTTTTTTTTTTTTTGTTGATAAAGGTGGACTCTCTATTCATTCCAATTTTGTCAAAATAACTACTTTAACCCCGTACCACGTACGGGGTAACGTGATTATAAACCCGATTTAGTATAAATGTGACTTCAAAAATTATTACATGATTTTATCTTCAATGGTTGTTTGAAAAGATAGAATTTTAAATTTAATAGGTAGGAAATTATGAAATATAGATATAGTCTAATTATTTGTTTTAACAAAATCCGATTTTTATTTCAAAATTATAAAAAAAAGTCCGAAAAATAATCTCATAATTGTGTTTTACGATCTTATCTTAATCTTTATAATTTTGAAATAAAACTCAGATAAAAAAAATAATTAGACTATATCTATATTTCCTAATTTCCTACGTATTAAATCTAAACTTCCTTTTTTTTTTTTTAAGAGACTAAATCTAAACTTCCTATTGTGATCAGTGTTTTTTTACCAATGATGGTAAATCAACTAATAATATAAATAAGTTGGATTTGTTCAAATATTACTTTATGATATATATCACGTTTTATTAAATAATAATATTTCTTAGAAGATTACAAACCCTATTGTGAGATAAGAAATTGATTAGTGTTAAAAAATCATATATATTTATCCGTACGTGAGATAATAATATCTTTGAAGCAATTTACCCGTACGTGAGATAAGTTGGATTTGTGGTAGGGAGATTTGTTCAAAAATCTTATATATTTATCTTTTTATTGTGATTAGTGTTTTTTATATACACAAGGGCCCGGTTAATTATTTTAATTAAGATATGACACGTGGCGCAATTTTTTATGAAGACTTTGTCTCCGCTTTATTCTATAGACAATATAGATAAGCCCTCCGTTTTTTTTTATATTTGACATTTTAGCTAAGTACAATAGTTCTTGAGACTATTTGATGTTTTATTATATTATTTATCTATTTTTTCAAATTTATTTCATATAAATCTTTTCAGAAAAGATTCCTCTCTTTAACCCACTATAAGATTTGAATAATTTAATAAGGGTGATTAAGTACTTTTATAAGCTTTAATTTCAGGTTGAAATATTAAAACATCACATATATATATAAAAGCACGGAAGGGGTAACATGCACGTGTCTCTATTTTTTTTGGTCGAGGACTCGTGTCTCTATTTGACAAGCCATCTGGTGCATATTCGTTACCTTGGATCCTTGTCACTTGGGCTTTTTTTAATCATACTAGACATCTACTCCCGGCGTTGCTCGGGACGGTTACAATATTTGATATTATTTTGATCGTTTTGTATGGTTGTTATTTATCTTATGTTTTCGTTACTTTTTTATATTCAAAAAATATATTGTCTTGTTTAAATAATTGGATTGAAAATATTACCGTATCATTGTATGATTAAGATTATAATTCACCGAATATCAAAATAGTATATCCTTAATCTATAAGTATTTAGTTATAATAGTTACATTGGTTATCCAAAAAATAATTTAATAGAGAAATTACGAAAAGAATCTTATAAAATTTTTATGATATAAAATATAATATTTAATAAGAAAGTTCTAAATCTAACAGATTAATATGGAACTCGTTGCCCTAAATTAAAAGTTTATGATGCATATAGAGAAAATATAATTCAATAACATATATAGTCTAAGCTAATAATAAAGATATGAATGATTATAGAATAAAGTCAATAAACCAATAGATTTTTCATTTTTAGGTTGCATCATTTAATCAGAAACGTATTCAATAAGATAATATATAAGATATATCTAAATACTTATCAATAAGAGTAAAATATTACATTTAATAATGACAATTTATTTAATAAAATAAATTGAATAAGGAATGAATTTAAAAAGATAAAGTACATTATATATAGTATAAAGTGATAACATAATAATCATAAATTTATTTATTGAGATAATATATAATATAAAATAATAATAAACATTATAGTATAAAATAATAATAAAAATACTATATTAGATTGAACATAATATAATTTAATTAAAGATAATTTGATTCGAGGCATTTAATGTAAAAACAAATTCAACTATATGTAGATAGAACGATAGAACGATAGATAGATAGGATAGATAAAATAAATAATCACATTATAGCATGTATAATATATAAGAAAGGAATAAATTGGAGTAGGGGCAATTAATGTCAAAAAGTTCCAACTTTACATGTAGGTAAGATGACAAGAGATAATTAAGAGTCTTCTGCTAAATTTACTTAGCGTTACTTTCTAAATCAAAAAGGCGGTTTGTCGCGTATGTATTTTTTTTGGTTGAGGGTTACTATAAGAGTCAAATTACAGACTTTATAAATAAAAAATTGGTTGTCGTGTATATGTTTTTTTTAGTCGAGGGTTACTTAAGAGTCAAATTGGAGACTTTCTAAATCAAAAAAACGGTTGTCGTGTATACGTTTTTTTGGTCGAGGGTTACTATAAGAGTCAAACTAGTTGTATCTGTCGTGTCATTCACGACTATGACTCACACTTCACACTTTAAAATTATAAGTATTATAGGTAAATAAGTGAAAACATATAATAAAAATTGTACGATATGAAAATGTTATGTTTTTCTAGACAAAAAATATTCTTTTTCAAATTTATACTACTACACGTACCAAATTATAGAGCATATTTTAATTATAGAACAATTTAGTAAATAAAAATCACTTAATTTTTTATCCTCAAAAATTTGTCTCTAATCTATTATATATATTTAAAACCACTAAGAAATGGAGCCACCACATTACACCACCTCATCATTTTACACATGTCACCTTGAGTATCAAGGATAATTAATTTCAAAAAAATGAAAAAAATCAAAGAATATTATATTAATGAATAAGTACTAATGATGTTCTTTAATCCACGTTCAAATCGGTATATAATACCCTTGATTTTTTTTATGTTATATTTGAGGGGACACTAAAATTTTAACCTAAATAACATATAATTAAAACAAAAAGATATTGGCTGAACTCTTGGGATTTTTAAAGATATGGCATACTTTTAATTTCAAAATATTAAAATATAAATAGTATATGAATATATATATATATATGCATTGTGATATACGTAGTTAAGATACGTATGCTAATCATAGAAAGAAGATACGGAGTATTGTTTTTCAATTTCAAACAATAAGAAAACATTATCAAGATATTCACCATATACAGAATATATTGATAAGCTACAGAATAAATCATAATAGAAATAAGAAAAACATTATGAAGATATTTACCATATAAGGAGATATTGTTTTTCAACTTTGAACAATAAGAAAAACATTATGAAGATATTTACCATATAAAGGAGATATTGTTTTTCAATTTTGAACAATAAGTAAAACATTATGAAGATATTTACCATATAAAGAAGATATTGTTTTTCAATTATTAGACAATTAAAACTTATTTCATAAATAAAATAAAATAAATCATAACAGAACAAACATTTGTTAAGATATCAAATTAGATCATACATAAATAATCAAATATGGGGTGATAAATACAAAATTTTTTTTGTCTTTTATTTTAATAAGGAAAAAGGTTTGCTACAATAAAAAAGAAAGGCAATGATAGCAAATTAAAGATTTGGATTGATCATATCTTAATACTACGTTTTTTTTCTTGATCATATCTTAATACTATCGTTTGCTAGCGATTTTGCTACATTTATTATATAAGTTAAAGATTTGAATTGAGAATATCTTGTACATTTGCTTAGCATTTATTAATTTTTAAAATAAACATATTTATGCTTAATTAATCATAATTATAATATATATAAAATTAGGACTAATATTTCTGCAATTTGTCTACATAAAATTAGACGATGGAGGAAACAATCAAAATAAAATTTATCCCAAGGAGCAAAAAAAGAAAACAAAAGAGCAAAATAATAATAATATTCTCTCCGTTGTCTTTATATTTTTTTATATTTGACGTTTTAGCTGACGGTATTTGTTTGAGAATATTCGATGTTTTATTATTTTATGTATCTATTTTTCCAAATTTATCCCATATAAATACTTCCTTAAAAGATTTTCTCTTTAGACCACTACAAATTTTGAATAATTTAATAGGGGTAATTAAGTATTATTATAAACTTTATTAACGTCAGGTTGAAATATTAAAACATCAAATATAAACAAATGGAGGGGATAACATGCACGTGTCTCTAATTTTTTTGGTCGAGGACATGCACGTGTCTCCATTTGACAAGCCATCTGGTGCATATTCGTTACCTTGGATCCTTCTCACTTGAGCATTTTTTTAAAATCATATGACACGAGATAATTAAGAGTCTTCTGCAAAATTTCCTTGGTGTTGACCTTCTAAATAAAAAACGGTTTGTCGTATACATATTATTTTGGTCGAGTGTTACTATAAGAGTTAAACTGAAGATTTTCTAAATCAAAAAAGCGGTTTATCATGTATATGTTTTTTTGGTCAAGGGTTACTATAAGAGTCAAACTGGAGACTTTCTAAATCAAAAAAAGGGTTTGTTGTATATATGTTATTTTGGTCGAGGGTTACTATAAGAGTCAAACTGGAGACTTTCTAAATCAAAAAAACTGTTTGTCGTGTATATGTTTTTTTTGTCGAAGGTATAAGGGTCAAGCTCAAGACTTTCTAAATCAAAAAAACGGTTTGTCGTGTATATGTTTTTTTGGTCGAGGGTTACTATAAGAGTCAAACTTGAGACTTTCTAAATCAAAAAAACGGTTTGTCGTGCATATGTTTTTTTGGTGGAGGGTTACTATAAGAGTCAAACTGGAGACCTTTTAAATCCTAAATAACGGTTTGTGATGTATATTTTTTTTGGTCGAGGGTTGCTATAAAAGTCAAATTGAAGACTTTCTAAATGGAAAAAAAATGGTTTCTCGTGCATATGTTTCTTTGGTCGAGGGTTACTATAAGAGTCAAATTTGAGATTTTCTAAATCAAAAAAACGTTTTGTCGTGTATATGTTTCTTTGGTCGAGGGTTACTATAAGAGTCAAACTAGAGACTTTCTAAATCAAAATAACGGTTTGTCGTGTATATGGTTTTTTTGATCGAGGGTTACTATAAGGGTTAAACTGGACACTTTCTAGATCAAAAAACGGTTTGTCGTGTATATGTTTTTTTGGGTCGAGGGTTACTATCAAGGTCAAACTGGAGACTTTCTAAATCGAAAAAACGGTTTGTCGTGTATATGTCTCTTTGGACGAGGGTTACTATCAAGGTCAAACTAGAGACTTTCTAAATCGGAAAAACGGTTTGTCGTGTATATGTTTCTTTGGATGAGGGTTACTATCAAGGTCAAACTGGAGACTTTCTAAATCGAAAAAACGGTTTGTCGTGTATATGTTTCTTTGGCCGAGGGATTCTATAAGGGTCAAACTGGAGACTTTCTAAATCGAAAAAACGGTTTGTCGTGTATATGTTTCTTTGGACGAGGGTTATTATCAAGGTCAAACTGGAGACTTTCTAAATCGGAAAAACGGTTTGTCGTGTATATGTTTCTTTGGACGAGGGTTACTATCAAGGTCAAACTGGAGACTTTCTAAATCGAAGAAACGGTTTGTCGTGTATATGTTTCTTTGGCCGAGGGTTTCTATAAGGGTCATACTAGAGACTTTCTAAATCAAAAAAACGGTTTGTCGTGTATATGTTTCTTTGGTCGAGGGTTTCTATAAGGGTCATACTAGAGACTTTCTAAATCAAAAAAACGGTTTGTCGTGTATATGTTTCTTTGGTCGAGGGTTTCTATAAGGGTTAAATTGGAGACTTTCTAAATCAAAAAAACGGTTTGTCGTGTACATGTTTTTTCAGTCGAGGTTTACTATAACCGTCAAATATGAGGCTTTCTAAATGAAAAAAATGGTTTGTCGTGTATATGTTTTTTTTGGTTGAGGGTTACTATAACCGTCAAATATGAGACTTTCTAAATCAAAAAAACGGTTTATCGTGTATATGTTTTTTTTGATCGAGGGGTACTATAACCGTCAAATTGAAGACTTTTGCATATTATCATCAAGATATAACAATGAATAATGGATGTAACCTTAGTCTTTTCCTCGGATCTTGGTGCAACGGATTAACATCTCCATCACGTTGATGAGTTTGCACCGAATCGACCGATCAGGAAAGTACGGATTTTCTCTGTACTATGAATGTGGTATATTAAAGTACGCTCGGACGCTCCTCGGTCTCAGTGTGTACAACACGTACAAAAGAGTCTCTGTACAGTTCCCATGTTTTCTATCATGCGCCCCCGGGGTATGTTAAAATCCTACCCTAGACAGACAATCTCACCTCATCCTCCCACACCCCAACTCCCCATCCTCCTTTCTGTCTGATTTTGTGTGCTGGCTGGCGCTTTGGAAAAGATTCCCGTTTCTCTCTCTTCTTCGCTGTTCACCGCTCAGAGTTGTGTCAGGTTTTTTCCTACTCGTCGCTCATTCTTTCCTCTCGTTTATTGCATTTGAGATTCTTGTGATTGTAACCGCTGGTTCTGAATTCTAGTGTTAAGTGCAATTAGGGTTTAAGCAGAGCGGAATTCGCGAATTGGTTCGGGAAATTCGGTTAGTTGTTGATATGCGCTGCTCTGATTGATCGTCCGGCTTGCTTTGAGCGATGGTGAACGCTGTTCCGGTGCCGGAATGGCTCGAGAGGATGCCAATGGCGCCTCAGTTTTACCCCACCGAGACGGAATTCGCTGACCCCATCGCTTACATTTCGAAAATTGAGAAAGAGGCGAGTGCTTTCGGGATTTGCAAGATTATCCCACCGATCCCCAAGCCTTCCAAGAAGTTTGTTTTTGACAACTTGAATAAGTCGCTATTGAAACGCCCCGAGGTAGTGAATTCCAGGGGGGGTAATGGTAGTAATCTTTCGAAATCGGGTGGAGAGGAGAATGTCGAGGAGGCTAGGGCGGTTTTCACCACCAGGCAGCAGGAAGTTGGATTCTGTACAAAGAAGACTAGGGGTGTGGGGAGTGCAACACAGCCTTCTGCCAAGAAGCATGTGTGGCAGAGTGGGGAGGTCTATACTTTAGAGCAGTTTGAAGCCAAGGCTAAGGCCTTTAGTCGAGAGGTATTAGGTAAGGTTGAAGACGTTTCCCCTTTAGTTGTAGAGACCTTGTTCTGGAAGGCGTCGTCTGAGAAGCCTATATATGTGGAGTATGCGAATGACGTGCCGGGTTCAGCTTTTTCAGAACCTATTGGACCGGTTCGGAGCATTAATACCCATAAAGCACGCGGGAGGAGGCTTTTCACACAAAATAAATGCGTTAGGTCAGATGATGAACACAAGGTTGTACCTCGTAATCATGGGAGAGAAGGGACTGCTGGCTATAAACTTTCTAATAGTGCTTGGAATCTGCAAGTAATTTCGCGCTCTGCTGGCTCGCTCACAAGATTCATGCTGGATGATATTCCTGGCGTCACATCTCCCATGATTTATATCGGCATGTTGTACAGTTGGTTTGCCTGGCATGTGGAAGATCACGAGCTTCACAGTTTGAACTACCTTCATATTGGTTCCTCAAAGACTTGGTATGCAGTCCCTGGAGAACATGCATTTGCTTTTGAGCAAGTTATTCAGAATGAGACTTATGTAGATGATAAAGATACCCTTGGTAAGCATTTCATTGACTGCAACAACTTTTCTTTTGGATGGTATAATTTGTGAGCAATACAGGGTAATGGTACATCAATGTGATTTCATCACTTTTTCATATATCCTTGTTGTAGCTGCACTTGCCATCCTTGGTGAGAAGACTACTATAGTATCACCTGACGTATTCACCAGAAGGGGCATTCCCTGTTGTAGGTAAGATAGCTATGCTACTTTGTGTAATTAACTACAGATGTCATTAAGCTTATCCGTTAATGGTTAGTTTTTAAACTATAATACTCTGTCCATTGGTATTTTTTGACAGGTTAGTACAATATCCTGGTGAATTTGTGGTGACCTTTCCAAGGGCTTATCATATTGGTTTCAGTCATGGTAATTACTAGTGACGTTATTTTCATGCTCATAAGATTTATGCAATTTCCAGGATAGTGGAAGCACATATTGATCTGTTGCAGTTACTTAAACAATTTGAAATAAACTTTTTTTTAGACAGATTTTTGCATCCACGATTTGGCTCGTACTTTTTTCTGTTACATTTGTGCAAAATTCAGTATCATAAATTTTTTACTGCTTGAGTGAAGAGACTAACTATGCCTTTTAAGTGCATAAGAGAAACAAGTCGTGCATCTTTTTTGCATGGATTTATTGACACATGACACAGATCCTGTGTAGTTATCTTTTATATTTCATCCACATGAAGCTTCATAGAGTAGGAACTTTACATTCTATCTTTTAAGATATCTCTTGAAAGAAATCTTATCACGAGCAAAAGATTTAGGATTGATGCAAATATGTATGGGGTAGACAGCATATACAATGGGCTTCAGTCCTCTAAAGTGAACTTGATGTGCAAATATATGTTGAATGACACTGAAATATTAGTAGTGAAGCTTGTGCATTTTTTCCACTAAAACTTACCATGCCATTTAGGTTTCTCTACTCTTCAAGGAATCTTCTTTAAGAGTGCATTGGATATCTAGTGCGTAGTTTTTTTTGGAAAAAATCTAGTGCGTAGTTACACATGGCTTGTTTACAATATTTGCGGTTATCAATAAAAAATAATAAAATTTTAACTAACTGTTAAAACCCTTGAGGTTACAAGTTTCTATCTCTTTCTTGAAATCATACTTGTCTTTGACAAAGATATTTAAATCAAAGTCATAGAAATTCTTTTCTTGTCTCTAGATATGGGAAATACTATATACATTGCCATCTGAAGTTGAATATAATGAAGATGCTGCACTGATATGACAGTTAAAAGTGCCTCTTTCCAAATTCTGACCCTATTTGTTCTCATTCTTAAGAATTTTCTGAGGTAAATGATAATTAAATGGAATGTTGTCACCCCTAGGCTATGAAGTGGCACATATTACTACTTCTTTTTTTGGTTTTTTCACCTTTCTGAAGTCTCGTTTCTACTATCTGTCCATTGTTGTTTGCGATTCTATTGCATCTGGAATCATAATGATCCATTTGATGGTTTTCTCATCTAGGATTCAATTGTGGGGAAGCTGCCAACTTTGCAACACCAGAATGGCTTAATGTAGCAAAAGAAGCTGCAGTCCGTAGAACCATTATGGATCATCTTCCAATGCTTTCCCATCAACAGCTACTATATCACCTGACTATGTCCTTTGTTTCGAGGTTAGACCCTCAACTTAGGCCCGTGATTGTCTTTTCTGAATTTGCTTTTTAAATATTATAAAGAAATGTGCAAACTGGACATGATTACCTAGGCTTTTGTCAGTACTATTGTAATATGAGAAGTTATAACTCTTGACACAAATTGATTAGTATTTAGTATCACTCTACATGATTCTGGTATTTTCACAATGGATGTAAGCTTTAACAAATTTGTGGTCCTTAGCTTGCTTAAAGTGCTGTTAATTTATATCACTTCTAAGGTATTTCAAGTATAGAAATTTAACCCATCTTTGGTGTCTATATGAAGTGTACAATGGACTTTGTTTATTTGATAAGGCAAATGTTTTCTATGGAAATTAATCATCAATATTTTGGAGTTATAAATATATAAAAAGAGAACCTTTTGCACATACTCCCTTTCTACAAATGATTAAGGACTTTCCAATTTGTGTATGATGTACCTTGCCTTTGTACCAGGATTCCTATATCCTTACTTCCAGGAATACGGAGCTCACGTCTAAGGAATCGTCAAAAAGAAGCACGTGAGATTTTGGTTAAAAGGGCATTCGTTGGAGATGTGCTAGAGTCCGATAATCTAGTGAATGATCTTCTGAAGAAAGATTCTTCTTTCCGAGCAGTTTTATGGAACTCTTACTCCTTGCTACCATTCAGTGGAGAGTCTATATCGCCAACTGAAGTTTCTGCTGATACAGCCAGATCTGAAAATGACAGGCCTGCTATATGTTTAAAGGACGAAAATGACCAAATTAATTTATATGACCAGATAACACTGCATATGCAGATGATGGATGATTTGGACATCATTGATCTTTCTAGTGATTTTGAAATTAGCTCAGGAGCGCTGCCATGTGTGGCTTGTGGAATTCTTGGATTTCCATATATGTGCGTTGTCCAACCATCAAGTAAGGCATCAAAGGAAATTCTTCGGGCCAATAATGAAGCTCTACAGAGTAGGAAACCAAAGCCTACAAATATTTCTGATGACTCTATTTCAGGTTTGACATTTGCGTGCAAATTTGTTAATATCCATTCTGTATTTCAACTACTACTGATTGAAGCATGCATGTTCTGTAATTGATACTCCCTCCGTTTCATAATAAGTGTCGTTTTAGCTCTTAACACAGTTTTTAAGAAAAGCAATCATTCACTTTAAAACTTACAACTTTTTCTTAATCTTACCACTCATTACATTTTTTTGGCCAATGAATGAACAACTTTAGTCAACAAATACACATTCCAATAAAAATTATCATCATTCACCCCTAATAAATCACTTTGAAAACCTAAAACGACACATATTATGAAACAAATTTTAAGTGCTAAAACGACACTTATTGTGAAACGGAGGGAGTAGTATTTTATTTTTATTGATCTCTTTCTTGTTTAGCTGAAGTTTTGTATATTTGGTTGACCTACGACATCTCCAGGATTGCCTTTTGTGGTCAATTACTGAAGTTGCACTATGAAATATTACAGAGATTTCTTGTATAAAAATGTTTAACTTTAAGCCCATCATTTAATATTGTAATTTTACTGCATGTTGAAATCGTTTGCCATTCTTGAGTTTGATTTTGCAAAGACTCTATCAGTTTGATTTATTGAAAATTTTTCATATTGATATTTTATGTTAAATTTCTGTGGTGCATGAATTAGCTTTCTTGAAGCTTATTTGAATATAGATGCAAATAAGTTTTAATAATTTCAGTATTACTGAACTTCTGCATTTTGCCTACAGCCAGGGCAGTTGCGTCTGATGAGGGGTGGAACTCTTCTTGTGGGTTCCTGCGACCAAGGATATTCTGCCTGGAGCATGCTATTCAAGCTGAGGAGCTGTTGAGACCCAAAGGCGGAGTTAACATTCTTGTGCTTTGTCATTCAGGTGCAATAGGCTCTTCTAATACCTACATAATGATTGAGATGACTGAGAATTCAAAAGAAATCTTGTTTCATATATACTTGAAAACTATTCAACAGTTTAAACTGCACACTACTAATAAAGTCATAACCGACATTCTCCCTTTTATTTTGTTCACCCTGTCCTATTACTATATGCTATATATTTGCTTGCGAACGTTATTTTTCATCTGATCACTTTGTGATTGCTTCCTTACTTGAGTCTGCATCATGTTTGTAGATTTTCAAAAGATAAAGCCAACTGCATTAGTGATTGCTGAGGAAATGGGTTCTACTTTTGGTTATAGAGAGCTCACTCTGGACTTAGCCTCCACTCAAGATTTGAGCTTGATCAATCTTGCAATTGACGATGGGCCTGTTGAAGATTGGACCTCAAAACTGGGCATCAACTTAAAGCATCTTGTCAAGGGCAGAAATAAATCTGCAGCAAGGCCAATGGATCATAAGTTAAAGCTGTGTGGTCTCTTTTCTGGTACAACTCCTATGCCTGAGCCAGATATGTCAAAAATTAGGTGGTCATGTAGGAAAAGTAGGAGAAAAAGGAAACCCACTTGTCAAGAACATGCCAAATCAGGTGGCATCGTTCATGAAAAGAGGGAAGAAGCAGTTCAAGAAAAGGAGGAGAATCTTAAATTGTGCGGCCTTGTTGATACTGAAAGAAAGAATGCTCCAATGAGGAATCTTGATAACTGCACGCAGAGAAAGTTAGATGTATGTTTCCATTATACAAGAAGAAGATATAGATCTAAATCTGGTGAAGCTGGAGTGAGGAGCAGTATGGATTCCCTCATCAAGCATCCTCGAGATTCTTTGAATAATGTAGGTGCAACAAGCTCTCTATCATCAGTTCCTGCATCTGTTGAGAGTTGCATCCTGACTGAGCATGATTATCAGCAATCTTCTGTAGAGACAGCTGTTGGTTATGGCTCATCACAAATCACGAAATGTTCACGAAAGGAATCAAAAGCGGGAGTTGAGGGTATTGCACAAACCAGCGAAACTAGTGAAGTTTCAGATGCGGGGAATTCTTGTTTGTACGCCATCGTAAGTCCTGAATCCTGGAAAAACGTGGAAAGTGGAAATAGCTGTAGAGATGAAGTCACAAAGGTGATAAAACCCCAGGGACCTCATAGTGGAGCCAATAAAGAAGATACTGCAAAGAATAATATCTCAGATGATCCTGAACATACAATTTCTTTTGTTGCTGAGACTACTAGTGATATATCGCTCCACCAGGCTCCCATGAATATTGATTTAGCAGAAAAAGTCGGACCCAAGAAGGATCTTTCTTCTCACAGTGATCTAGCAGAGAATGCTTCAGAATGTTCTAAAGAGGATCATGAAACTGATAGCATGCATCTTGGAATCCTTGCTTCTGCTTGCTTGGTCAACAGACAATCTGAGAAAATAGATGCCAAAACAGCCCCGAGGAATAAAAAAAGAGGCCAAAGAGAGCTGATACTACTTGACAATAATCTGAACCATGACGGCTTTGTTAAGAGTCCCTGTGAAGGACTGAGGCCAAGGATCAGAAAGGAAGAAACTACGAAAGCAGCTGAAGAACCGCCCTCTAAGAAGAAGAAAGCATCTGAAATTCCGGCATCTGGAAAGAAAACCCCAAATGGAACTTACAGGTGCTCTCATGAAGGGTGTGGTAAGAAATTTAGCTCCCATAGTAAATTTGTGGATCACCAAAGTGTTCATGAAAGAGAGCAGTCTTTTGAATGTACATTTAAAGGCTGCAAAATGGGGTTTGACTCGGAGTCAGCCAGAGCTGAGCACGTGCAGACTCATATGGGTACTCGGCCTTACCAGTGCGAGTTTGAAGGCTGTGGCCTTGCTTTCAGGTATCTTTCTGAACTCGGACGCCACAGACGAGGAACTGGGCATTATACGGTTAGTGCTGCTGGTGTCTGAACCTGTATCGTGTGGGATTAATGTTAGGACTTGTGGCCCAAAAGTGGGGCCTGTGTAGAGTCTTGTAAAAGTCGAAGACTAGATGACGTGTGTTGTTAACATCTCATTTCATTGCGTCATAAACTGCGAAGATTAGGGGATTTCTTAGCCAAATAGTCTGTTTATGTGTAGTTTTGATTGATTTCTCAGTATAAACCACAGTTCATAGACTATGATTTTTGATATAAAGTAAAGGCAAAAAATGTGTCTTGGTCCCTTTATCAAGCTGCTTCATGTTTTGCATTATATAACCGGGGACTTGTGATTTGATTAGTAGGGGATGTGATTTGGGTTCCATTAGTTTCAGCTACCTTCCCTCGTAGAAATTTTTCTCGCAATTACACACATTTGACCTTCTAATTTTGCAAAAAGATCCCTGTATTATTTAAAATTACAGAAGATTTCCAGAGGTTTCAATGAGATTCGGTTATATCTCACAAGCTCCATTGCTAGTTTATATTTACCTAGACCTGTCAATCGGGTTGGGCGGGTCGGGTTCGGGTTTCGGTAATCGGGTTCGGGTCAACACCAGGTCGGGTCATTTCAGTTCACAATTTTAACGGGTCCAAACGGGCCGGGTCACTACGGATTTGTTGCGGGTTCGGGTCAACCAAACGGGTTAAAGAACCTGATTTTTCAAATTTATCTGTTATTTTTTTGTTGATATTAATTCATGACTCGCTTATTTACTTATAAAGTTATAATATAATATAATTTACACATATATGTAAGAATTTAGATTTTTAATACAAGAGTTACACTTCGTCTTTGTACTCACTATTACAAATATTTAATCATAACGTGATATCTAACTATTTTAACAAGATTTTTGTAATCAATCATGTGTTAGACTAAGTGGGATGAGTAACACAAAGACAACAAAAACAACTTCCAATTTCACATTCATGGTGTTCTCTAGAAGACTTTCAATAAGAAATTATTAACCTTAAAGTTCAAATCCTAGATATTCAAAATTGATTATGAAGAAAAAAAACGAACACGTGAGATTCATAGAAAGTAACTTGTATGAAAACTTAGATCCTAGAGTTCTTGTATGCATATATCATACTAGAAGAAGAAGCTTGTAATTTACATATTTTAAAAGTATACTATTTCTCAATTTTTACATATTTCAACTTTGATAAAACTATAAACATTAATGTAACCTAGAACAACTTTACAAATCAATTCAAAACTTAGACTCTAGTTCAACAAAGCAAAAAACATTCAAACCTTGAGAAGTATACATCAATTTAAGAGACATTAACTTAGTACATCTTTAATCAATTGGTATATTTCATGTTCAAAATCAATTACTCGAGTCGATTTTCTTTATAATGAATCCTCTTTTAATCAATCAATTGGAGTCGAGTTCGGCTAATGACGAGAGGAAGACAAATCATTACAATCGAAGCCAACAATGTGTGAAATTTTTTCACCATTCCCGTTTTTCGTTCGACCCAACGGGTTAACCAAAACCCAACGGGTTTGACCCAGAAATTTCCCGGGTCATCGGGTTCGGTTAAAATCGGGTTTCGGGTTTACTTTTCCGGGTTATGACCCAGACAATTTCGGGCAGGTCGGGTCGGTTATTCGGGTCGGGTCAGATTTTGCCAGGTCTATATTTACCCCTTCAAGATTCCAATTATAAAGGTGAAGAGAGGAACTCGTTCGATATAACGCCTATAAAACATACTACTCCGTATTATGGATGATTTCCAGAAATATGCAATTACTGAAAGTAAAGGGGTATAAATTGCAAAACTAAAACAGTCGCTCTTTCTTCAGCCTTTTTCACTCTGACAATCATACGGCGTCGTTTTTAACCTCACGTGACATGAGTTAGGGCATTGACGATCCACTGACTACTGAGGCCTTTCTTTCTGATCAAGACAAGTTTTGTTTCCCTTTCGCCTATTTAACTCCATACACTATCTGTATCTGCCGTTATCAATCTGGGTTGAGAGATTACTCCCATGGCGGCCAGATGGTTACAAAGTCGAGTACTTTCCTTCTTAGCTTCTCAGCCGAGCCGACCTTCTCCTGTCTCACGAGGTAACATTTACCCTATCACCAAACCCTATGAGCTTTTGTTCATATGATCTCATATAGTGCTCGATTGATATTGTAAACTTCATAGGCGTCCGAAAATTTGAATTCACCAACAGCGTTGTTTAATGTCTATGTATTGAAGAAGTGACTGGGTTGATTCTTGAAGAAGCTTATTGTCTCACTTTGTTCTGTATTACTAACCCTATGAATTTATTTGAATGCTGAACCTCCTGCATAATTGGTTGAGGATAATCAGTTGGATATATTCTGGGAAATTGAGGAACCATTTAGGTGAGCTTGAATTGTTCTTCCCAACATACAACTTACAACAAGAAGTTGCGTTAGATTTGAGCAACTATCTCTCACCATGTAACCATGATTTTCCAGTTTTGGGGATAGAGGAAATAATTTTTGCTTTCTTGGCCTAATTAGGAGTTACAAAAAACCTCAATTAGGGATTGATTTCAAAATTAAAACAGAGATTGATAATTGGATATGGAGAGAGTAGCAACGAACTCACGAAGGAGGAACATGGTTTGTTAGTGTCCTTTTCTAGAGTAGAATAATGTTTGGTAATCTATGGTGGTAGTTGCACTGGAAGAGGGCTGTGAGAACTGAACTGGTGGATCTAGTAGTTGAGTTACTACCACCTTTCCGAGCCAATAGGTTAGCTACTGGTTGCTAGTTACCTAACAAATAGTCAATACTGAACTTGTGGCTGTGTAATACTGTTATATGTCTTCTGTAAGTGAAAAAGTGCGAGGGTCTTGCATGTGGTATTGCTAATCTGTTCTTGGCATTCACCCTTTCAGTCTACAGAGTCTTCTTGAGCCCCTACTAGTATCTATTTGGGCATACTTGTTTCCTTTGTCATCTCATTGATGATGCTTCAGTAACTGTGACACTGATTTTACGTTGCTTAAAATTAAAAAGTATACGAATTATGACAGGACGAACTTCAAAAGCTATACAGATATGATGAACTTATGGGCTTAGCTTAGCTATGGATATTTTGCAGCAGTTTTGTTTGGTCCATTGTTATGTTTTTCTTTTGTATTTATAACATATGTACTGATGTCTGTCCACTGCATTATGTCTGCAGAGCCTTCTTACTTATCTTCATCAAATGTGGCTCCTTTCAACATACATGAATACCTGAGGAGAAGAATTCAGACACAGCATGAACCCACCAAACCTGAAACCAACGAAATCCCAAAGGAGGAAGATTCCAGCTCAAAGTCCAACAATCCCACAGGCGGTGTAGCAGTTGCAGAACCGGAACTGGATTCCTATAGTGCTGTAAAATGCAGCGCCACTTCCGACCTAAAGGTTTCATCAAGACACGACCTTGCCATGATCTATACTTGCAAGGTTTGTGAAACAAGATCAATGAAGACCGTGTGCCGTGAATCTTACGAGAAAGGCGTGGTTGTAGTGCGTTGTGGAGGATGCAACAACCTTCATTTAATTGCAGACCGCCTCGGTTGGTTCGGACAGCCTGGGAGTATCGAAGAACTCCTTGCTGCTCGTGGGGAGGAGGTGAAGAAGGGCTCTGTAGATACCCTTAATCTCACCCTTGAGGATTTGGCAGGAAAGAAAATTTGACAAATTAGACAGAATTGTTACACATTGTATGTGTCTCTGGTCTATGGATCTTGTAAGAGTCTAGCAAGTTTCTGGTTTTTATTAATCCGTTTGTCAGTAGGATTATGTTGTAAATACATCTTTAAGAGTTTTGAGGTTGAATGCTGAAATTTGAGCTTCCATTTGGCAATGAAATTTTGTTCTTGTGGAAGTATGCATAATCTCAATATTCTAAATAGGCAAGCAAATACCCAATTAGTTACCGGGTCGGATCCTGTAGAGTCCGGGTTCGGTTTTCTTGTTCCCCAATACACTTTCTCTGGCTATCCGCTAAAACAATCCCCCTTGTTTAAGCGGGTGTTGTGCCCTCGTTGTAACCATTAACTTTAAAAGGGCTTCCATTGGAGCTCACAGAGCTCTCAAGACTTCAATCTTACATCTAACACACACAATTCGCTAGACAGGAAGCGGAGAGAAAAGATGAGTGCTCTTCGTGTGGTATCGTCTTCTTCTTCTTCCTCGGCATCTCTGCGTAGCTTTCTACCAATCTCATCCATGGCGTTTGTGCATTCTTCGCGCTGTTACTCTCGTACTTCTTCCTTCTCTCCAATCAAGAGCTTTCCCACGATTTCCACACCTAGAAGATCCTTCAGACAAATCTTTCAAGGTTTGGTATCTTTACGCCACTTCCTTTCCTTTTCGTTTCTGAGGTAAATGATTATTGTGTTTCTTGATGATTTCCGAAGATGACCTCTAAAAGCAGCAAATTAGGTTTGAGAATTCGTGCTGAATGAGAAGTTCGCATAATCTGCTTGCTGATTTGATGATTATGGGAGATGGAAGTAGAACTAGTTCTCTTGATAGATTTTCGACCTGAATTGGACTTTGATTGATACATTTTGGGGCGTTTGTCAGTTCGAGCAGTTGCTGCTGCTGCTGAAACCACAGCTGGTTTTGATGAAATGGTTGCTGGCACAACCAGAAAGTATTACATGTTGGGAGGGAAGGGAGGTGTTGGGAAGACAAGCTGTGCTGCCTCTTTAGCTGTGAAATTTGCAAATAGTGGACATCCTACTCTGGTGGTTTCCACTGATCCTGCACATTCTCTGAGTGATTCTTTTGCGCAGGTTACTTCCTCCGTTTTCGGATACAATGTGAACAGTTCTTCTGAACACATCTTTTAGTATGAGTGCAATGTTGTAATTGTGGGGTTTACCTTTTCAGGATTTGACTGGTGGGATGTTAGTTCCGGTTGAAGGACCCGATTCTCCATTATTTGCTCTTGAGGTACGGATGAGAGGTGCCTACTGGAGGTGTTTGGGTTCTTGCTTGCAAAAGATAGATTGTGTAGTTTATTAACAAATGAGCATTCTTGCTGTGTTCTTTGTACTCAGCAAGTTTAATTGATTGAATGCAACAGATAAATCCAGAGAAGGCCAGGGATGAATTTCGCGGTGCAAGTAAAGAAAATGGGGGAACGGGAGTGAAGGATTTTATGGATAGCATGGGCCTTGGTATGATTGCAGACCAGGTAAACTCTTTGCCTCCTACATAACTTTTCGTTGTCACCTGATCATGCTAATAGTAATAGGAGTTAGTAAAACAGATCCTATAACTTAAATGCAATATAGTTTCTGCATCACTAGTGATGCTAAATTATATTAATTCTTTTCATAACGTTAGGGATAGATGGAAACTAATCACTCTGGCTTTGAATATGGTCATGATCAGAAGTAAACTTTCGTTTTAGAGAGATTAGCTTCCTAAAATTCACTGATGATAGACATAGTTTAATTTTGTCGTCTGTAAAACTCAGAGGGTCTGAAATGGGGAGAGCTTGTTCTAAGAATCCTTACTTGCTTGAGTATGTCTCAGTGGATTGAGAATATGATCAAATTTTCCATTTTCTTTCATGAACTGGCTTGCTTTATGGATAAACCTGCTGTTATCTTTATCTTTATCATCATAGCTTGGAGAATTGAAGCTTGGAGAGCTTTTGGACAGCCCACCCCCTGGCTTGGATGAGGCTATTGCAATTTCCAAGGTAGTAAAAGCCAGAGTTGATAATACTGGTTTAATTGCACATACTTTTTTCTTTGATTTTTGAAGTGATGATACTAAATGACAAACTTCTACCAGGTCATGCAATTTCTTGATTCACCAGAATATAGTATGTTTACTCGAATAGTCTTTGATACTGCACCAACGGTGAGTAAATTTATTGAAGCGACAAGGATTTACATATACTACCACCTTTCTATTTTGCCTTGAATCTTATTACATGACCTTAACAGGGTCACACATTACGACTGCTGTCTTTGCCAGACTTCCTTGACGCTTCTATTGGGAAAATACTAAAAGTGAGTGCTACTTTTAGTCCTCATGCTTTAAAGCAGCTATCAAATAGTTTACTGTGAGCAGTTGGAATTTGGTTATATCTCTCATTGACTCATTGTATTCTGGAACTTAAATACTCTTTTCCTGTTGTGACAATTAGACTGCGGCAATCATTTATCCATAGTATTAGTTGACATGTAAACTCCCATCCTTAGTTTCTCTATTCTCAAAGCAATTTGTTGTTGGTTTAGTAATAAGAGTTGTCTTAGTTATTACTGTTTCAAGATTTTGAGTCTCAATGTAGCCTTTTTTTTTTACTCTATATGTGCAGCTTAGACAGAAAATTTCTTCAGCGACTTCTGCCATTAAAAACGTGTTTGGTCAAGAGGGAACCAAACCGGATGCGGTAAGGCTGACACCTTGAGGAACCCCCACTTTTATTCTTTCAGTTGCTTTTTACTTAATCTGACACCTTAAGATCAATAAATCACTGTTGCTTTTTACTTAGTCTGACAAACTGGAGAAGTTAAGGGAAAGGATGGTGAAAGTAAGAGAGCTTTTCCGGGATACAGCAGCTACAGAGTTTGTCATTGTTACTATCCCAACGGTAATAATTGCTGTTTCTTTTTTTTTTGTTAGGAAATGCTAGAGCATCTAATTTTTAAGGTATCAAATACATTCAAGCATATCACCAAGTACATTGTCATTGTCCATGTTTCTTTCTGTTTAGGTAATGGCTATTAATGAGTCATCAAGACTCTGTGCTTCTTTGAAGAAGGAACAGGTACCTGTCAAGAGGCTTATTGTAAATCAACTCCTACCGGAGTCCTCTTCAGACTGCAAATTCTGTGCAATGAAAAGGAAGGTAATCTATGCAAAAATTTGATTTACAGTTCAAATGGTCCATAGAAACATAACATGCTTGAGAATCTTCTTGAAATATCCAAGTATTAGATTTCGATGATACAGTTGTCACTCAGTCTTGAATGTGGTTCCCAGTTCAGAAATGGTAGATTCCGCATAAAGAGAATCTGTTATAGGCATAACTTTTTTGTTTGGTTTGTGTTAAAATTTGTACAGGATCAGAAGCGTGCTTTAGAAATGATTCGAAGTGATCCTGAACTCTTAAGCTTGAATTCAATCGAAGCACCCCTAGTTGATGTGGAGATCAGAGGTGTTCCAGCTCTTCGATTCTTGGGCGACATTGTCTGGAAATGAACAATCTGTGCACATTGACTTACCTCTGCATCACAGGTATCATTCTTGGTCCATAACATTGTTTCGTCGTTTTCTTCTCATTTCACCGTTTTCGATTGGTCGCACGATTTGTAAACACTCCTGTTTTGTACATGCCCTTGATCTCAGGTTTTGCAGGATGCAATTTCTTTCTGGGTCATGGCAGAACTTGTTGCAGGTCAACTCTATATCCGTACAGAAGCTGTTGAGCATTTTGTGATAATGGATATTCTGTAATGTGACTGACAGAAATACATACGTAGGTTTAAATTCGTTACCAGAAAATCTCAAGATCGGAGTTTCATCCCTCCTTCCCATTTTAATAGCACTTTTAGAAGATTCTACATTGTAGCACTACTGATTTTGTTTTGGTACAATGAACAAATGCAATGAAGTAAATTTCATCGGTATACTTTCGGTTCTTTGTTTTTGTTGTTGTTGATTTGGTTCTTGTAACCTATTCAAATTTATAGGCAAAACTGTAAAACCAAGATCCTTTCATTTCTTCCCCGTCATCTTAGGTTTGCCAACGTCTATTAAGCAGCCCACAACACAGAAAACAAGTTCTTAGTACCGTAGGCAATAACACTAGCAAAGCCCGGCATATTGCACAAAGATGAAGCTCAGTTATATGTGATTATCAAACATCAAAAGGCCAGTACTAGAACTACAACTAATATAATGTTTACAATAATATTATCTGCAGTTGGATACGCACAAAACAGATTGCCGAGTTCTTGGAAAGGTTCAACCCAGACAAGTGCAAAACCCGACAGGAAACTCTTAAAATTCATTTCGGAATCTCTTCATCTTCATTATCCGCATCAATTTTCAACAAGCCTCGGATTTTGACATCATAGTATACCTCAGTAACTCTCCTAAGGTCATACTTCATACCTGCAACATACAAAAAGCAAGAAAATGAACATTTTAAAACTTAAGCACTATTAATCCAGTGGCCTTGTGCTCTTTCCACACCGAAAGTAAAATCCTAATTGGGATGTCACAAGGCATCAAAATTAATTGATACATGTTGGATCACATTCGCATCATAAACCCAGTTGTGAAAGTAGTAGAATTACCATCAAACTTCCTGCGCAAGAAGTCATTTCTCAAATTGAGCATGCGGAAGGCATCGTACAGATCTGTCAAAAACTTCTGGACCTTTCGAGGGCAATCATAGTTTCCCGCTGTGACTTGGTTCACCACATAGCGAGGCTGTCAATCAAGGAGGATTTTTAAGGTAAGAGATTTTAGTGCATTTTGCAAACTAGCTGTCTATAGTGACATAAGAGATTGTAACTTATCGGGTGGATCATAATGCAACAATGAAAAAGCCACAATTCCATTATTCGATGTAGGAAGATTTCAGAACTTTTCTATGAAGAGAATAGAGAATGAATTGGGTAGATCATCCCTACCATTTCGTTTGACATGAAGCATACTCCTGCACCATATGAAAACATTAATATTGGTTCAACCAATTCAAGTGACAGACAGACAAATAATCAAGAATCACCTACCAGTGAGATAATCTTCAATGTCGAGACCAAATTTTGACGCATCCACTGCAAAGGGTATACTAAAAATCAGACCAGTGGCATGACAAACGAACAAAACAACAACTTATGAGAAGCAGCTCTGAATAAGTCTACACACAGCCACAGGAACCAAGTCCAGTTGTTAAATGAATACAAGGGAGATCAACGGAAAACTGCTTGTACGCTGGAAGCTTGTAGTATGAGAACTCCTGCTAAAAATAATCATTCATTTGCTAAGGTTGTGTTATTATTAGTGTAGCCATGTGTGAGAAAGTGACTCCCTATATGTAGTTTCTCCAATTATGATATGCTTCCTTTCTTCTGCTTCTCATTTTAGTTAAATGCATGTTTTGTCTAGCTATATATTCCTGGTGGGAAAGACTATCTATCAACAATATAGGGTATGTGATGGTGTGAAAGATGTTTCATTTCATCAGCATGAGTTGCATGACTGGATCAACATACATTCAAGTTTCTCTTCAACTTGAGCATGACTAGGAAGGTTTCCGGTTTCCAGCCAACCAAGGAAACAAATCAATGAAACCACCACCTGCATTTCATTCTTCCAGTCAAAATGGTACCTGCCCACAACAGAGCAAAGAAAATGAAACATAGCATTAAACCACATTATGGAAAGTGAAAGAAAAAAAGCACAAGAAAACTGGATCTACCTATAGTATTCCCCAGCACAGTCATGATGAATATCAGCAAGTTGGCTGATTAGCTTTTTGAGAACGTCTATATCAGCCTTAGCCTTCTCCAGTACCTCTATTCCAAATATACAAAAAAATCCCTTTAGGATAACATCGTTGCACTTGCTTCCTTTCAAACAATGTCACATAAAATTGACAAAGGAATGCTCCTTGGATTAACTGAGCCGCAGAAGCATGGTAATATTCATTGCAAAATGCAAAACTGTTGTCCAAGTACTACATTTCTTAAATCAGGGATAGATACCGCATTTTTTATAGCAAGGATGGCCTTGATTTTTCTTCTTTCATTAAGCAATCCATATGAATGCGATATTAGGGGTACTAACTGAGCTAGGGGCATACTAGAGATTCCAAAAGAAAGGTATAATGCAATGCAACCTGAAAATGACATCTTCCCTTGTTCTCAAATGATTTAGCATTCCACTATTGACAATTCAGTTTGTCAAGTTGCTATAGTGAGCTCATAATCCTCACATTACAGCATCAACCATTTCCCAACTTGACGACTGTAAGTTCAAGTAGTAAAAGCAATCATAGTATCAATTGCACATGAGACCAAGGCCTTGCTTAAAATTGAAACAGTATGATCGTACACTACATACTCGGTTAATGCAAGCATGCGATGAGCATATTTCCCTATATCATTCAATATCCAAAACTAATCTGCACTTGTTGACACTACTTGCTCAAAAGCTGCCAAAATTTGCCCTAATTTTGCAAACCAAAGGGAGGAGGAAAGCGAGAAGAAAACAGTAAACCTGAAAGAGGGGATTGGTGGAGGAAGAGAAGAGAAGACTGCAAACGCTTGGAAGTAGACTCCATATCGACAGCCACCTTTCGAATTCGTTGTTTGATACTCACCGTAACAGAGAGCTGACCTCTAAACTGCTCAAATTGGTCTCCCATTGCGCTTGTTATTCCGCTCTCTTCTTCCATACACATCTTTCCACGGAGACAAGGGTTCAAGCTGAAACCTTTGAAACCAAGAGGGAGAGAGCAGAGACTAGTTTCTTTCTTTTTCCTTTTGTGTTTGCGCTCGGCCGGTTTTATACACTTTTCTAACATGTATTTTTGGAAACAATGTAATGGTATCATGCTTTATGGAAAAATGAGCTATCGCAATAACGGGAAAGTTTTGGGCTTCATGTAGCTCATAATACTAACACAACAACATCTATTCTGGTAATGTGGTGGTATTGTAGTCACCAGGCAACCAGATGTACAAATATACAGTTTGTTTGAGATTGTGCTTATTCAGAAAGTTGCAGAAATTCACACTCATTTCTTCTGGAGGGCAATCATACCCCCGAAAGCGACAAGCCGGCTGATCACCCCGTAGAGGATGACTATTAGGATGCATAGCTTCCAAGCATGGAGACTGAATCGCGTGCCATAAAGCACACTGCATCGCTGTATCAGCCACACACCATAATACCTGGACAAGAGAGTTTTACCATAAATACGTACACAACTAACCCTTTTGAAACAGTTGCCGAGTTGATGAAATTAACTACCTTTTTGGCGTTTGCTATCACAAACGCTTCCAAAGTCCACTTTGGGTAGCACAGTTTTCCAAGAAATCTCAAAATAGCTCCAGAGTCTGGCTTGATTGACTTACCAGAGACAAGGGTCATACAAACAGGAACAAGTACTGAAAACTGCAGCCAAAAAACAAAAACAAAAAGACAAGCTAGTTTCAGCTGAATGTACAGCAGTTCTAAGAATGAAATGAGTTAAGAAAATTTTACTTGGATCAACTGAACTAACCAGCTGAGCAGGACCCGGGTTAAAGAAGATGGAAAACGCGTAACCCATTCCCGTCACACAGTACACCAAAGAGAGCAGGATTATGTAGTTATCAGTGGAGGAAGATCTCGGGTTAGTGAAGAAATAATACATTGAAAGATACACCATAGGCTTGAGCGCTGTATTGAAATGGTCAAGTGTGTCCTTTGCCAAGAAATGAGCCAAGCTGCTTATGCCAGAAGCACTCTCTCGCCAGTATTGCATCTTGTCTAGCGAAAACGTTCTCAACAAAGCAACTTGACATAAGAGAGCTGGAAACAGGAGGAGAACATAACAAGAAAATGTTAAGATAGGATGATTAAGAGCTTGAGCTCAAGAAAGTAAACTGTCTCCCTTTTCAGCTCACCCATAGCAATGATTGTAAATGTGTAAGTACTGGCCCCAAAATCTGTATCATCAATTTTCGTAATCGCTCCCAAACAAGCACCAGCAACAAGTAGTATAACATAGTCAGTTGCTTGTAAACTGGCCTCTCTTAGACGCTGCTTGCTTAGCCTGAAAACAAAGTCAGCAAACACGATTAGAAAAAGTCTTGCAGTATACTACATTTAAGAACAGTATTTGAGAATTGTTGCATATCTACTCACCTTCCAAGGAAATACTTGTATTGGAAGAAAAAATTAGGCGTTCTTCGATTAGACAAATCCTTTGATTGGAGGAAGTTATGATATACATGCTCATGCCTCATCTGAACATTAGAGTTCAAATCCTCCCACAGCTCACCAGCAAAAGATTGCTCATGAAATGAATCTCTTGCAGTGTGAACTAACACATCAAGTCCATCAGCAGTTGATTTCATATCTTCAGGGACAGGGTAGCCATTCTGAAGCATCCATATTGTAGGAAGCTGCCTATAGTTCAAAGAAGAATTCGCGCTCGGCTCCACCATACCTTCTAAGATGTCAATATAGTAATCCGGAGGATTTATTCGGTCCGGTACCTTGATCCCAATTCCTTCAAAATATTCCTCCATTCTCGATACCGGTCCTTGATAACACATAAGACCGCCTTTTGCTAGTAGTATTAAATCATCAAACATTCTGAACAATGCATAGCTGAAACAGAAAGTGTTACATGTTAGTTCAAAATTCTCTGTTATTTTTTTGGCATCAACGTCTCAATATTGTTTAAGCAAAAATGTTACCTTGGTTGATGAACTACCATGGATATATTGACTCCTGCATGGGCTTCCTGTCTTAAGGCCTGTAAAAGCAGGCGAGACGACGAGCTATCTAGACCTGATGTCGGTTCATCCAAAAACAAGAGAGAAGGTTCCATGACCAACTCTAAACCGACATTCACCCGTTTCCTTTGACCTCCAGAGATTCCTCGTTTCTCCACCGTTCCAACCAGGGAATCCCGAATGTCCTGTAGTCCCAAGTTCTCTATGACTCTTTCCAGGATCAGGATTTTATCTGCTTTCCTCAGGTCAGCTGATAATCTTCAGTTATTGAAAGATCATGTGATAAAAAGTGCTCATCAGTAACTACATAGCAACAAATCTTAACAAAGATTATACAAATGATAAAAAAAATAAAGTATTCATCTTTGAGCTTACCTACAACGTGCACTGAACCAGAGATTTTCTTCCACTGTCAAATTTCCATGAACAATGTCATCTTGTGGCACAAACCCGACGATTTTCCTATACGACTGGACTGGAACATCGGCTCCATTTATGAGAATCAAACCACTCCTTTTACATCCAGTTGCCTTTCCAGCTAAAGTAGTGAGCAAGGTTGTTTTTCCCGCTCCTGATGGCCCCATCACAGCAGCAATACGACCCGGCATGATCCTTCCGGTAAGACATTTCAAGAGACATCTTTTCTTTCCTTTCAATGTAAGAGTGAGATCTTTGAAAGCAACCTCAATTGGAGGCCTTTTGTTTACCTGTGAACTTGTGGCAATAGAGATCACTCTAGCAAAGTTGACCTTGTCGTTTTGTTGTTGACGCGATTTCTCCTTCTCAATTTGTGCGTACACATTCTTGAAAATTTGAGTCTCACCTGTTACGTTTGGCGCCGTCTTCCTTGTGGAGCTCTTAATGGACTCGACTTCAAAAGATGATGATTCACTTAATGTGCTATCCACTGCATCCAACATCCTGAACTCTTCCACATCATTTCGGTTCGAAAATCTTTGTGATAAACTGGCATGTAATCTGTTTGCATGCTTCTTGGCTGCATCTGTTGCAGTCTTCCATCTATTTCGAGCATGCCCGCTTTCGCGCACACTCCTCGCAGCCTTTTTCCCTAGATTTAGCACGCCTTCTTTCTCGAGTACTGAGGATGTGATCTGAACAATTATAGATAACAAGGAGAATAGCAATCAAAGCAACCTGCATGAGTAGATTGAGAAGGTCAGGTAACTTCAAATGTAACAGATTCTTGTGCAACAAGAAACCTACAAATCCTGGACTCAAGGATCAAACGAAGAGATATGACTTACTATAAGCATAATTCCATATAAATGTATCTTCTGAGTTGCACTACTTTCTTTACAAGTAATCAGCTTTGAGCAACCTGTCAATGTCATAGCAGAAATGTTCAAGAAAGTGGAAAGAAGTATTCAATGTCAAGGAAACATTGTAAGCATTCCCACAAAAGTATCACAACAAAAAAAGACTTACGTGTTTGATCCGTAGAGCCTACCCTGCAATAATGTCTGAAAGTTCACAAAGACAAACATTAGAATTACGAAGGAGGAGATCACAATTCATTGGTCATTTGTTGTGATAAGAGTACACACCCGCTACGACATTTGTTCTTCTCCACTGTTGTTGGGCAGTATGATCCTTCAGGACAGAAAATCTCTCTACTGATCTGAATGGTTCCCCATATGTTCGCGCCACCACAGCCATGGTTCCGTCCAGCTGGTAGTGGTACTTGATAGTTATATCTGCAACAAAATGCATCGAATAAATTCATGAGGAAAACAACTAGACAAGATCTATTATACTAAGAGTCTTTGTCAATCTGAAATAGAGTCTTACGGCGAACATAAACCGCTTGAATTATCATATGTTGCGCTTCGATAATAGGCACCTAACGGGCATGCTACATCAACAAAACACATACACATTAATTAGATGAAAAAATCCATAGAACATCACTCAAACATCTTTAAACATGTACATAGAAAGGAACTCACGAAGCATGCAAGTAAGGCCGTGAGGGCAGAAGAAGCCATCACAACAAGGCTGACATTTGGTGGTTCTTGAAGGAAACTCATCCTCTGCCAGGCTCTTAATATTCGAAGAGCAAGCCCATCCTGGCTCACATCCAGGAACCCAGATGCTCATGTTACAATTTTTGTTGAGATCCATGCTAAAATCACTACTAGAATTCCCTGATTTTATGTGGTTGATCAAACTTTTCAAGTAGAACTCGGTCTCCGATCGGGAGCACAGCCGACCCGGAGCATCCTCTGCGAAATCAACCACAGCACCAAACCTTGGAAAGATCAACAAAGTGCAGAGGAAGCTAACAGTTAAAAATGGCTAGTCAATTAGCTAGGGAGACTTGTTACCATATCTCTTCATACAATCACCCAAGAACTTCAGGTTTGCCGATGAACCATGAGCTGTGAAATTGAACGCCATCTCCTAATCATTCCTTCTGACAAAATGAAACCACAGCTACGAAATTGATACAATGCAGACAACTAAATGTTGAGAGCATGGAATTGTGTAGAAGTTTAGTAGTGTACTAAACAAACAGCCAGAGAGAAATGGAGAATGAGAAGAAGAGGACTTACGGGTCGTCGATGCATTCTCCGGCCCTATCGTGGAGCTGAGTAACCATTAACCGAGTAAAATTCTCGACGGCGGCGTTGTAAAACTGGACGGGGTCCGATATTAGCTGAGCAGCAGCCATGGCCGCCGTCATTAGCTGAGGTGGCAGAGCAGGTAGGTCGGCTGCCGACGCCGCCGAGCTCAGCAGGGCAAACGCCAGCAAAATCAAAATCCCCGCCCACGTTGTCCGAAATTGATCTTCTCCGATTTTATTGGATCGGATTGGAGTGGAGTACAGTTGCGATGGAAGAAGTATATATATGCATAGATAGACGGACCTAGGGGGCATGAGTGGGCCCATGCTCCCTCCCATCGGGTTAATTATGGATATATATATAATTTTAGATTAAATATAAATATATTTTAAATAAATCAATATCTATTACTATATAATAAAGCGGAAGCAAATTTCACCATCATATTGCATCACATCACCCCTTTTATTAAAATAATATATTTTTTTCAAAATTTTTTGTCATCTATTAAATTAAAAAATGTATCTTTCTACTCCCTACTTCTTGAAAATTTTATCTTTTGTTATCTATTAAATTGAAAAAATAATGTAAATTTATATTACGTACAAAAAATATACAATTAGCATGTACAATTTTTATCTTTTCCAAAATATAATTCTTTTGTTATCTATTAAATTGGAAATTTATCTTTCTACTCCCTACTTGAAAATTTTATCTTTTGTTATCAATTAAATGGAAAAAGTTATTTAAATTATGTATTACGTACAAAAAATATACAATTAGCATGTACAATTTTTTTTTATCTTTTTATCTATTAAATTGGAAAAATTATGTAAATTTTGTTTTACGTACAAAAAATATACAATTAGCATGCACAATTCTTATATTTTCCAAAATATAATTCTTTTCTCATCTATTAAATTGGAAAATTTATCTTTCTACTCCCTACTTGAAAATTTTATCTTTCATTATCTATTAGATTGGAAAATTTTGTATTACGTACAAAAAATATACAATTAACGTGTACAATTTTTTATGTTTTCCAAAAGCATGTACGTACATGATATATCTTTTTCATAAGCATGTACGTACATGGTACAAAATATATACAGTTTTAGATAAGATATATATCTTAATTATATCTTTATTAAATATTCTCTCAATCCTTACCCATCTAGAACTTCTTTTCTTTAAATACACCTCTCATTCACACATTCTTCTACAATTAATCTACATTTCTCTATACCATTAGTTCCCAATTTTTTTGAGATAACTTTGTAATAAAATTTATTATTTTTATATAATTTTTTTTTAAAAGAACTTTTAGCTAAGATATATATCTTAAAATAATATGTACCAATTAATTATTATTTTTTAGTAAGTATGAATCTGATACTATATTAATCCAAGTGTGTATGTTAAAGTAATGATTGATTTATATAATTTAGTTTATAAAATTTAATTTAGATTTCAAAATATGTTTATCAAATTTTTCTAAAAAATAATAATTCATCTCATCTTTTTTTTTCTTTTTTTTTTCTGATAAGGTAAGGATTAGGGTCGCCGCAAGTACTACTTGGGCTCGCCTAGAGCATCCACAAGGGATGAGAACTGGTTACAAACCAATTCTAAAGGAAATAGGGCAAACCACCGCCCTGGAGTCTCGAACCCGAGACCTCATGGTACTACCATGAGAGCTCAACCAGTGAGCTGATGCGACAAGCGCATTCATCTCATCTTATTGCATTCTTCCTCGATATATATGTTTAGATATGCATAAAAAGATATATATGAATACAATATTTTTATCTTAATATTTGATGATATACGAGAATTATGTTATTTTATAATCTAAAAGATACACTCTTTTTAAAAGAAATTAGACATATGATAATAATTGTAATTATCATATACAAGATAATAAAAAATAAAAAATACTCCTGTATAAGGCGCGGGTCCTTTGCTAGTATATCATAAAAGCCGGTCATTTTCGAGCCACCACGTTGATTCTGGTCCCGCTTGATTTTAATTTTTTTTCCCAACTCAAATATGTAATAACAACTTTATATCTTTTATTTTTCCTAATTATCTAATTCTCAATGATATCGTTTTGGTAGACGACTCTAGAGAGGAGGTAAATAGTAAGCTGGAAGTGTGGAGGGAGAGGCTGTAATGTAATGGGTTTAGGCTAAGTAGGACCAAGATGGAATACATGGAGTTCAGTTTCGGTCAGGAGGATGAGCTTAGTGGGTAGGTGCAGCTAGGAGGCGATGTGATTGCGAAGAAGGATTGTTTCAAATATCTGGGATCGCTTTTGTAGAGCCATGGGTGTATTGATGAAGATGTCAGGTCTCGTATTCAGAGAGGATGGAAGAAGTGGAGGGCGGCTTCAGGGGTTCTGTGCGATAAGAAGGTTCCGCTCAAGCTTAAGGGAAACTTCTACAGATCTGATATCAGATCGGCGGTGCAGAATGTTGGCCAATGACCAAGGCTCAAGAACAGAATCTCGCAGTCGCAGAGATGAGGATGCTCAAATGGATGTGTGGCCACACGAGGATGGACGGGATTAGAAATGAAGAGATCAGAAGTAAGCTTAGGGTAGCCTTCATAGGAGACAAGCTTAGAGAAGCGAGACTTCGTTGGTTTGAGCATGTTCAGAGGCGGAGCTTAGATGCCACAGTTAGGAGATGCGAGCGTCTAGATTTCGGGGCTTTCAGGATGGGCAGAGGGTACTTTTGCGGGACCTTACTGGGCAAATGTTGCTGCTGTTGCTGTTGCTGCTGTTGCTGCTGTTGTTGCTACTGTTGCTGCTGTTGCTGTTGCTGCTGTTGCTGTTGGTGCTGCTGTTGCTGTTGCTGTTGGTGTTGCTGTTGGTGTTGCTGTTGTTGTTGTTGTTGTTGTTTGCTTTTTTCGTTTCTCTCTCTCTTTGCTTTTTCTCTATGGCGATTCACTTTCTTCTTCCGGCGATTTTTGCTTCGTTCTTCATATCTCTCTTCGCTCGCCTTCGATTTCGACATGTTTTCGTCTCGGAGTTCAAGCAAAGGTGATATCGAGTTCCTTGCTAGGGTTTAATTCGTTTTGAATTGGTTCTCCATCGTTCTCTTATTACATTCGATTAAGAGTTGAATTAGATGTTCAAAATTAGGGTTTTTGATAATCTAATGTTGTAGATGTTCGTTTTGCTTTTATGTTATGAAGCTGATGCTGCTGAATCAAGCAGTGTTTTATCGGATAGAGAAAAACGAACCAAGAGGAGAGAAGATCATCGGTTGCATACTGAACCTGGTATTTATTTTTGTGTTTTTTGCTGTATGGTGTTGTGTTGTATGATGTGTTGCATGTCGAATATTGTGTGTTGTATTATATTGAACCTGGTATTGAACTCAAGTGAAACTCTTGTATGTGCATTCCAGTTTGAATGTTTGTGCATTCCAGATCAAGTGACTGTGTATAATTTATAATGTGTTTGTGTATTGTGTTTTTCTTTGGTGTACATATTATATATTTTTGTGTTAAGTGTACGTGACGTTCTTTATGAAGTGTCTGTATCCTTTATTACCATTGTTTGTGTGTTCCATATAATGTGTTTGTGTATTGTGTTTTTCTAAGTTGTACATAGTAGATCTAAGTGTGTTTTTTCGAATTTATGTCTGTGTATTCCAGATCATTTGTCTGTGTGTTTTTAAATAAGTGTATGTGTGTCTTATGTCTAGTGTATGAATACATGTCTTTTGTGTTTAGGTAAATGTGTAGTTCATACAGTTTATATTTGTCTGTGTGTTTTTGGAAACGTCCAATGTTGCAGTAATCATTGATGACGAAGGAGTAAGAAAATCTCCAACTGAATCCCAAGTTGTTTTCTACAACTGGGTCGTTGGAGATAACAGCTTAAAAGTGTAAGTTTTTATAATTTTGATGTGTTGATTGATTTTATATTTGGATGTGTAATACGTCTTTTGCTTTTGTTTATTAGGATTTGTTTTTCAAGATGGGTTCAACAAAGCTATCAAGGAATGATATGACAGTGATGAAGGATCATGTTTATATTGATTCGAACATGATTGATGCATGGAGTGATTTTCTGAACGAGAATGAAGAAAATAGAAGCCCCTCATCCCCTATGAGGTTTTTCGCATCAATCAATCCTTTGGTATGTCACATCATCATATTTTTTTAATTGTGTTTGTTTTTGTTGACTTTTTTGGATACGTAATTTTTACCATTTAATACTTGTACACTCTCTCTGTTGTTTATAACTTTGGTGATTTGAAAGAAAGAAGCTTGCTTTTCAGCGAGAATTTGGCCTGAAAATTTCAATTCTTGTACCTTCTTCAAGAAATCTAAGAAAAAAATTTCTGATGTGAACACATATTGATTTTCGCTTTATACTAGTATAGACTCAAATGAACACATGTTGTTAGCCTTTAAACAAAAGAAGTGGAGTCCAGAAGTCTTCTTCAAGTCTACTAAAACTTCCAAGTTAACTTAATTGTTGCCATCATAGAAGTGGAGTCCAGAAGTCTACTAAAACTTCCAAAGTTAACTTAATTGTCATGATGGCAAGTGTTACATCCCCTTATGAGTATGGCCGTATGGCTCGGGGCAAATTTTAGTGGCTGTCTTTATAGCTTTTTAGTGTATCTGTACGTGTGGTCAATTGTCCACGTACAATTAGTTCATAATTCTGATCAGACGGCAAAACACGTATTATTCAAGTCTACTAAAACTTACAAACATATATATATATATAGAGAATTTGGATCTTGTGAAACACCCTATAAGAGTGTAACCGGTGAACATTTATCAACCATTGGATTTATTCTAATCTAACGCTCTAGATTTTATAGTAAAGACAAAATAGTTAATAAAAGAATTAAAATGCCAAATCTGATTTCGGGGATCTTTTCTCTCTCTCCATATCTCACTTCTTTCAAATCAAATATATAATTTTCGGGGATTTTTTTCGGATCTGATTTTGGAAGTATTGTGTTTTGAATATATTCGTACATAGTTCGAATATTACCGTCTGATTATTGAATGCAACAACTTCGAATGTTCAATATTATCCATTGAATATGAACTCTATGTGTTTGAATATTACCATGCACTATAAGTTGTATGCTATTTATGAATATCAATGTACATATTTCGAATTTTACCATCTGATTATTGAATTCAACAACTTTGAATATATCTTATTACCCACTGAATATAAAGTCGATGTACTTGAATGCTATCCATCTAGTATAAGTTGTACGTTTCAGGTCGAATATTCAAATTATGACAAATTCTAGCAATGTTTGAATAATTCAAAAAAATTTAGAAGATATTCAACCATGTATATGACAAATTCGAATATATTGTATAGTCGAATATTCAAGTTGTATAGTTGAATATATTAAGTTTGTATCGTCAAACATTTGTGTAGTCGAATATTGAAGTAGTATAGAAGAATATTTAAGCTGCATCATCGAATATTTATCCAGTCGAATATTCAAGCTGTATAGTCGAATATTTTTACAGTCGAATATTAAATCAATTTTATCGAATATTGAAGTAGCACGATTGAATTTGCAATGACCGACGAATGCATATACGAGATTTGTGTGATTTTTTTCTAAAATATTGTTTAAATTTCGAAAAAAAATTACAACCCTTAAATTTAGGAACTTTGATTTTGAGAATAATCTAGTTTGAATTTGGACGTAACTCCTCCCTACTATTATGGAAGCTTAATTGAATTTACAACTAATTGTGATTTTTCTATAATTCACCCATTATTTTCAAAAATTCAGCATAATCTAGGCCCTTGGTTTCATGGTAATCCAACGTCTACTATTAATTCATCCGTTTCACTATAAGAGGTGTTTTACCTGAACCCTCTCCTATATATATAATATATATATATGTACACAAATAAGGGGACAAAAAATTCTAAAAGGACCTGGAACGAGTGCGTTGAATCTCTTACGGGAAGTGAGCGTTACATCTTTGTGTTAATTACTAGTACAAAATTAGGATGCTGTGATTGACAACTGCCTCGCTTAGGCGGAGCTGAGTATGGGTCGGGGCAAAATTTTGTGGCTAACTTTTTAGCTTTAAGCCTATTCACAGATGATTAATTATTTTTGCATTTTTTTCTAATTTGTATTTGGGTGGTCCCTTGTTAAACATCTTTTTTTTAAATGAAATTAAGGCCATGGAGTGAATTATAAAGTTATATATATAGTAGCGTTGTCCAAATTATTACACTATATATACATTGTTCCATGCAGCTTACGCTTTGATCGTTACTATTTGTACCCGTCGTGTTATGCATGACTTATATTTGTAAATTTATTTTTAGATATATAATAAGGGTCCGGATCCGATGACAATGGACGCTAGGGTGGGAAATAGGAATAAACAAGAGTCGTTAGATAAAGAGAGAAAAATACGGCACGACCGAATTTTTCACGTATTTTTCGAAAAACACGGATACAACGCGCGTCCAAAATTTGTTCAACTCTATTGTCATTTTGTTCAACTCTATGGTCAATTTGTTCATCCATATTTGTTTAAGTGGAATTATTACCCGTGCCCCGGTTTGATAATCACTTTACAAATATGACCTTGTTTTTTCCGATTGGCAAAAATGTCTAAAAATATTGTAGTAATGCCTAAAAATATTACATGAACACCCAAAATGACTAACTTTTGTCAAATAAAATAACAAATGAAATATTTTTAAAAAAGTTGAAAAATTATTTTTTTATAAATATTTTTCCTGAAAAGTAAGATATTTTAACAACCTTTTGTTTATCCTAATTTGAAAATATATATAGATAAAAAGATTTTATAGTTATTTTAATATTAAAACAAGATTCCGAGATTACTATCTATCCATTTTGAAAATTAAAAGATAAAATCGAAATCTTACAAAAAGGAAAACAATATTTTTCGGATCTACACGACATGTTTTTAACAGGAAAAAATGATAGTATTTTACAGAAGGGTGACAACCAGGATAGTTTGTTGTGGGTGACAAGTTTTCTAGTGAGGGTGACATAATGCATCTTACCCAAAGCACAGAACTCGAACAATCTTCAAAAACCCTAGCTTTATGATGAACCCTATGTGGAAGCCCGAAAATCTCGAACTAAATACGGGACAAACTATTACTAACTCTCGGGCCTTTCGGCGCGCTAAAAACCGGCTCGTCTTACTTTGAGCTCTCCCACCCCCCACCCCCCGTATTATTTTATTCTCTTTTCGGGGGCTTATAAGACTTTTTAAGGTCTTTCCCATAAAATAGTGCAATCTCCTCCGAGATTCAAACATATCGGGGCCCGTCCTTCGAGAACACGTCTGAACTCGACCTTTTTCCGATCTTGTATTACGTACCACCACCACCCTATTTTTTTTTTGAACGGGTGAGAATTAGGGTAGCCCGAGTACTACTCGGCCTAGCCTAGAGCACCTGTGAACAGGTGAGAGCTATGCTCTGAAAATTCAAATTTGTGGCTTCGTCGCCTGTGAGGATCGAACCGGGGACCTTTGGTTCTCCCCATTGAGGTCTTACCGCTAGAACAAGTGCCCTTTGGCACCACCACCCTATATATAGCGGAGGGAGTTGCCTAATTTTTTTATTTTTTTTGAACGGGTGAGAATTAGGGTAGCCCGAGTACTACTCGGCCTAGCCTAGAGCACCTGTGAACAGGTGAGAGCTATGCTCTGAAAATTCAAATTTGTGGCTTCGTTGCCAGTGAGGATCGAACCGGGGACCTCGGGTTCTCTCCATTGAGGTCTTACCGCTAGACCAAGTGCCCTTTGGCACCACCACTCTATATATAGCGGAGGGAGTTGCCTGCTTAGCAATTCATCCGTCCATGTGGATAGGAATATATGTTTTAATTACGCTATTGGCCCTCCAAAGGGCTTTATTCGCGATATCAGCCCTCCAAAAGAGCTTAATTACGATATTGTCAAGTTACACACCCCTCGTTATTTTTGGTACCCCTGATCGTGCACGCGCTAAAACGTTCTCCACGTTTTAATCCTTATTTCGTTATTATGATTCATCTAGCGCACAAACGAGATGACAAATTCGGGTATCAACACAACCCCGTGACTCGGATGTCCTCAGTCTTTTCGAGGACAAACGAGGCACTCACTTGATGCGCATACTTACGGTCAACGCGTTGTTTGTAGCTGGCTTGAGCACGCCTATGCGCATCGTGCGCGTTGGCGAGCAACCCCAAGCGATAGCTTGGCAAGCTCCCTAATGATGGTTTTGGTACTTGATGTTTTAAGGCTTTAAGCAGCTACGATCGGTGTAACCCGGCTCGAGTGCACCTACGCGCATCATGTGCGTTAGTGGACAACCCAAAGCAATAGCTTGACAGGTTCCCTAACGATGGTTTTGGTACTTGATATTTTAAGGCTTTAAGCAGCTACGAGTTGTGTAACCTGGCTCGAGCGCGCCTACGCGCATCGCGCGTGTTAGCGGACAACCCCAAGCGAAACGGCAACTTAGAGGTTTTCCCTAACAATGTTTTTGGAGTTTTGATTTTTTAAGGCTTTAAGCAGTTACGAGCGGTGTAACCCGGCTCGAGCGCGCCTACGCGTATTGCACGCGTTAATGGACAACCCCAAGCGAAACGGCAACATGGCGGTTTTCCCTAACGGTAATTTTGCAGTTTTGATGTTTTAAGGCTTTAAGTAGCTGCGAGAGGTGTAACCGTCTCGAGCGCGCCTACGAGCATGGCGCGCATTAGCGGACAATCCCAAGCGAAACGACAACTAAGCGATTTTCCCTAACAATGGTTTTGGTACTTGATGTTTTAAGGCTTTAAGCAGCTACGAGCGGTGTAACCCAGCTCGAATCCACCTATGTGCATCACGCGCGTTAGCGGACATCCCCAAGTGAAACGACAACTTGGCGGTTTTCCCTAATGATGGTTTGGTACTTGATGTCTTAAGGCTTTAAGCAGGTAAGAGTGGTGTGACCCGGCTCGAGCACGCCTACGCGCATCGAGCGCGTTAGCGGACAACCCCAAGCAAGACGGCAACTTGGCGGTTTTCCCTAACGATAATTTTGGAATTTTGATGTTTTAAGGCTTTAAGCAGCTACAAGAGGTGTAACGCGGCTCGAGCTTGCCTACGCGCATCGCGCACATTAGTGAACCACCCCAAGCGAAACGGCAACATGAAGGGAGTTTTGATGTTTTAAGGCTTTACGCAACTGCGAGAGGTGTAACCGTCTCGAGCGTGCCTACGCGCATCGCGTGCGTTAGCGGACAACCCCAAGCAAAACGACAACTTGGCGGTTTTCCCTAATGATGGTTTTGGTACTTGATGTTTTTAGCCTTTAAGCAGCTACGAGCGGTGTAACCCGGCTCGAGCGCGCCTATGCGCATCACGTGCATTGGCGGACAACCCCAAGCAAAACGGCAACATGGCGGTTTTCCCTAGCGATAATTTTGGAGTTTTGATGTTTTAAGGCTTTAAGCAGCTGCGAGAGGTGTAACCATCTCGAGCGCGCCTTCGCGCATCGCGTGGGTCAAACCCTGAGTCTGGCTCGGGGATTTGCCTTATAGAGTACTTGGATATTTGGGTTTATCGCGACTACGAGCGTTGGAGTCAACTCGAGCGCACCCTCGCGTCCATTGCGGGTCCCCGAGCCTAGCTCAGCGGTTTGCCTTCAGAGAATGACTAGCGCGTTGACGGTAACTGTGAGCAAAACTCAAAACAGATTTCGTCTAGATAATTATTCTAACACAAAAGAGCGCGACTAGCGCGTTGACGGTAACTGTGAGCAAAGCTCAAAACAGACGTCGTCTAAATAGGGCCGTGGGCCACATGTCATGATAGGGCCGTGGGCCACATGTCATGATAGGGCCATGGGCCAAGGCCACGAGCCATGGCCACGTGCCGCGATAGGGCCGCGAGCCAAGGCCACGGGCCGCGGGCCAAGGCAGCGAGCCAAGGCCGCAATAGGGCCGCGGGCCACGATGCATGCTAATTTAAAAATGCATACTAATTATGCAAGAAAAAAACATATTAACCTCCGTGATTTTTAACCGACAACACAAGAGCAGGACGGTCTTAGGACAAGAATTCCCCACACACGGCGCCAATGTTGAAGCCCGAAAATCTCGAACTAAATACGAGACAAAATTATTACTAACTCTCGGGCCTTTCGGCGCGCTAAAAACCGGTTCGTCTTACTTTGAGCTCTCCCACCCCCCGCGTATGATTTTATTCTCTTTTTGGAGGCTTATAAGACTTTTTAAGGTCTTTCCCGTAAAATAGTGCGATCTCCTCGAAGATTCAAACATGTCGGGCCCGTCCTTCTCAGAACTCGACCTTTTTCCGATCCTTTATTACGTACCACCACCACCCTATATACAACGGATGGAGGTGCCTGCTTAGCAATTCATCAATCAATGTGGGATAGGAATATATGTTTTAATTACGCTATTGGCCCTCCAAAGAGATTTATTCGCGATATCGGCCCTCTAAAAGAGCTTAATTATGATATTGTCAAGTTACACACCCCTCGTTATTTCGGGTACTCCTGATCGTGCACGCACTAAAACGTGCTCCACGTTTTAATCCTTATTTCTTTATTATTAGTCATCTAGCGCACCAACGCGATGACAAATCCGGGTATCAACACCCTAGCTTCGAAAATCATGCATATATATGGAAACAACGATAAAATAACGATACACATGCATATATGTTTAACGATATTATTGGATAACAATCTTAACCATATCTTCCACAATATCTCATTGTTTCCAAAACAAATCTTAATTTTTCAAGAATATTTTCTTGTTTTATATTTTCTGTTTTTTTTTTTTTGTATTTTTCAATTCTGCCAATTAGAAATAAATTATAGTGATAGATGATAATTTTTTTTGTTTTTTTTAAGAAACACGACATCTTTTAAATAGGAAAAAATGATAGTATTTTACAGAAGGGTGACAAGATAGTTTGTTGTTGATGACAGGTTTTGTAGTAAGGGTGACAGGATGCATCTCACACATAGCGCAAAACTCGAACAATCTTCGAAAACTATAGCTTTGTGATGAACCCTAGCTTCAAAAATCATGCATATATATGGAAACGACGATAATAACGACACACATGCATAAATGTTTCACAATATTATTGGATAAAAATCTTAACCATATCTTCTACAATATCTTAATTTTTCCAACATCTTTTTTTATTGTATATTTTCTTTTTCTTTTTTTCTTTTTTAATTTTGTATTTAAAAATAATTTTCATTATTTAAGGATGAATATTTTTAATGAAATTATAATGATTTTTTAATATATTTCTATATAAAATAAATGACAAAATAGTATAAATTTTATTGCTATTTTGTCATTTTAAGGACATTTTTGCAAACTTTTTTATTGGGAGGGGCACATCCACAAATTCTCTTTTGTTTAACTCTATTGCAATTTGTTTAACTCTATGGTGAATTTGTTCATCCATATTTTATAGCAAACGAACTTTGTATAACTTGTTTAACTCTTTGGCAATTTGTCCACCTCTATGGGCAATTTGTTGATCCATATTTGTCCAACTCTATTGCCAGTTTGTTCACCTCTATGGTCAGTTTGTTCATCCATATTTTATAGCAACAGAACTTTATATAATTTGTTCAACTGTATCGGCAATTTGTTCACCTCTATTGTCAATTTGTTCATCCATATTTGTTCAACTCTGTTGCCAATTTGTTCACCTTTATGGTCAATTTGTTCATCCATATTTTATAGCAATACTACTTTGTATAATTTCTTCACCTCTATGGTCAATTACTTCATCCATATTTGTTCAACCTGTATGGTCAATTTGTTCATCCATATTTTATAGCAATAGAACATTGTATAATTTGTTCAACTCTATTGTCAATTTGTTCACCTCTATGGTAAATTTGTTCATCCATATTTGTTCAACTCTATTGTCAAAAGCTTGCCCACTATCTACTTCCCCGATGTTGAAAAAATACAAGCTTGTCTTCATCAGTTCATTATAAGCGACAGGTTCTTGATCCTTGAGGACAAGGATCTCTTCCAACAGGAAGTGCTGTTATAGTGCGAATTTATAAGACATTTGATTTTACATGTAAACCTGGTTATGTCTATTTTAATTAGTAAATTTTATGTATTTGGGTTCACAAAACCATGACGAATGAAGTCAAGTTTCCTTTCGTATCTCCGGACTCATTGTTGACCCTAAAGCTCTTCCGTAATCGGGTTCTTCGAGTTTCCATAGCTCCTAACCTGGTTATTATCCGGTTACTCCGCATCATCCGCCGCCGGTAAGAGGCACGACGCCCGCGGATTCTATTCCCACAGCTCCAGCACCGAGTTCAACTTCAACAACACCTCCACCGCCTCCTCTTCCAACTCCGGCACCCTCTTCAAGCTCTCCCCTCGCTCCTCCACCATCGGCACCGGCCGAGTCACGAGCTCCTTCTCCGGCCTCCGCAGCTCCCTTTCGGAGAATCCTCACATCTACAACTTCTCTCTGATCCGAACCACCATCTCCAATTTCAAGACCATGCCGCTCCGCCAGACCTCGTCCTCCACCTCCTGGTGCCGCTCCCTCGACGGCAAGGACGCGATCGTCACGCAGAGGAGGCTCCGCTGCCCGATCGACACCGACGAGCTCTGGGAGAAGATCACGTGGATCGGCCGGAGCCACCACACCGGCCTCATCCGCCTCCACGGCATCCATCCACGAGCGCGTTGACGGTGCTAGCCTCAGCGATTGCTTGCGGAACCCTAGAAACCCTAATTTCACGGTTTTGTCAAATTGGCTGTCCAGAATCCAAAGCGCGACTGACGTGGCCGAGGCGGCCGACTATCTCAACAATTTTAGCGGGAAGAAGGTCGGATTCATGCACAATCACGTCACGAGCAGGTCCATTATCGTCAAGAAGCCAATGCTGAATGGGAAGTTGTGCCATCTAGGGACCGCGCAACTCTGCGGGGAGGTGGAAGAGGAGGAGAACGACGAAAGAGGGAGATCACGAAATCCGGCGATCAAAGCGCCAGAGAGCTCAAGCGATCGCTGAGCGAAGGGGTGAAATTCGAAGGCACAAGAGGCTACATTCACCATACTTAATTTTTCCACAAATCAAGATTATAACTACTTGAGGTATGCTTTATATCCATGATTCACATATCTCATTCACCATACTTAATTTTTTCTACATTGTTGGATTGGATTTAGGGTTTTTAATAGTTAGGATTTTTAGGGTTTAGGATTGTAAAATCTAAATGTGTCTATGAATTCATTTGGGTCTAAATGGGTCTCAATTGTATTGGAAGTCATTGTCGTAACGTAAGGTTTCCTTTCGTATGAATCGTTTGGTTCGATCGGTATTTTGCATGTCCGGATTTGTGGGGAAGACGAACCAGCGCGGCCTTACGGCAGAAGGGTCGTTGGCCGTAAAGGCTGGTGTGCCCCTTGCCGTTAAGGCAGAAGGGTCGCTGGTCGCAAAGGCTGATGTGCCCTCTGCCGTTAAGGCAAACGGGTCACTGGCCTTTACGGCTAACCTCTTTCAATTAGTGTCGATTGATTTCGTTACTTGATTTTATATTGTTTTCTTTTTCAGATGTCGACTCGTGAAGAGACGAGTAGATCAGTTCGTCATCGTCATTGTGAAACATGTAAGGATCAGGATGTAGCTCAGGATCCACAAACGAACATTAACACTTATCGTAGGAAACATCGTCGGACTGTCATGTTCAGTGACACATTGCTCACAACGGTGGACAACTCAGAGCATGAGGTTCAGACATCATCTTATGAGACACCGTTGATCATCTCTAGAATCATACTTGTACTGCTCCACACGGTTTCGAAAATAATTGTACATTGTTGTTGCCTCTTTAGTACAATGATGTCTCCATTGTGGGCAGAGAGGTGGCAATGGGAAATCTTGAGTAAAAAACACCTACAATCTAACCTACATGTAAAGTTGTAACTTTTTGTCATTAATTGTCATCATTTTAATTCATTTTTTTATATTATGTGATTATGTATTATCTATCCTATCTAACTCACATGTAAGTTTGTATTTTTTTACCATTAAATGCATTCAATAAATTCCATTATATATATAAATATCATTATTATTACTAGACTATGTATTATATAAAATGTCATTGTTTTAATTATATTATATGATAAAACATGTCAAATATATGGATCAATCGAGTTGGGTTAAAAAATGGTTTGGTTATCGAGTTATTAAAATTTACGGATTCGATCGTTTTGGGTTTAGTCGGGTCAACCTAATGGGTCAAGAAAATTAAATTTTCAAACCATTTTAAAAACTATTAAAATTATATAATATTTTTAATAATATAATATTAGTTTGTATATTTGAATAATAAAAATAAATTATAATATTCAACATCTTATATATATTTATATGCTAAACAATATTTCAAATCGATTCAAAGCCTCCCGGGTTTCAACACATTAGTGATTGGGTCAAACAGGTCGAGTCGCATTTTGACCCATAATGTTCAAATCAGGTTTCAACCATAAAGTTTTTGATAGGTCTGATTGTCGGGTCGAATTAAGTTTTGACAGGTGTTGTTGCAATCCCATAAAAACATTTCATTTTGATTGTAGTGTTTTTCATTGAATTTCATTCAAACGACCCATTTTATCGTCATTTGAACACTACCCATATAAAAATACAAATCAATGTTAAACTACCGGCCCGGACAGCGTCAGACGTATATGTCTAGTAACAAATATATATATATATATGTATGTATATATATATATACATAACACATGCATTAAAACTTATGGAAGTAAACAACTTTAAATGAGTGTGAGATTTACTGATTCAAAGTGTGCACCCATGTTATCGAAGAAAATGATGACACTTTCATTCTCCATGACCTTGTCCCAATTGGCGGGAACAACCATACGAAGATAGGTTTGGTTCTGACATCCCAGAACAACAAAACAACAATTAAATGCAGTAGCAACCAACATGCCCATATTAGGAAGTGTGAACCATGAGTTGGTAGGGGCAAAAGAAGGCAATCCAATCAAGCTTCTGACGTATGTTATTGATCATATAACATACGAAACTACGTGCTAAGACATTAGAATATTCAACAAGTGTGTCCATCATACTTCTTCGAACGGTTTTACATGACTTTAATTTCTATGAAAAAACACAATGAAAATATTGAAATAGTTTAGAAAGAACAAAGTTACCTCATTGTGTACTATTTTAAAAGAGTTATCTCCCAAAGTTTTCATTTCAATCTTCTTGATTATCCATTGTGAAGATGATTTTTGTTTTTGAAAGAGAAGAAAAATGGTTTGAGGTTGTTTAAGGTCGGACATGTATTTAAAGAGGTAAAAGAGTACAATAAATATCATTAGGTGGACAAACTTAATGCATTAAATGTAATAAATTAAAATTATGCTTAACCGTTTAGGCAAATGAACCGCTTGCCTTAAAGGCAGATGGACCGCCAGCCGTTACGGCCAGTGGACCACCAGCCGTTACGGCCAGCGGACCGTCAGCCGTTATGGCATAAGTGGGTGTTGTGTAGGTTGTAGGCCCCATTAGTAGGGTGGGCATTGTTTAAACGGCCCGTATAAAAAGAATATTAACGTGAAACGTATAATACGGAGTAAAAGTTTTAAGAGTAATGATTTTAAGGTCTCCCATTGCGCTTGTTATTCCGCTATCTTCTTCCATAGACATCGATCCACAGAGACAAGGTTTCAAGCTGAAACCTTTGAAACGAAGAGGAGAGACTAGTTTCTTTTTCCTTTTGTGCTTGTGCTCGGCCTATTTTATAGACTTTTCTGTGGGGATACAAAACTTATCCCACATCGGAAGTTGGGAACAAAATTGCCTAGTATATAAGACGGTGGGTTACTCCTCCTATTGCCAATTGGTTTTAGGATGGAACCCTACCGGGCTTGTATCTGGGCCACTCACACGTCTAATATGGTATCAGAGCGATCGGTCTGGGCCCGTTTTATCAAGTGTCAACTGGGACGGTCCAGTTGCACTTGAGGGGGCGTGTGGAGAACAAAATTGTCTAGTATATAAGACGGTGGGTTACTATTCCTATTGCCAATTGGTTTTAGGATGGAACCCCACTAGGCTTGTATCTGGGCCACCCACACGTCTATTATTTTCTAACATGTATTTTTGAAAACAATGTAAAAGTATCATGCTTTATGAAAAAATGAGCTATCACAATAACGGGTTACAAAAGAATCTGGCTTCATGTGGCTTCTAACACCAACAACAATATGATGTACAAATTCAGGTGAAGATCCAAGAGGATTGATCCAAAAAAAAAGAAAAATTTAATGTACAAATTCACTTGCTACGTTTACAAAACTACCAGATTGATCCAGTTTATACAGCTACAATTCACTTGCCTCATCTATTCTGGTAAGCTGTGGTGGTTTTCTAGTCAGCAGGCAACCAGATGTTCTTCTCAGACTCAGTTCATCCATCTAGCTAGCTTATCAATTCACAAAATTGCAGAAATTCACACCTATTTCTTCTGGAGGGCAACCATACCCCCGAAAGCCACAAGCCGACTGATCACCCCGAAGAGAATGACTATTAGAATGCATAGCTTCCAAGCATGGAGACTGAATCCGGCGCCAATAAGCACACCGCATCGCTGTATCAGCCACACACCATAGTACCTGAACAAGAGAGTTTGGGCATCAATATTTGGTGAATTAACCCTTTTAAAGCAGTTGCTGAGTTGACAAAATTAACTACCTTTTGGCGTTTGCAATCACAAACGCTTCCAAAATCCACTTTGGGTAGGACAGTTTTGCAAGGAATCTCAAAATAGCTCCAGAGTTTTTCTTAATTGACTGACCAGAGACAAGGGTCATACAAACAGGAACAAGTACTGAAAACTGCAACCAAAAAGCAAAAGACAGGCTAGTTTCAGCTGAATGTAACAGTTTCATGAATGAGAAGTTACGAAAATTTTACTTGGAGTAAGTGAACTAACCAGCTGAGCAGGACCCGGGTTAAAGAAGATGGAGAACGCGTAACCCATTCCCGTCACACAGTACACCAAAGAGAGCAGGATTACGTAGTTATCGGCGAAGGAAGATCTCGGGTTAGTGAAGAAATAAAACATTGAAAGATACACCACAGGCTTGAGCACTGTATTGAAATGGTCAAGTGTGTCCTTTGCCAAGAAATGTGCCAAGCTGCTTATGCCAGAAGCACTCTCTCGCCAGTATTGCATCTTGTCTAACGAAAACGTTCTCAACGAAGCAACTTGACATAAGAGAGCTGGAAACAGAAGGAGAACATGACAAGAAAATGTTAAGATAGGAAGATTAAGAGCTTGAGCTCAAGAAATTAAGCCGTCTCCCTTTTCAACTCACCCATAGCAATGATTGTAAATGTGTAAGTACCGGCCCCGAAATCTGTATCACCAATTGTCGTGATCGCCCCCAAACAAGCACCAGCAACTAGTAGTATAACATAGTCAGTTGCTTGTAAACTGGCCTCTCTTAGACGCTGCTTGCTTAGCCTGAAAACAAAGTCAGCAAACATGATTAGAAAAAGTCTTGCAGTATACTACATTTAAGAGCAGTATTTGAGAATTGTTGCATATCTACTCACCTTCCAAGGAAATACTTGTATTGGAAGTAAAAACTGGGCGTTCTTCGATTAGACAAATCCTTTGATTGGAGGAAGTTATGATATACATGTTCATGCCTCATCTGAACATTAGAGTTCAAATCCTCCCATAGCTCACCAGCAAAAGATTGCTCATGATTTGAATCTCTTGCATTGTGAACTGACATATCAAGTCCATCAGCACTTGATTTCATGTCTTCAGGGACAGGGTAGCCATTCTGAAGCATCCATATTGTAGGAAGCTGCCTATAGTTCAAAGAAGAATTCGCACTCGCCTCCACCATACCTTCTAAGATGTCAATATAGTAATCCGGAGGATTTATTCGGTCCGGTACCTTGATCCCAATTCCTTCAAAATATTCCTCCATTCTCGATACCGGTCCTTGATAGCACATGAGACCGCCTTTTGCTAGTAGTATTAAATCATCAAACATTCTGAACAATGCATAGCTGAAACAGAAAGTGTTACATGTTAGTTCAAAATCATCTGTTATTTTTTTGGCATCAACATCTCATATTGTTTAAACAAAAATGTTACCTTGGTTGATGAACTACCATAGATATATTGACTCCTGCATGGGCTTCCTGTCTTAAGGCCTGTAAAAGCAGGCGAGATGACGAGCTGTCCAGACCTGATGTCGGTTCATCCAAAAACAAGAGAGAAGGTTCCATCACCAACTCTAAACCGACATTCACCCGTTTCCTTTGACCTCCAGAGATTCCTCGTTTCTCCACCGTTCCAACCAGGGAATCCCGAATGTCCTGTAGTCCCAAGTTCTCTATGACTCTTTCCAGGATCAGAATTTTATCTGTTTTCCTCAGGTCAGCTGATAATCTTCAGTTATTGGAAGATCATTTGATAACAAAAGTATTCATCAGTAACTACATAGCAACAAATCTTAGCAAAGATAATACAAATGACAAAAAAGTATTCATCTTGAGCTTACCTACAACGTGCACTGAACCAGAGATTTTCTTCCACTGTCAAATTTCCATGAACAATGTCATCTTGGGGAACAAACCCGACGATTTTCCTATACGATTGGACTGGAACATCGGCTCCATTTATGAGAATCAAACCACTCCTCTTACATCCAGTTGCTTTTCCAGCTAAAGCAGTGAGCAAAGTTGTTTTTCCAGCTCCTGATGGCCCCATCACAGCAGCAATACGACCCGGCATGATCCTTCCGGTAAGACATTTCAGGAGACATCTTTTCTTTCCTTTCAATGTAAGAGTGAGATCTTTGAAAGCAACCTCAATTGGAGGCCTTTTGTTCATCTGTGAGCTAGTGGCAATAGAGATTACTCTAGCAAAGCTGGCCTTGTCGTTTTGTTGTTGACGCGATTTCTCCTTCTCAATTTGTGCATACACATTCTTGAAAATCTGCGTCTCACCGGTTACCTTTGGCGTCTTCTTCTTCTTGGAGCTCTTACCATTACGGGACTCGACTTCAAAAGATGATGAATCACTTAGTGTGCTATCAACTGCATCCAACATCCTGATCTCTTCCACATCATTTCGGTTCGAAACTCTTTGTGATAAACTGGAATGCAATCTGTTTGCATGCTTCTTGGCTGCATTTGCTGCTGCTTTCCATCTATTTCGGGCATGCTCGCTTTCGCGCACACTTATTGCAGCCTTCTCCCTAGATTTAGCGCGCCTTCTTTCTCGAGTACTGAGGATGTGGTCTGAACAGTTATAGATAACAAGGAGAATAGCAATCAAAGCAACCTGCATGAGTAGATTAAAACAGGGTCAGGTAACTTCAACTGTAACAGATTCTTGAGCAACAAGAAACCTACAAATCCTGGACTCCAGGATCATTTTAAGAATTTATTTTATAGAGATTTCAAACGAAGAGATGTAACTTACTATAAGCAGAATTCCATATACATGTATATCCTGAGTTGCACTGCTCTCTTTACAAGTAATCAGCTTTGAGCAACCTGTCAAAATCAATAGCAGAAATGTTCAATACAGTGGAAAGAAATATTCAATGTCAAGGAAATATAGTATGCATTCCCACAACAGCATCACAAAAACAAAAAAAAAAAAGACTTACGTGTTTGATCCGTAGAGCCTACCCTGCAATAATGTCTGAAAGTTCACAAAGACAAACATTAGAAATTACAAAGGAGAACACAATTCATTGGTCATTTGTTGTGATTAGAGTACACACCCGTCACGACAGTTGTTCTTCTCCACTGTTGTTGGGCAGTATGATCCTTCAGGACAGAAAATCTCTCTACTATTCTGAATCATTCCCCATATGTTTGCGCCACCGCATCCATGGTTCCGTCCAGCTGGTACTTGATAGTTGTATCTGCAAGAAAACGCATCGTATAAATTCATAACGAAAACAACTAGACGAGATCTATACTAAGAGCCTTTGTCAATCTGAAATAGAGCCTTACGGCGAACATAAACCGCTTGAGTTATCATATGTTGCGCTTCGACAATAGGCGCCTAACGGGCATGCTACATTAACAAAAAACAACACAAACAACATTAGACGAAAAAATCCATAGAACATCATTCAAACATCTTTATACATGTACATAGAAAGGAACTCACGAAGCATGCAAGTAAGGCCTTGAGGACAGAAGAAGCCATCACAACAAGGCTGACATTTGGTTGTTCTTGCAGGTATCTCTTCTTTGGTCAAGTTATTATTTGAAGCATCAGGATTGATATCACAAGCCCATCCCGGCTCGCACCCGGAAACCCAGGTGCTAATGTTACAGTTTTTGTTGATCCCCAAATGATCACTGCTATTCCCTGACTTTGACTGGCTGATCAAAGTTTCAATGTAGAACTCGATCTCCGACTGCGAGCACAACCGGCTCGGAGCGTCTTCTGCAAGACCCACCACAACATCACACCTTGGAAAGATCAATAAAATGTAAATTGAAGTCAAAATTGAGGTTTTGTTACCGTATTTCTCCATACAAGTAGCCAAGAACTCTAGGTTTGCCGATGAGCCATCGGCTGTGTAGTTGAACGCCATGTTCCAATCATTCCTCCTGAAAGATTATACCAAAGTTGCCAAATTGATAAACTGCAGACACCCAAAGAACAGCTAGACAGATAGAAATGGAGAATGAGAGGCAGAGTATTTACGGGTCGTCGATGCACTCTCCGGCCTTATCCTGGAGCTGATTGACCATAAACTGAGTAAAGTTCTCGACGGCGGCGTTGTAAAACTGGCCGGCGTCCGAAATCCCCAACGGAGGAGCAGCCGCCACCGCCATCATTAGCTGAGGTGGCAGAGCAATGACGTCGGCCGCCGACGCCGCCGAGCTCAGCAGAGCAAAGGCCAGCAAAATCAAATTTCCCGCCCACATTATCCGAAATCGATCTTGTTCGATTTGAAGTGAATAATACTATTGGATCGGATTGGAGCGGACTGCGATGGAGGAAGTATATATGAACTAGTGAAGACGCCATGGGAAAGAGGTGAGTGGGTGAAAATTTGTAAACGGAGACTGAGTCTGGGTTTTTGAATTCATGGCCACCGGATTTGACTTGGGTTTGAAAATGTGTGCGGATTTGAATGGTTGGCGTATAAAGCTTATTAATGTGTACATGAAATGGTCGTTGGTTTGTCTAATGATGGTTAGAAAACGCGGGCTGCTTTCGACTGTATGGGCAAGTTTTGTTCTTTCGGAATTGAATCTATGTCCATCTTTGGCTCATATTAATTAAATTTGATCTCGTTATTGTGTTCCTTATCTTTAAAATAGTGGAGTTTGATTCTTACAACAACCAAATATCTAACCGAACCATCTCAATAGAAATTGCAATACAATCCTTCATTTAACGGATAGTTGTTTAGAAATCTAAATTCAAAAAATAATTCGGGTATGAAGTTTGATGTTTTTTGAGTCAAACTCTAATATTTTAAGGATGATAAGCCCAATGATGACATCGAATGTAATCAAACCAAAGTTTTGGATACCATAAGAAATAAAAAAAGTTTTGGATACTGGAATAAAAAAAAACAAAAATTTAGGGACCCAAAAGTAATCTCCTTTAAATATATTCAATCATATGCATGTGCACAACCCAGTCGATTCATAGGGGAAACTACATTACCCATTTCCTCTTTGAATCTTTTATTGAAATAACGCGGTAGTTGCAACTTTTATTTTAATTAAAGAAATGTCTTTTCCAATGTGGATAACAAAAGTTTGTGTTATACCAAGGAAGTAAGAATCATTGACTTGAAATAATAGAGAAAATCAAACAGCCATCGCACTCAACATCTATTAGTATTTACACATGTTTTAAAATTGATGGTCAAGATGATATCTTTAGGAGATGTTCTTTTAGGGTTTTTCTACGAGAAATTTGCCGAAAACCACCTGTATGATAGACCATATTTCGCTAAACCACCCGGATGTTTGGATATTATTTTGGACCACCTGTACGTATGATGGTCTCCGTTAATAAAAAACCACCCTAAGCGAAATTCCGTTAAAAAATCGTTAAATGCGCGTGGCCACGTGGCATTTTAATATTTTTTATTTTCTTTTACACATTTTAACACTTAAAAAATACCAAAAAACCTATAAAAAAATTTTGAAATATTTATTTTCTTTTATTCCGTTTAAATATTTAAATTTTTTTTCTTTTTTTCATTTTTAATCTTTAAAATTTTGAAAACTCCATTTTCACAAAAAAATAAAATAAAACCCTTTTCACCAGAAAACAAATATAACCCAAAACACACGACATCTTGACCGGCACTGACCTCCTCGCCCCGGCCTGAACTCCCATTTTATGTTTTGTAGTACTCCCATATGTCCGAGCTAATAAACTTGATCTTAGTTTTCTTTGATTAATGATTCAAAGGACGATTGCGTCGATTGGTAGTACGATTCCTAGCTGGAACCACATGAATTCAAAATCTTCGTCGTCGTCACATAGTGATGGCCAGCAGTGCGGGCCGGCCCAGCCCGACCCGGCCCAGCCCGGTGTCATGGGCCCAAAAAGCCCAGCCCGGTGTCATGGGCCCAAAAAGCCCAGCCCGGCAAGCCCGCGGGTCAAACGGGCCAAGCCCGGACGGGCCATGGGCCGGGCCCGGGCCGGAGTTTTCCAGCCTGGCCCAGCCAGCCCGGCCCGGACCGACCCGGTGCATATTAATTTTATTTTTTGTAAAAATAAAATTAATATGCACCCTATTAATTGTATATTTGTAAAAATAAAATTATTTGCACCCTATAAATTATATTTGTGCAAAAATAAAATTATTTGCACCCTATAAATTATATTTGTGCAAAAATAAAATTAATATACACTGTAATTATTAAAATTAATTACATAGGCATCTTAATTATTAAAAATTTGATAAGTAATTATTATTAATTAACCATCGGCCCGGCTCGGCCCGGCCCGGCCCAGTATGTGTGGGCCAGCCCGCTCCCAGCCCACCCGGGCCTATGTGGACCGGCCCAGCCCAGCTCGGGGTCCGGCCCGGCCCAGCCCGGCCCGGTTCCATGACGTCACATGTGTCGGGTGCCACTCAAGGTGTCGGGTGTTTTGGGTTATACTCCGTCCCTAAATGTTTGTCCAGTATTCCTTTTCAGGCGTCCCTTTTTGTTTGTCCATCTTTAATATCTTTCCATTTATATCATACTTTTCTTCCAATATTACCCTCATTCAATCTCTTATATTACTCCATTATCCAACTTTCTCACCAACTTTCTCAGTTCTCACTTTTTCTCTACAAAAATACACAACTACCCCTATCTAATCTCATATATTACCTCCATATCCAATATTCCCATCAACTTTATCACCTTTTCACTTTTTCCCACCAACTTTTCACATACTTTATACATTTTTTTAATAACCGCAAAAACCGTCCGTTTGGACGATCTTTTAGGGACAGAGGGAGTATATTTTTTGGTGAAAAGGGTTTTATTTTTTATTTTTTTGTGAAAATGGAGTTTTCAAAATTTTAAAGAAACAAAATGAATAAAAAAAGAAAAAAAATTATTTAAACGGCATTAAAGAAAAAAAAAATTCAAAACTTTTTTTTTTGGATTTTTTGGTATTTTTTAAGTGTAAAAATGTGTAAAAGAAAATAAAAAATATTAAAATGCCACGTGGTCACGCGCATTTAACGGTTTTTTAACGGAGTCTCGTTTGGGGTGGTTTTTTGTTAACGGAGACTATCATACAGGTGGTCCAAAATAATATCCAAACATCCGGGTGGTTTAGCGAAATATGGCCTATCATACGGGTGGTTTCCAACAAATCTCTTTTTCTAATGTGTGTCTATGAACAGGGGCGGACCCAATTAGGGCCCAGAGGGGGCACGTGCCCCCTCTCAGATTTTACATTTTTTAAATATTATGTAAAATATCTCTTCCGTTTCGTAATACTTCCTCCGTCTCATAATGTTTGTCCCTTTTTCTTTACAAATTACAAAAGAAAAGGGATAAACATTATGGGACGGAGGGCAAGGTTGTTAGGATCGGGATCCTTGAATCGGATCGTAGAGGGGTAGTAGGATCGAATCGTAGGATCGGATCGATGGGATCGTAAGATCCTATTAACTTGATATAGTTATAAATAATTCAACTTCAATATATGTTACATATCAATCAAACAGAAAATAAGTTATCAAAATATGTATTTTCCACATCCACCATTCCATATCACCAAATAATTGACCATAATATGTTCTTATACCAAGAAAGTACGAATAATGTCATTTTTACCTAATTAATTATCCATAATTAAATAGAATGATGTGTAATGATACCATTATAAAGAGTAATATCAATCAACAGAAAAGTTTGTAGTAGCTATAGCCTAAATAAGTTTGTACAAGAACACTATAGCCTAAATAAGTTTGTAGTAGCTAGGACACAAGTGCTATGAGTACGTATTAATAAATTAATTATAAAATTCAACTTTATCAAATAATCATCAACTGATAAAAATAAATATCTATAAAAATAAAATTTTATGAAATAAGTAACAAAATTAACTTTTATAATTCTGCCTACAATGAAAACAAGAGAAAGAATGAAAGAGAAGGGGATTGAATAAATGAACATTTAAAAAAGATTTAAATTAAAATTTTGATATAGCTTATATTTTTTTTTCTTTTCAAAAAATATTAGTTTAGAATGGGCTAGTGAGTAGTGAGTAACCATTTTAACAATTCAAATGGGCCTAAATAGCCTAAAGTGTAAGAATTGTACTCTACAAATCGTATTTATGGGATCTTACGATCCTATTTGCGATCCTACGATCCTACGATCCCACCGATCTTATACGATCCTATGTACGATCCTACTTCATACGATTTTATATACACGATCCGTATCGTTTAGTCAAATTTGAATCGTAGGATCGTACGATCCGAGTCGCGATCCTAACAATCTTGACGGAGGGAGTAGCTGTAAAATTTTTTTTTTATGTTCTATAATACTTGACGGAGGCATAATTAAAGCTATCCCAATTAATTATGGATTGTGTTGTTGTTTATATCCCGGTGTTCAAAATTTTACTGATATTTTTTTCCCATCATTTTCTCTTAATGCTATATAATATTTTTTTAGTTTATTCAACGAGCTATATGTACATCAAAAAAACTGATTACTTATGTTGGGAGAAGAAGGGTTGTATTTAATTAGTTACTCAAATTATTCTTTTATTATATATATTTTATCATTAACAGTAATACATGTCACTAATTCTTATTTCGTCGCCTTACTAGTTACTATTTTGCCCCCTCTGACAAATAGATCTAGGTCCGCCACTGTCTATGAACATATAATAACTAATTAATTTTAGAAGAAAAAAGTTCTACCTAAACTATTTCCTAAAAAATTTGATGAACCGTTTAAAAGAAAATGTAACTAACAAATAAATCTCATGTTTTTTTAAGTCTAGTTATATTAATGATGTCCATAGGACATAGACACCATTACACCAATAAGTTGTTTTTTGGCTGTATGTTTGTCTCGGTAAAGTTTACTTGAAACAAGATCATAGGTAGATTTAGTTCTTGTAACACTTGAATGATACATATAATTTCAACCGAAAAATGAGACTAATAAATACATACGTACTACATACTGCAAGCTTCAATCAAAATTCAAAATTTTAATAGTTCTATCGAGAATCCAACGAGGGATGCTAAATGTCACCCAAAAAAACATCACCATTTTTTTTTCCAAGTTTACTCCAAAAATATACAAAATTTACAAAGAAACCCATGGTTCCCTTCTTCTACCTTTTGAAGACAACCCATACTCCATCTCACCTTTTGGCAACAAATCCAATCTCCTCCCCTACCCAGTGTATCATCTTTGCACGTGTGGATGTTTAGAGACTACTGATCCTAAATCCGAGCCATTTAGCCCTAGCGACTGAAAAGCCCTAATTTTGGGTTTTAGGGTTTGCTCAACGATGTTGTGGAGGATGAATGGGAGGCCCTTAACGACTTTTCTGATCTGTGCTCCGTCGAATCCGGTTGATTTGAGAAAATCGACTGCTAGTTCGGGACTTTTAGATGATTTCAATTGGGGACTGACCTTTGTAGCAATGGAGACGGCTTTGTCTTGAGAGAATCCGACGAATTTGACGAGGTATTCAACCATGGAAGGTGTTGCAATGGCTTCTTGAGAGCTCGCCGATGTCGAGTAGTAGATGAGGGATTTGAAAGGATGGTGGAGGCAGGTGAACGTGCCATGGCTGCCATTAAAGCCCCGTTTGACAGAATTATCTTAATTTCCTTTTTTTCTTTTTTTTCCATGGGTGTTTATTTATTATGGGGTATTTAAGTCCAAATGTATAAATTGGTGATGGAAACTAGTGATGTTTAGCATTTATGAATCCAACCTATATACATTCTAAACTGTTGTTGAATGAAAGTGTAAATGTTTGAAAGATTCGTATGTTTTGGTGGTGTCAAAGGCACCGTCGATCAAACCACATTTTGCTTTTCCAAATACTTTTTTAGAGACAAACTCTTATTCCATCAAAAAGCTCAATTGAGGTTTTGTTGCTATAGTTTGTTTGGTCTATGGTATTGCAATGCATATCTAACAAAAGGTTTGTTTTGTATATAGCAAAAGGAAATGGCTTAAATCCTCATAATTGTTATCATAGAAGCTCAATGAAGTATTACTCCATGTTGTCTATTAAATTTGTCCAAATCCGGGCATGGACTGGACTTGGACTAGCCTATTTTTGTGCCCATATGTTTGGAACGGGCCAAACCCGAATCGAAAATTTAGGCTAGAAATGGTGCGCATACCCGCCCAACATTGCAGTCATGGCGGTCCAGTGGGTCAATCTGTTCAAATATTTATCTTAACTAAAGGTGGATCGAAAATTGGTGAAACGTTGTGGTGGTTGAGCGACAAGATGAACGACGATAACCTTTGGAGTCGATGAGACGGTGGGAGGGAGAGAAATTAGATGGGCAAACCAAATTATTTAAATTATTATATTATGTGTTCATGGACGCATGTTAACCAGATCCTTTTTTTTAATTTTACAGCATTTTTCTAAATTAGTTCTTCAATTTCTAAAACCGATACGTAGTTTGATGGTGGCTTTCTTGGATGCAAGTCCGTGTTGCAGTCTAAAGCTTTAGTTCTTCGATAGGGTGTCTTGGAGGTCATTCGCTGTAAGCCTGTGGCATTCTCCAGTTTCTCATTGAAGGTGACAACTTGTGAATGCAGGGTTGGGTGATTGGAGCTGTTCGTAGGATGTGGAACTCGTATGCACAGATATTCAGTCTTTGCTTAAACAGTTTTAGAGTTGGCGTATTTCTCATGTACGTCTTTAGGGAAACCAACTCGGTCGCTGACTACATTGTCGATTCGTTCTGTCTCTTCCTTTCGAGTCCGATTTGGTCTTTAGGGACCTCATTCCAAAAAATGCTTTAAAATAGCCTCATTGTTTTAGGGTTTAGCCTAATTTCTTTAGGTATAAAAAATATATATTAAAACCAGGTGTCCTTTAATTTGCTTTTACACCATTTTTATAACTTATGGCAGGTGGAATTCGTTCCGTCTCTTCCTTTCGAGTCCGATTTGGTCGGGACCTCGTTCCAAAAAATGCTTTAAAATAGCCTCATTGTTTTAGGGTTTAGCCTAATTTCTTTAGGTATAAAAAATATATATTAAAACCAGGTGTTCTTTAATTTGCTTTTACACCATTTTTATAACTTATGACCTGGTATAAAACCAGGCATACACGTGTGATTCAAAAACAGAGCTTATGAAGAAAAGGTCAACTTTGACCCCACGTGGGCGAGATGACAAATCCATGTCTGACACGTGTATCATCAATGTCGAACAGGCAATATCCTTTAACGGATTTGCAGCAACGGATTTAATAATTAATTAAAAACTTCCGACAAAAAAAACAATTAATTAATACTAACTCTCTTCGCCTTCAATTCCCTGACCCGTTCCCAAACGGGCCAAACCCTACCGACCGCCCAAAAGAAGAAGAAAACGTAACCAATTCACAAAGCCAGAGACGAAGAAACCCAATTTTAGAAGTTGCCATAATCGAACGAAATTCGACATCTCTGATGATCGTCCTCCGAAGCATTTAGCGTGTGAAGAAAAAGGAAGAGCTTTGCACCTTGGAAACGCATCTATTTTACCTTTTCCATAGCGTATTGAATCAGCAAGTTGTTGGGTGCGCTGTTTTATTATTCATCTCCAATTGGAAGGATCTTTGCCGGGTCTGATATTTTCTTTTTGCTTCTAATCATCGGTGAGTTGTTGTGTTTGCCTTCTGATTCCTCTGTTGTTTGATATGTGTTCGTGATTCGGGTCTTGATCGTAATTAGGGTTTCTGTGAGAAGGGTACTTGTTTCCGTTTGATGAATTTGAATATCAGACGTTTCAAGACTTTGAGTTGAGACTTCAATCATGATCCGAAGTTTAGTAATTGGGGTATGACGCTGAGTGCATTTTGGTGAATTGGTTCCTGTTGGTATTAAGGCATGAGACAAGAGCTTTTTTGGCATTAGAGTTGCTAATTGGGATATGACTCTGATCGCAGTTTTTTTCTGATGCCATTTTTGTTTTTGTTTTTTGACACTTTTGAAGGGCATATATGCTTAGGGGACCAAGTTCTTGAGATATTATAATGCATTTCTCAACTTGTGCCTCTTTGCACTTTTGAGGGAAATTTACAGCTCCAATTAGCAATGACCCTTATCTTATATTCTTCTAGTGCATCCTTTGTGAGAATTTACTTCAAACATATTGTCATTCTAGGATTCGTCTATAAGTCTCATTCGTCTTTCCAAAAGTTTAAAATTCTAGAATCTTTCTAAGCTCTCTTTACCAATTTTGTATCACTGTCATGCATTAAGCTTTATAGTTTTGATTCAGATTTTGAAGGATAAATTAATTCCTGTCAGGTTTTGTTTTTATGGTGGCCTTGTAAATGTCTTTTCATTTCATGTCATGCCTAATTTTCTGATTTTATTGAACTTGTGGTGCTTATAGTTATAGTATACATTAGATGTGCTGAAGACTTGGCTAATTCAAGATATTTGTTACCATGTTGAATTTCAGTATTCTGGGAATTCGAACAGTTGGATGACTACCATTGCAATGGATCCAGATGTTGTTAAGTGGGGCCTTCATCATTTGTATGCTCATCCTGTTAGTACAACTGGACCCCATAGTATAGTTACTCGGTATGATGCAGACATGAGCTCTCGTGCTTATGTCAATGAAGGATATTGTGAAAAAGTTGACATGGAAAATGATGAGGTCATTGCCCGCGCACTTCAAGAAGAATTATCAAAAGTGGCATCTGCAGAGGCATCTGGTGTTTCAGACACACAAGAACAGAAACTCCAGGAAACTATCCTTTCACAGGATTGGCGCGGGTCTTCTCTGCAAAGAGCAAGTCGGTGTTGTTCTTTACAAATATAGTAACGTACTGTATCAAAAGTATATCAATTAGACTCAACATTATCTAGTCTTACATGTAATCTTTTTTCCGCTCCTTCATTTTGCAGATTCTACAGCTAGTCAGTCTGATGCAGATGCAATTGGAACTTCTGGTCAGTCTGAAGCTATAAACATTAATATTGAAGATCTCGGGGAACCACCGGAGTTGACTCAAGAATGCATCCTGGATGGTGAAGTCGGCAAGAGGCTGAATCAGATGGTTTCTGTTCCGGTAAGTGGTTTGTAGCCTTTGCACTTACAATTAGATTTGATCTAACAGATGCTAACACAATGGATTTGACCTTCCTCTTTAAAGAAGAAAAATCTTATGTTGCCGTTAGTAGAGCCATAATCATGATGAATGCTACACTTTTTCCTTTCAACTGATGAGCCTTGCGTGTCAGACATATTTAATCTGATTTGCATCCTTGTATCAAGTGTTATCTATATCACAACTTTCCTCTCAACCAATGATATGACATTAGTAGTAGATTTTGCAAATAGGCTGGCTGGTGAATATGCATGAAGTCTTTTCAATTTTTGATAATCTTTGATGTGTGGATTTTGGAGATAGATGACAATATGCTAGGCCACTGGCATTTGACAATATCTCGTCCTGAAACTTTCATTTACTGTTTACAGCATGTACCAAGGATAAACAGTCAGATACCAACAGCGGATGATGCAGAGTCAGATCATCAGCGGCTGCTAGACAGGTTTAAAATTAAGGCTTTTGCTTTCCGTTCATTTAGTTTTCTGCAGAAGACAGGCTCTGGAACTTATAATATGGGAACAAACCTTTTCTTTATAAATTGGATCGATGAGCTGGAAACTCATTGTAGGGGAGGGACGGAGTTCGATTTGCTGCTTAACCCTTTCTTGCTTCTTTTCGTATCAGATTAAAGGTATATGATTTGGTGGAGTTGAAGATGAAAGGGGATGGTAATTGTCAGGTCAGTTTGCTTTGTGTGCTTTATGGTATATGTTCTCTTTTTAAGGTCAAGGTGTATGGGTTGGTTGGACATGACTTACAACTCTACAAAATATGTCCTATATAAGAACCTGTAGTGATTTCACATCCCTTTCCTGATTATGATTCCCATTTCCTTATACTTGCAGTTTCGAGCTCTATCAGATCAACTATATCGTTCTACAGATTACCACAATTATGTCAGGAAGGATATTGTTGAACAGGTTAGATTGAGACTAAAGTACATGCTTTGTTACCAGCTTTAATGCTACAGAATGTGGAGTTCTCTGACTTTTATACTTGCAATCTTTTCACCAGCTCAAGTCTTACCCAGAACTATACAACGGGTATGTTCCTATGCCTTACGCTGAGTACTTGAAGAGGATGAGCAAGTAAGAAACAACCTAATTTTGTTATCTCCTTATTGTTTTCCTGAAATACTTTGGGCTTCTACTAATCAGGCTAATTGATATTAGGAATGGTGAATGGGGCGATCATGTTACGTTGCAGGCTGCTGCAGACACGGTAATAAAATGCATATATATTTATTATTTCCGCCTTTAATTTTCTTCCATGATGTAGCTTCGATTAATGTATATAACAAAAGAAATGTCAAATTTACGGGGAAAAAACAAAGAAATTTAGAGAAATGTGATTTCTTTCCTTCTTTTGCTATAGATACTGTGCTTGTCATATTTTTGATGATCAAGACCTTCTGTCTTTTCAACTAAGTTATTAGGAAAGTGGTATTTTCTATTTTCTGATGGTTTTGGAGTTTGAGCCTGTTCTGCTTATGCCAAGAAAATAAGATCTGCAAATATACTAAATGTTTTAATATTGAAATTCTTATTCTTGTATGTGCTTTTAGTTCCTTGACTTTAGCAATTAATTATATTCATTGTTTTTGGATTTGTTATTTTGATGCTTGTTCATTAAACTGCAGTATGGCGTGAAAATATTTGTGCTAACATCATTCAAGGATACATGTTACATTGAGATTCTTCCCCGGATTGAAAAATCAAGCAGAGGTATGATAATATAGAGCAAAACTTAGTTTTGAATTTAAACATTATATAAAAATTCCTCCATGGATTGAAATTCTCAGTTCTTGCATATGTCCTAACCAGTTTTACAAGTACTTCGTTTTGGCTGTCATATACTGAGAACTAAGCTTTTAGTAGGATGCCCTTATATAAAAAGCCGATAAATCATCTTGTGAAATGAAGCAATTTTCCAGTCTACTGAGTAGCACATATTTGATAGTCTTGATTCTTATGTTGATGATCCTTGCACTTTTATTTTTGGAGAGCTTTCCCTTTTCATTAATTACGAAATGTTGAACTATCTGTATCAAGACAAATCAGGCGAATAACTGAGAAAAGCTGGATTTGTCATTTACATTCCTCAGTTCACACTCATCATTTCTCAGAATCTTAATATGGTCAAAGTGTGCATAACTATTCAATATCCCAATTAACTTTTGTTTATTATGGACTCTTCTTTGTAACTACAAATGTGGCATCGAATTAGTCTGATCTGCTATGTGAACCTAAATGCGCCTGTTTCCATATAGTACAAATTTGAGAAAATTTGTGTCTCTGACGCCCTTCTAATTTTGCAGTTATCTGTTTGAGCTTTTGGGCTGAGGTACACTATAACTCAATATACCCGGAAGGAGGTAATATTCAACTGTTTTTTTTCCCGTGAAAAGAACCCATAACTTGTGTGATTTTGCACTTCCCATACTGTTTTTTTTTTATTTTTGGAAACCACCCAAAATTTTGAAAATTCTAATTGTTTGGGGGTGCTTTTTTATATAGTTAAGATGAATAACTAATCTGGCTTTGAATAGGAGAATTAGGCACATCCATCCAAAACTTGTTGGACTTTCTTGATAATATCTAGCATAAATAGTATTCTGGTGCAGCAGAGGATACGAACGGACACCTAAATTAAATCAGTCTCAATAGTATAATACTATTTGCTTGTTTTGTGGTGAATCAGATTCTTGTTTACCCAAAAGTATCAGATTCTTGTTTTCCACTTCCACTTCTGATGCATATATTTTTGCTATTCTTCCATGATGTTTTTTGTAAGAAAAAAAAGAGTCACCGAATCAAGGAGAATCTGCTGTGCCAATAGCGAGAAAAAGACCAGCTAGTAGCCCTTCAAAACATGGTTGTGGCAGTTGGTTTGCTCCCTTTCTGAACTTTCTTAAGAAAGCCTTTTGAGTGGTAGCCTTTCTCTAAATTTCTCGCTAGATATTTGGCCATCAAAATCTACGACACTTTGCAGTTTCTATGCCGCCATCTCTTCTGGATTTATGTTAATGAAGTCTTTACTATTTGCATAATGCCTGCCATTCTATTTTTGACATTTCCAGAGTTCCCTTTGGCACACATGAGGAAGAAGGGGTGGCGTTCCTTATTTGGGTTATAAGCTGTCTTTTAAGACAAGATATCAGTGGCCTTTGCCTGTAGATTTATGGCTTCTGCAGATAGTAGTTGAACTCTGAAGATGCCTCATACAGTTACTTTGCCGCGTTTTTACTTGTACATATATTGATATTGATTATTGTGATTCCTAATCTTAATAAATCATGACCAGTCTTATTCTTTTCACATTTTCATTGGCTATATGTATATACTATGGCCTAATTCCACTCCTTGAAATAAACTTCTCTGGTGGAGAAATTTTGAGAATTGATCACGTAAAGCTATATTTGTTTGCCTTTCATATGATTCTTTCATTATTTTCACCGCTAGTTTTGGTATGCATAGTGGTAAGTTGTAATACGTGGGATTTCAGGGAATCACAAGAGTAAGAAGCCTTACCTCGTCTTTTGTGTAATGTGAAAATGCTATAATACTTTCTTTTGTCCTATGTTGTGGTACTATGACATAATAAAAGTGGACTAATGCAAGACGAAAATCATTACCATTGTTAATATTAATATGATCATGTGTTAAAATTCCCATCCTCAATACCATACCATTGAAACACAAAACATCATGTAATGTTGTAGTAGGTAATATAATATCAACTCTTCATAAACCAACCCTATTAAATTTCTAACATAACCGCTAATCCAACAATTGGCCGTTTATGAAGTTTATATTCATCTTTTGTAAAGTGGATTGACATGCAATTTCATTGTTCTAAGGGAATTTTTTCTAGCAATTTTATCAAATTTTAACCAAGTTGAAATTTTGGAAAATGATCAAAACCAACTACGAAGAGAAATTTTTTTTTTTTGAGAAATGGGCCAAATGGCAGCTAGCTCGCTCTCTTCCAATCGCAAGAACCCAATTTCCCCAATTTAGCTGGAACAACATGACATGATGCTCCCAATTGCTTACTAAGAGGCTTTGCTGTCTCCAATTAGTGTAATCGGTTTGATGTTAAATCTCTCAGATAAGCTCTACTTGCAATGGAGTTTGTTGTTATCCTGGAAATTTGATTCCACCCCTTCCTTCCTACCTTTTCAGCCATGCTCTTTATCTGCCGTTGTTCCGCCACCAAATTCCTTCAACATACCTCCTCTTTCAACAAATTTAGCTCCACCCTTTTCTCACTCCCACCATCGCCATTTTCGTACACCCAGAACGCCACCTATGTTAACGTGTACATGAAATGGAAGAAAGACCCTTTCTACGACTCTATTCAATCCATTCATGGCGCCACTCATTTGAAATCCTTGATTTCTCTCAAGAACTGCATTGCCCAAGACCCCAATGGATCAATCCCAATTTCAGCCGTCTCGAAAAAGGGCATTCAGCTAGACGTGCCTATGAAAGTTGCCAGATTTATGAGAATGTACCCTTCTGTTTTTGAGGAGTTTGTTGGACCCCAATACAACCTACCCTGGTTTAAGCTCACTCCAAGGGCCATTGAGATTGACCAAGAAGAGAAGAAAGTGTATGAAGATTGTAAGCTGGATTTGAGGCTTAGGTTGAAGAAGTTCATTATGATGAGTAGGGAAAAAGTAGTGCCTCTCAGGATTATCAAAGGGATTCAATGGTATTTAGGGTTGCCAGACGGGTTTTTGGATGACCCGGATTCGAATCTTGATGGGTCTTTCCAGTTTGTGGAGATTGAAGATGGGGAAGTAGGACTATCTGTGTGTTGTGAAGAGAGGATGTTATCTGTCTTGCAGGAGAATGCAATGAAACAAGGGGTTTATAATGGAGGATGGATGGAACCGATTGGGTTTCCTTATTTCCCGCCAAAGGGTTTGAGGTTGAAGAGGGAAATTTCTGCTTGGCTGGATGAGTTTCAAAGTGTTCCTTATGTATCTCCTTATGAAGACTTTTCACATTTGTATCCAGATAGTGACATTGCTGAGAAACGGGTCGTGGGCGTCCTCCATGAGTTGCTTTGTCTGTTTGTAAGCCCTGGTATTGAGAGAAAGAGGCTTTTTTGTCTCAAGAAGTATTTGGGATTGCCCCAGAAGTTCCATAAGGTATTTGAGAGACACTTGAATATCTTTTACTTGTCGTTGCAGAATAATACGTGCACTGCGATCCTAAAAGAGGCTTATAATGGGGATTCAATACAGAGGCATCCTTTGGCTGGAGTGAGGAAGAAGTACATTAGACTGATGAATGAATCCAAGATGATCTTGAAAAGGAGGAGACAGAAAGGGAGAGTTAATGGTAGAAATAGGGATTCAGACTTAGATCATGTAGACGAAGACGTTGTAAAAATGGTGGAATGCTCCTCTTTGTAAAGTATCTAGTAAGAACAATAGAACAACCTGCAGTATTTTGAAGGGTTTGGTAATCTTAGTTTGTCTTATGAAGCAAAGCTGATTGGTGAATTTCTATGGCATTTGATTTTGTCATCATGTCCAAAGGTTGAATGTTGATAAAAGTTGATTGGTATTTGCTGAAATATGGATCCGCAATTTCATGACCATTTCAACAACTTTGAAAGTAGAGTCATTTCTGTTCATCCATGATTGAGTGCAATGAACACACAGCATTTGTTATTAACAGATCAGTACTGAACATTGCTTTCCTCTACAGTTTACCATTTACACTCTTTCCCTCCATCATATGTTTACGTACATACTTGTAACCATCTAGAGCTTGCCTTTTTCATGAAGAAAATACAGATATGTGCTCAAAACAAAACAAAGAAATTACAGTACTCACATGTACAACAGCCAGATGAATTTTCCGAGCAGGAAAACAATTACAAAACTTATATACTCCAATGTCTGCTAAAGCTCTGTTGATTTACAACCATCTTGAACCCTCTTCATCAACCTTGATATGATTGAAGTGAAATGCTGGGAAAATATGCATACTATTCAGGACCTGGAGCTCTTTCTGCAAAAAAAAGACGGTGAATGGTGCTAGTGCTTGTGCAAACCAAAAGATTGGGTTATGTACGACATACGTAACTCCAGCAGTTATGAGGAGCTTCTCAACACGAGAAACTACATGTTTAACGTAGGTGTATTTCTTCAGATCACATAAGTGTAGCTTGATGCGTGACAGAATTAACTCTCGGGTTCGTTCATCACACGTCTCCAGAACCTTCTGCACCACGTAGTTTCCAAACGGGTCTTTCATCATGTCCTGCAATTTCAGAAAGCACGAGTGCGCCATATTCATAGACGATGTACTAAAAACAGTTACAAGGAAACTATCCTACAATTAGCTATGTTAGGAAGGAAGTTTACCTGTAAGGGCTCATTTACATGAGTGGATCCAAGCATCTCATTTACTAGAACTTGTCGCTCTTCTGGACTACCAAATGTCAAGCACTTTTCAATGACATTGGAAGCAAACTTTTGCTGACTCATCTGGACTATCTGGCCTGCAAGTTTGTTTATGATAATGGATCTTTCTTCTGGTTTACGATGTTGGATGACATGCTAAGAAAACAATGCAAGTACAGAAAAAGTATCAGAGATTTCAACAGCCATGGCTCAGAATCATGAACCTGAAAAGTTGAGGTACCTGGATAACATAATTTCCGTATTGATCTTGTGCTAGAGTGCAAATAGACTGCATAATCTCTTCCATAATACGTTTTTGAGTATGTCCACTACTAGAATGCTCAAGGACTCTCTGTAGTCATAGAGTAAGTCAATTGGATGATCAATTTGATAATTCTACTTGAGGCCTAGAGGATTTGAAACAGAAAAGTGTTGACCTGGATAACACGACAACCATAGGGATGGGTTGAGAGGGAAACAACTTGGCCAAAAAATGAAGAGATTATGAACTGAATTCTCTCTTCAGGAATACATTCGATACACTTCTGAATGACATGATTCCCATTTTGATCACGAACACATTTCAAAACTGAGCCATCCAGCTCTACCACCAACTGGGTTTTCTCATCCACATCAAGAGTTTCCAAAGCCTGTGATCAGATTAACAGAAATGATAAATTATCTAGAGAAAAGGAAATCCCAATTAATTCCTCTTTATTTATTTTTAACCTCATCCGTAACAAAAAAACTAGTCTTACTTAATAAAACATGGAATATTGTTGAGAGTAGTTTGCAAGGTTTGTCATTGAGATTTCAAATGCAGTAAATCCAACACAAAGCATCAAATTATGCTTTACAGCAGGAGTAATAGATGGTACCTTCTGTATTACTCTGCATCCATACATCTGAAGACTTAACTGCAGAACATGACTTCTAATCTTACCAGCCAATATATTCCTTTGGTTCTCAGTACCACGCTCAAAAAACTGCACTTTTTTATTTAGTACTCAATATTTAAGACACAGAGCTCTGGAGTAGCAAATTCAGAGACTTAAGAGATACTTACCTTCTGTATGACATAATTTCCAAAGACATCGGTCATCAAGGCACGTGCATGCGGAGCAATCTCAGGAAAAACTTTCATCTTCTCTTCGTCTGTAGAAATTTCTAACTTTTGCTGGATAAACCGGCTCCCACATTGATCCATACTACAAAACATATATACATTGCCCAAAATGTTTATACCGATAAATAAAAGAGCAAATGTAGGAAACATGATCCAAAGCTACAAGCAATTCACCTACAAAAGAAAAGCTAAAAAAGCTAAAAAAGCAACACAACAGATCATTCTATTTTCTAAAAAATGACAGTAGAAAATTTAAATTCAATTTGAATATTCAGAACAATGAAATAGTTGATGCAGTTAACCAATACAAAGATAGTTACTATTTAATAAGGATACCTGAACTCAACCACATGACCAACTATGTCAGAGAGTTCAAAGGGCCTTGTCTTATTCTTGAACTCTTCCAATAAAGTCATCCCAGCCATACCTTTCATGCTGGCTGGAATATCACATTGAAGCATAGAATTTGCAAACCGCGCATCACTCAATGAGTTAGCCATTGGAGCTCCTTGATACGGCATGCCGAGTAGATATGCTAGACCCTCATAATACCCATCATTTATGCCGCCATGATTTTTTTGAAGGAAGGGTAAGCCATATCTTTGTTGTCCAGAAATCAGAGCATCAAGTTGAGCTTTTTGAAGTTCTGAGAGTTCACTCTGTGAGGGACTGATGTATTTTCCTCCTACTAGAAGGTTTTGATTAGCAGGATGTCTGAAGTACTGAACATCAGCTTGATCTGTTGGCTGGTAAGGATGACCCATTTGCATATTGTTACCACACCTTCCGTTAAACTGGCCACCTACATTTTGCCATTTTAAAAATGAATGTTAAAATCAATGTATACAGCTACAACAATGGTTTACTCATGAATAGAGAAGGATAAAACATGCAACCTGAGCCAGGAGGATTGTCTGCTCCTGTATTTAAATTCTGACTGTTAGAATGCCCACCAGGACCATGTTTCGGAACAACTGGAATACTTGTACTGTTATATGAATTTTGCTCATTGAGGTCTCTTATCCTTGCGGAATTTGCTTTTGAAGGCAGATTGACAGGTGGCTTTGACGAAGGATAATCAGGAGGAAGAGTGACCAATCTTTGACCCGTCGGTCTGCCAAAGAGTTGCTGCTGCTGACTAATAGGCATATTAGGTTGGAAATTCACCTGATGGGATTGTCCCTGTAGAAAAGGAGACTTTACAAGTCTCCCATGATCACCAAGTCCATTTTCTGAGTGCTCTAACCCAGATAAGGATAAACCTGCTGCGAAATCTGAAAGATTGTTCATGCTAGAGGATTTGCCATTGGTGACATATGATCCAGCAATGTTGTTCACCTTGCTAGGGAAAAATCTGCCTTCAGAAGGAAGATTTGGCGTTGGGGACCTAGAAACCCTCTGAAACTCAGGAGTAGAGCTTCTTGAGAACGTAGAGCCTACAGCAGTGGGAAAAGAACCAGAAGCCAAAGAATGATGGCTTTGAACTCTACCCAAGTTAGGTGCTGCTCCTGAATGGAGGCCTTCTTTAGCCTCTAACCCATTCCATAACTCAGGTGGTTGAAAGCTAGAGTTGCGAAAATCTAAAAAATCATAGGAAGCATTCCTGTTTGCCTGGCGTGGGATGGGACCTGGTAGACCAGTAGGACGATTGGACCCCTCCTAAAACATGTACATTCAACATCAACAAATGCTTACTCTTGTACAAGCTTGTTATAGAAGAACATGTGTTGTGAGCATTAGATTGGATTACTCACCTGAAGAACGTCTGCGAAACTCTTCCTCCTTACACCAAGTCCAGCACCTCCATGTCTAACCAGCTCATGATCCCTATTATCAAGCCATGGAGAAGAAGAAGCATGGTAAGACGTGTTGGCGAGATACATTAAACTAGGATCCACAATCCCATTCCTCTCCTTCTGCAAAGACACAGCAGGCTGCACTGAGAACAAGCCCGAGCCATCAGCTCTTTCGTCGACTAAGCCTCTCTTCCTCCAATCAGGAACTCCTCCATAAGGCAGCCCACCACTCCTCAGCCTCTGGTGCATACGCCACTCCTCCTTGGACAGCGATGGCGGCGGAAGCCTTGGGTTAATGTTGTTATCATGGGAGTAGTAATACGAAAGGTAAGCGGGATGGGACCACATTTCCTCCTCGGAGAAACCTCCATTGGGGAAATCCAAATCCCTGAACAGACTACTAAGGGCGTTGTATGAGCCCTCTACAGTTGGGGGTGCACTCCCACTCCTGTACATGTTCAAGTCCCTCTCCCTCTCATTCCTGTCATAGTTCTGATACTGCAATCCCACCTCATTCATCATCAACCCATTCCCTAAACTCCCGTTTTGTGCCCTCATTCTATCATCAAACAGTTTCGCCCTCATGTTCATATCAAACGCCATCCCAACAAACCTTAACCACAAGATAAGAGGATTTTAACAAACACCCACATTCAAGAATCATCAAAAACAGAAAACCCACAAACGAACACAACAATTTGGGTCTTGGTTAGATAAATAGAATCCAATTCGGTCATAATTGAACAATAAAACAGAATTTGATATATCCAACATAGAAAGAAACAATTTCCAATTCGTCAGAAACAGGGATGAGAAGAAGAATTGTGGAACTTACGGAGCTGGATTGGCTCAAATCAAAACCTCTGCAAGGTAAAGAGGAAGAGAGGACAAGGAATTTCAAGCCATTGATGGCTCGAAACTCGTACGGGGATTAAACAAATCGGAATCCAACGTAGAATTGTGTTATGAAGAATAGACGTGAAAACGTAGCTAGATTTTGTTAGAAAGGGGTGTTTGAGAGGACAAGGAATGGATAATTGGAGAAAATGTGAGATGGGTGAGTCGAAAGCGGATTGAGGGAGAGAGGAGAAAGGAGAAGGACGTGTCATAGATGAGATTATGGCGGTTCATTTTGGGGAGATGAACAACAACTTACGTGCATGCACATTTAAATACTATTTTTCATTCTAAAACGCAACTAAATGGTTCATTTTGGCCAAGAAAAAGTTACCATTCAAATCTAAATTACATTAGTATTTAGGCTCAGTATGTAGCTTAACGAAGTTTAATGGAGCTTGTTGAAGCTTAACTTTTTTTATAATAAAATATTTTTGATGTTCGGTAGATCATTGTAGTGGAACTTTGTCTAACTGAATAAGTGGCTTAACAAAACTGAGCTAAGCTGAATCTAGCTCTTAATTCAGCTTCAACTAGTTTTACCGACTAGCTTGAAAAGAACATATCGAACTGAACCTTAGACTTTCCAATAAGTTTGGGGTTAGGACATATATTAAAAGCAAGGAAAATGAAATGGGTTTCTCTTATTTCATCTTGATCACAATTCACAACACATTACAGATACAAATGCAAGAGAGGACAGAACAAAGATACATGCTTTATAAATAAGCGCGCCTAAATAGGGGCTCAAATAATTAAATGCCAAAACTGTTGGACCTGAATTTTTCAGGACATCAAACTCTCAATGATTTTAGACACGGCGGAGAATGTTCCAATTGCTGAAGAAACCACACCCACAGAGATTATCAGTACACAAAGCAAAACCTGCAGAAAGAATGAACAAATCAATGAAGGATGTAAACAACATTGAAAAAAGGTTGCAGTGATGAAGAAGAAGTTTTGAATATGCATGTCATGTACCTGAATACGCGACACCTTTCCCCTCAAGATGCTGAGGTAACAGGCACAGGGCAATATCAAAGTCTGCAATCAAGAAAGTATTGTTAACTATGACCAGAGGCTATTGTTCATGAAGACATGAAATGAAAGGGAAATGGTTTGGAGAGCTTACGACAAGCATTGTGAGTAAGGAACCGATCAGCGCCATCACCAGACCTAGCCGATTTTAAAAGACAATGTTAGGGCTATGGGAACATATATAATAGGAAAATGTATAGCTAGAATGAACTAAGAGATGTTGACTTACCAAAGAAGGGAACAGAGAGACCAACAAACAATGTGGAGAAGACGAGAGTAGTTCGAATGAGAATAGGAAAGATGTGGGACTTGAGATGTTGCCTAGGTATCAATTCTTCAAAGCACATTGCCACTGGGGACAGGGTTAAAGCATATGTTTTCTTTTGTTAAGGAAACGTCTGCATTAAGAGAAGTGAAACCAGAGAGCGTCTAACCACAAAAGCATTTGAAGAAAATAAAACAGATAAAGTTAGATTAGGTTCTCCATTCTTTATGTTTTGGCCTTGCCATGATTTCCATACTACATATAAGTGCACAGCAGAAAGCAGTACTAATCTTGTTCCATTAAATGGAAACTGGAAATGGATATTTTGTAAATGGGTTGACCACCTGCACCAAGAAAATAGACCTTGTGCATTTTAGAAACATTTACCATTTAGAAATGCAAATTCACTAGGGGACTGACTGGGTCTAAGCAAATCAGAAAGGCTCAAAAGGAAGGAGTTAGCAAATCCCCTCACCGTTGTCCAAACCGCAACCTTGGAAGCCATCAAGTTTTGAGGCAAATTGAGGGTAAACTGTGATTCAGTTGATTCCCCAAACATCATGTACCCCATAACAGCAACTCCAGCATACAGCACGGTACAGAGGCCAAAACTGCATCACAAATATCCACTTCAGCAACATTATAATCGAATCTTCAACATTGACTTGCATTGGCGCTTTCATATGATTTAGATAGGAGGTTTTCTTTGTAGGCTAAAAAGCAAAGCAAGATATGCATTTTAAATATCTTTGGTGATTTCCTACTTCATAAGAAAGGTTTGTTGTATCACATGCATAATAAAACATAAGGTTTTTGCTGGCGTTTTTTTCTTTTTTAATTGCAAATAGACTTCTGAATTACCTAGTCAAGAGCACTGATGGATATTGGTTTGGCTTCTCCATTGAAGTATAGATGTTAGGAAAGACAGCATGGCCCGAGTAGCAATAGCCATAGAGGCCGATAGCTACTGGAAGGGTACCAAGATTGAGTGTTGATGTTTTTTCAAGATAGCCAACTTGATCAACTATTCCTACCCAATATAAGCATAATACTGCCGAGATTGATGCAAGTACTCCACCAGCTGCAACCAAAGATGATATTAAGCTATAACTCTCAGTACACCCAATAAATAAATTGCAATAAGCTACCTCAGAGCCAAGATTACAGATTTTATTGTGGTTCCTCTTCTAGTAACAATGTACCTAAACTATGAATAAGAGGAGAGTTTTGACGATACGTGAATCCAAGGATAATCATGCTAAGGGTGATAATGAATTATCTCAGATGTTCATGGTTAGGTTAGAAGAAATAAGCATGCCAAATCACATATGAAGTCAGAAAAATCAGAGGTCTCAGGTTCATATGCAACTCGCATACCGGATATGTAGCTCAAAATACTAAAATCTCGAAGCCAACATGTAGGGAGTACAGCCAGTGTAGCTGCTAATGCAAACAAGTGGTGTGCATCCAATACATAAAAGCCCAAATCCAAGTGAGCATTTGGAAATAGTGATGATAAGTTGTCACTCTCCAGTATTATGTACTCCACACAGCATGCCTGTAATAACATATATAATCTGTTTAGTGACAGGATTGGAATGTAAAATGACAAAAAAAAATGATGACGCTAAGAGCAAAATACTTTACTTACATAGAGTTCTATGTAAAGAATTATCTGCAAACACAAAGAGAGAAATGAAAGAGTAAATATCACCATTGCGAAATTTTAATGTACATTTGACAGAAATAGAATTTCTCTTCACAGAGCTTGTACTACACTTACAAGCAATCATGCTATAAATTTTACTTCATTTATGTTTTTCGAAGTACAGTAGTAGTTATATGTACGAATAACAATGTATAGTAAATTAATAGTTGGCAAATGTAACCTTATTTGCTGGTAGAAGAAATTTACACAAGATAATATTGGAAGTAAGAAAAAGGCATACCGAGACTGCAATTCGTCCAACTTTACCGAAAGCTGCTTGGCCAATGTCTGGATATGTCTCCAATCCAGGAGCACTATCCAAACAGCACCGCAACAGGATTCCAGTATAGAAGGAAAGTATGGCAAAAATGAACAGGATAGAAAGGCTAACCCACCCTCCTTGCCTAACAGCATATGGAGTAGAAAGAATTCCAACTCCACACAAAACGTTCATGCCTGGTTATTTAAGAAAATGACACTAATCAGCAAAAACATAACTCTAACACAAAAAAAAATCATGGACAGGGTAAAAGAAGTGCACTACTCACCATTCAACACAGCCTGTCCATATGTGCTTTGTTTAGTAGTTGGAAATTCATGGTGTAACTTTGACTGTGCTCGGTCAGAAGACCTCCTTATCAAAGAAGACTTCCGTGATGGAACAGGCGGAGGCAGTATGGAATGAGAGCTGCGCCTGTCTGGCTCATCTGAAGCTGTTGGAAGAAAAGGTCTTGATATTTCCGGGGTAAACCGCTGTTTTAACGATGAGGATAAGAAAGAGCTGGTGAACCTCTCCAATGTTGGGGTTCCCATTATTATACTTGGAGAGGGTACACTGCTGTACAGATCAATCGACTGCCTGTAGAAGCAAGTTCAACTATGCTTAATCGAATAGCCATGAGCTCATACCCGAATACCGATTTAAAACATGAATAACTTAGCATCAGCGTCTCAACACAGCACTAATTGGTATCAGGCCCTCGAGTAAATTGAGCAACCATGGATTTTAGACACTTCCTTAAGTGGGTACCCCTAAGAAATCATTGAACACTACTCCTATAATCTCACTCCTTACATTCCAGACTTAAAGACAAACAACAAATATGTGAAAATTTCTTAATAGTAAGTCAACTAAAATTGACTGATCGGTGAATATATCTGCTAAAAAAGACTTCCCATTTTTTGAGACTTGAGTCAGATCGTGGCCAACCTGAGCAGTCAAAGTGTACATCCAGATTTCCAAAAAGACTTGTTCTTTTAAATCAGAAGATGCAGTTCCATATCAGTGTCAGTAAGGATTGATTGATACCTGTAACTTTGGGGCCACGAAGGGTTGTAAGAGTTGGGCTTGCTAGTGTGCAACTCGTCGTCGTAGTAATTCGAGGAATCTGAATCATTGCCCTCGTCGTCGTCGACCCTCTTCTCCTCGTCATCTTCCTCGTCGCTCTCCAAGTAAAAGCTCTGGTCAGAAATCGAGTTCTTCATCTCTAAGACAAACAGAACATGGGCAAGATGAACACAACTTCAGTTAGCCACACCCAATTGAGCAATCGAAAACATCAGATCTCTAGTAGCTGCTTAGGAACTAAACAATTTCGGAAGCAGTTGAAGGAGGAATTGACGGAGAAAGAAAGCAGCTTTTTACTGAAAGTTGGGATCTTGACCTGAGAGGTTGGAAGGAAAAGGCGTCAGACGGCGGTGTGTCTCTTTGATACAGAAAACCCCTCGTCGCTTTTGGCTTGTGGGTTGTCTTCTTTGTCTTTATAAAGGGTTGGAGATTTTATAGTCTCTGTACAATGATAGGGAGCTGTGAAAAAGTGCAAAGGGTTTTACACAGCCCAACCCCAACTGGAGTCTCTGGATTGATGCGCAATTTACCGACTTTGGCATTAATTTGCTAGACGATGAAGTGTATAGTTGTCTTTTTGTCCTGTCTGGACAAACAACATTCCACATGAGTGCCTCTGGGAAGAACTTGCACAATTCACATGTGATATTGTTTATTGTTAGAAGAATTTACGGGAGATATATACTTCACTATATTACTAAGCTTCGTATCATACCAATAAATTGCAACTAGTTTAACCCACGTACATAATGTGATTATAAATCCAATTTAATATAGATACGTAATATCAATGATCATGTTAAAATTATAGGACCATATATATTTATCTTCGTATTATGATTAGTGTTTTTATCAATAGTAAATCATCTCATAATATAAATCAGTTGGATTTGTTTAAAAATTACTTTATGATAACTATCACGTTTTATTAAATAGTAATATTTATGGGAAGATTATAACTAATTCTTGGTAAGCGGTAATTTATAATTTTCAAGATAATTCATAATTTTTGGTAAATTTCAATCAATTTTTACGGGATAAGATTATATGAAATTCTAACTACCTAATTTGTATAAAGGAGGGCCCGACTGAATATTTTATTATTGAAATGACACGTGGCGCAAATTTTTGTGAAGACATTGTCTCCGCTTTATACTATAGGTAGTATAGATAATATTCTTATTTTAAGATATATTAAAAAAAAAATTAAAAATAGTATATGTTAAGATGTTTTAATTTTTATGTTTATATGGTTTGTTATATATGGGATGTATTTAGATCTCAAATAAAACTTAAATATTAAAAGTTAAGTATAAGTTTTAACTCTATTTAAATCTTAAATTTTAAATATTTAAACTACAAACTTTAATCTCTTTTCTATCCATTTGATTTTTAAAACATAATCCTAATTTCTCACTAATACTTTAATTTTTAAAACTTTTATTCATATCTATTTGTTGACGTAGAAAAACAAAAATAAAATAAAATACAATTTTATAGTACGTACATAAGAGAATAAAGGTACAGATTAGAATTATTGAACAAAAAAAGAGAAGATAAGCATAGAATTAATAATTTACAAGCATTAACCCCACTAAAATAAGAATAATTTAAAATCATTAAAATAATAAACCGTAGAGATAATTTTGAAAATATCATGCAAAGATGGTAATTAAGATATAAATTTAAACAAGGAAACAATATATTAGAATTTTTTTATCATCTTCAAAAAAAATTGGATGTGAAGAACAACGGTTATGGAATTTTAACCTATTACTAAAGTTGAAGCATTTAGTTTAATGGTAAAACAGATCCACTTCACGATTTAATGTAGCCCGTCTATTTAGGGATGTACAATTCCCATGAGATTTTGTTTATTGCTAGTAGAGTTGTAACTTCTACTTAAGATAAACGCCTACAGTTAAATAGTAAAACGGTACTAATTCATAATTTTATGTAGCCGGACTATTTAGGGGTTGTCATCGGATTTAGTCGAGTCGAGTTTTGACTACTCAGATTTTGATGCAATTAGTAAAAGGCGTGCTCAAGAATGGGTTTAGCTTGATGCAATAAGTATAGTCTTTTCACTACGATATATGGTCACATGAATGTGTAAGAATGATGTAGAAAAAACCAAGAATATTAATGGAGGAGTAAAGGATATGTATGAAACAACGTGATGATTCATCGGCGGGGGCCACCCGAGTTTGATCCAAGTAATAATGCAATCCAAAGTGGGGTCCCCTAAATTAGATTAACGTTTTCGTGTCACTGCGTATTCATAACTTTTTTTTCGTTACAAGCTAAAGTGCTAAACCCTTACTATAAAGAGAACAACGTGTCGAATTATTGATAATTTTGGCGTGCTAGTTGCTCTTTTGCGATTTGAATCTTGGCAGTTTACCAACACATGGGTGCATGTTGCAATATCACATTTTTTTGTCTTTTGAGCACCAATTTTCCTTTTTTTCCCCTTATTTGTAAAGGAGCAAACGAGTGCCACATATAATGTCATCTATTCATATCTTCTTATACAAAGGTTTTAAAAAATGGAAACAATGCAAATCTTGGTATACGTCGATCTCATGTATATATGGACCAATGAGTCTAGACTTGAGGTCCATGTCTATCGGTCTTAGCATGTGGCCATTACCCACTTAATCTTGTACTTTAGGAAACAGCCAAAATGATTAATGATTTATTCGTATCCTAAGTTAACTCAGGTGTTAAGCGGCCTATTCATTAAGCTGGATGTAACTAAGACGAAACTCTGATGAACCAGTGGACAATCGAAAAAAAAATCAAAACAAAAAATCTGTTCGTATAACTAGAGCAAGAAAATAATAAATATATATGTACGCTGTCTTCTATTTATCCCTTAATTTGTTGCTGTGCTGATCGGATAGCTAGCTGATCGAGAATATGTAGTCGGAGTCTTGAGAAGAAACCAATGCATGATTTCAATGCACGTTAATTTTCATTAATTCTTTGATTGTTATTTCTAGTAAAATGATGGACCGTTTTTAGTTAGTAAAATAATTGATGAAAAATTTAGGAAATTAAATCATCATTTTTCTTTTTTGAAAATTTGTCTTCAAAACTACAACAACAATTATTTCAAATCCTTTTTGTTTGAAGGGGTTAAGTGGTTAACTAGAATTATACATATGAAAGGCAAGCCAGGAATTTACAGAGCAAAAGTGTTCATGGTTTGATGTACATGCATCAATATCAACACGAACATCTCCAAAACCAGCATGGCTAAAGCAAGGGATCAAAATGGGAGCTCAAGGCGCACCAATGCGCAAAGTAGCAACAGTTTCTAGCGGAGTTCATAGTCCACTTAATTGGTAGCTACGCAAGAGTTTGGTCCCTTGAATAATCTCGGCGACTAGCCAATCCAGAAGGGTTGCTTGCACCAATATTCATGTCGACAACAAGCCATCTTAGGACCCCCAATCATGGAGCTTCAAATGAGTGAAGCTTGCGCGGGGGAGGGAGAGACGATGAAATGGACTATGCAAACCGATGAACGCCCAACGCCTAAACTTGATCTGTCAATAACTCGATATGCTGAAATAAGTTGGACCCGCATTGTGATAGTATGTCATGTGTACTCAATAGGCAAACAACGGCCAAAGGGGAAGTACAATGTCCAGCCTTGCAACTTCTTGCGTTTAGACTTAAACGTACATATACTTAAGACTCCAGCCAAACTTACTTGATGTTTGGGTACTTAATAAAAAGGTGAAATAGTTGTGCAAGTGCCTGTAAACTTGCTCCCTTGTATGTTGACCATTGGAATTCATGATCAACATTGAGAAGAGTCAGAAGACATCTTTCCCCGCCCACGAGCGAGCTGAATGGAGCAAAAATTTGACAAACTAAACTTAAACGTGCAGAAATTTCCACAAGACTTAGTTCAAGTCTTTATCCACTTCAAATTAAGGTACGTAGATGTGTTTGGACAGACATGGATTTGTGACTTTCTCTTCCAATCATGGCTTTCCTTCTGACCATTTCTTCCAATCATAGCAGCCCAATTGACCCTGGCTGCTATATACTATTCAAAGTCAATCTTGAAGACTACTCTCACACGCCAATGCCATAGACTTGGTCCTTGGAACTAGTCTGCAAAATTAAGGATAATATTACAACTGAATGGAGTGGCATGAGCCAAGTAGGCAAAGTGGTAACCCACGAAGGGAAGACTTCTTCCAAGTCAACAGAAAGGCAGGTTGTTATTACTTCCTATTTCCTCTCTTCACAATCTCCTCCTCTCAATGCTCCTCAAACGCATCTCAAACATGGCTGCTTGGATTCCCCGGGTTATCGTGATTTGGGCTGTTGTTGCAGCCGCTGTCACTAGCACATATGGAGCAACCAACATGACCACCGCCGTCACCACCACCAAGCCTGGCTGCCAACGCCAATGCGGGAACCTGACAATTCCCTACCCTTTCGGGATTGGTGAGGGGAATGGATGCTCAATAGGCAAATGGTACGAGGTAGTATGTAACACTTCCTTCATCCCACCAAGACCTTTCTTAAGCAGCACGTCTAATGAGATCTTAGAGATCTCAGAAACAAATATCAGAATCAAGAACTCCGTAGCACAACAATGTAAGACTGACCCACCAGGGGTTGGATTCATCAACCTAGCTGCTTCAGCTCCATTTACCTTTTCAGACACCTTGAACGCCTTTTTCGCGACGGGCTGTGATTCTTTCGGGCTTATACAAGGCATACAAGGTACCAACAGCACCAGTGGCTGCCTCACAGTGTGCTCAAGGAAAGAAGATGTAGAAGAAGGAACATGTTCTGGAATAGGCTGTTGCAAGACTCCCATTCCCAAGGGGCTAAAGGGATATATAATAGGCGTCGGAAGCCTACGAAATCACACCGACGTCTCAGACTTCAGTCCTTGCAGCTATGGATTCCTAGCTGAAATTGACAGATTCAACTTTGAAGGGGCTAAAGATTTCTTAGACCCGACATTCGTGAACAGAACAACTAGCAATGTTCCGGTTGTTTTGGACTGGAATGTCGGAAATGGGACGACATGCAACCAAGCTAGTCAAAGCTTGTCTAGCTACGCCTGCCAGCAGAAAACCAACTGTACCGACGTGGACCTTGGTTCTGGAGGGTACCGTTGCAGCTGCCTCCCAGGTTATGAGGGCAATCCTTATCTGAGTCCAGGTTGCACAGGTACATATATTTTCACTTAAGATGTACTATCTTACCCTTGCTATACTGTGTTCATAGGAATAAAAAGATTGTTTTGATTTCTTCACCAGATGTTGACGAGTGTAGCGGTCCAAGCAATCCCTGTATTCATGAAAATACTTGCAAGAATGAAGTTGGTGATTACAAGTGTTCCTGCCCAACAGGACACAAAGGAGACGGTCGGAAAGATGGAATTGGTTGTGCTTCAAATAACTCACAATTAGCATTGAGGATTGGTTTTGGTAAGACATTTCATGAAGCATATTACCATATGGTCTGATATCATATGATCACTTAGAAGTGCAATAAAAAAAATAAAAAACATATATCTTACAGGAAAAAAACATATAAATGGGAAATGATACTGACAATAGAGGGGTGAGAATAACTTTGTTCCTAAAAATTGAAGGTATTTTAAGATATCACATTTGGTGCAACATTAATTTAACAGGTTTAAATTTACTTGCAGGAGCGAGTGTTGCATAGCTACTCGTATTCTTATTAACTGATAGTCTGATAATCGTGTGAAAGTGTGAAACACACTAAAAAGTACAACAAAAAAATGAAAACATATATCTCAAAATGAAAGATTTGCTCAATTTACTTGCAGGAACTAGTGTTGCATTGCTACTCGTATTCATATGCATGAGCTGGGTATATTTTACCATTAGGAAACGGAGGTTGATGAAAATGAGAGAGAAATTCTTTGAGCAAAACGGAGGCTTGTTGTTGAAACAACAAGTTGGCAACAACCAAGGCCAGAATGAGTCCACAAAAATATTCAGTGCTGTTGAGCTAAAAACTGCTACCAACAACTATAGTGAAGACCGCATCCTCGGTAAAGGAGGTTACGGGACAGTCTACAAGGGAGTTTTGCCCGACAGTCGTGTTGTTGCCATCAAGAAATCCAAAGTATCAGACCAGACCCAGATCGAGCAGTTCATCAATGAGGTGGTTATTTTGACACAGATCAACCATCGCAATGTAGTGAAGCTGTTAGGGTGTTGCCTTGAGTCTGAAGTACCTCTTCTTGTGTACGAGTTTGTCCCGAATGGCACCCTCTTTGACCACATACACAACAAGAGTGGAAAATCCTGGCTCACTTGGGCAAACTGTGTGAGGATTGCATCAGAGGCTGCTGACGCATTGTCTTATCTACACTCTGCTGCCAACATACCAATCATTCACAGGGACATCAAGTCTGCCAACATACTAATCGACGACACTTATGATGCAAAAGTGGCTGATTTTGGAGCGTCAAGGCTGATCCCAATAGATCAAACTCAAGTTTCAACACTGGTCCAAGGAACAATGGGCTACCTTGATCCAGAGTACTTCCACACCAGCCAGCTGACAGAGAAGAGCGACGTGTACAGCTTCGGAGTACTTCTTGCTGAGCTGCTGACCCGAGAGAAGCCGTTGTGCATGGAGAGGAAGATGGAAGAGAGGAATCTAGCCACCTACTTTTTGATGGCTATGAAGGAAGACCGTGTGATAGAAATTGTGCATCCTGATCTGAGAAGGGAAGCGGATCGGGAGCAGTTAATTGGCATGGCCAGGTTGATAAGGAGCTGCTTGAGTATAAATGGGGACGATAGGCCTACCATGAAGGAAGTAGGAATGGAACTGGAGGGGTTGAAGAAGAACATTAAGCACCCATGGGCTGAGCAAAGCCTTGAAGAGACCACAAGCTTCGCAGCCCAACCGCAAGAAGATCTTTACCCAGTGAACTCAAGCACCACTCAAAGAATGGCAGCTGAATCTGGACAATACAGCAGTATACAGATGGAAATGCTAATGAAGATGAACAACCCACGTTGATATTAAAAAGTCCTTTCTTGCTGCTTAGACTTCGATAATGTTTGTTGATCCTTTCTTCGCATTCCTTTCTTATCCTCCACTATCCGTTACATTATGGTGTGATTGGCACAATGTTGGTTGTTTGTAATAATAGTTGAACTTTCAGATCATATTTGTGTTTAATCAGATGTGTATTTTATGAGCATTTCTGGAGGTTAGAAAGAAGGCTTTTGCTATTAGCAGCAGTAAGGGAGTGTTTGGCAAACATACTTATATAGTTGCATAGCTCAAACCCATCGGATATGTACACGAAAGGGACGAAGTTGCTTTAACTACAGAGCCATGCCTGTCTGTTGGGGTTTGATAGGGTAGTTTTACCAGTTTATAAAGTCTAATGTAGGTAACTGATGGATTGTAAGGCAAAGCCATAAGACTGAGAGTTTAGAATGCTCATTTATGAAGGCAAAAGATCATTGAGCATGAGAAAATCTAGGGGGTTATAATAAAATTCTTTTTACAATTCACATATCTGGATTGCTTATAAGTTCAAAGAAAGCAATGCCCTTTATGGCTACTCTGAAGTCCAAATACAATTCAACACGGAAATTTTATGTAACACATGAAACTACTAAGAAGATTTACTTGTTTTTACACAAGTCCCGATGAATGAACTTTCACAATATATAAGCACAATTAGTACCCAGACAGAAACTAATGGCTTGTTACCCCAACATACAAGGTCAAACAGATAAGTTAGAACCAAATTTACACTAAGAGCTCTTAATTAATCGCAAATAATACCAACCAGATATCATGTGAATATATACAATTATTCAGATCGTGCATATATACAACTAATCAGTTGGCAATCACAATATGAGCAGAATTTATCTAGATTCAGAGGAAATAAACCCTTTTTTTTGCAACCAGATCAAGGTGCCGATATTAGATGAGTGCAATTGCGATCAAAGGAATTGATCACATCTAGCAAACAATTTCAGTTTCAAAGATAAACTCACATTAAAATGGTCGTTCACTTGAGACAGAGCTTTGACCACCTTCAATTTCTGGAGCCAGCAACTGTTCAAACATCCCTTCCCTTGTTGGCTTCAGAGAACTCAATTTTCAACCATTGTAATATTTCACTTCCGCCGTTATTATTGGTCCTATCGGAGACCTTACAAAAACGCTCAGTTTTCTACACTGGGCCTCTTATTGGGCTTAATAGCTATATGTAAGCCCAACTCAATTTTTCATGCTACGTGCACGTGAATAATATGCTTGGTTTGGATCATTAGGCTTTGTGATTTGTGTTTGATCATCTGGGTTTTTCCTTATTATATGTTTTGTTCTTGTTGGTGTTGATGCTTGTCACAATGTTGATTGTGGCATTAATAGTTGGTTTTTCATATGTAACTAATGTGTGTAATTGATGATCATTTCTGGCGGTTAGAAAGAGGACTTTCACTGTTTGTTATTCTAACCATTAGTACTTTAGACGACCACAAAACAAAAACAGTTGAAATTCAAATCAAACATCTGTCGTCTGAACATACAAACAAACAAATATGAATCAACAATTAATCTCACAACATAATCCAATGAGGTTGTCCTCATATATTCCTTTCCTTTGATAAACTGCAAGCAAGTGTTTCAAGGAACCACTACTCAAAGAAAGGATCAAAATATTAGTAAGATTCAACCAACAAGACATGGTCTTTTTCAATATATATCAACGTGGATGGTTCATTTTCATTAACATATCCATCTGTATAGTATTGTCGTCCTGTCCAGAATCCACATTCATTCCTTGGGGTTGGGCTGCGAAGCTTATTCTGTCTTCATGGCTTTTCTCGGCCCTTGCATTCTTGATGTGCTTCTTCATCCCCTCCAGTTCCATTGCACATTCTTTCATGGTAGGCCTATCATCACCATGTATACTCAGACAGCTCCTTACCAACTTCGCCATGTAAAGTAGCTGCTCTCGATCAGCTTCCCTTTTGAGATCAGCATGCACGATTTCGAGCACTCTGTCTCCTTCATAGTCTGCAAAAAGTAATTGACTAGATTTCTCTCTTCCATCTTCCTTTCCATGCACATTGGCTTTTCTCGAGTCAGTAGCTCAGCAAGAAGTACACCGAAACTGTATACATCACTCTTGTCTGTCAACTGGCTACTAAGCATGTACTCTGGATCAAGGTAGCCCATTGTTCCTTGGACCAATGTAGAAACTTGAGTTTGATCTATTGGGATCAGCCTCGATGCTCCAAAATCAGCTATTTTTGCATCAAAAGTATCGTCGATTAGTATGTTGGTAGACTTGATGTCCCTGTGGATGATTGGTATGCTGGCGGCAGAATGAAGATAAGACAACGCATCAGCTATCTCTGAGGCAATCTTCACACAGTTCTCCCAAGTAAGCCAAGACGATTCACTTTCACTATGGATGTGGTCAAAAAGAGTACCATTTGAGACAAACTCATACGCAAGTAGAGGTACTTGAGACTCGAGGCAACACCCTAGGAGCTTGACCACATTTCTGTGGTTGATTTGTGTCAAAATAACCACCTCGTTGATGAACTGCTCGAGTTGGGTCTGATCAGATACCTTGGATTTCTTAATGGCAACGACACGATTGACGGGCAAAACTCCCTTATAGACGGTACCATAGCCTCCTTTACCGAGGATGCGGTCTTCACTATAGTTATCGGTAGCAGATTTTAGCTCAGCAGCACTGAATAGTTTCGTGGACTCTGTATATCCTTGATTGAGGCCAACTTGCTGTTTTAACAGCAAGCCTCCCTTTTGCTCAAAGAATTTCTCTCTCTTCTTCACTAGCTTCCGTTTCCTAACGTTACAATAGATCCAACCTATGCTAATGAATACGAGTGCTATTGCCACACTCGTCCCTGTAGGTCAGTTCAGAAAAAAAATCCATTTACATTTCCTTAACAATTGAGGCACCAGATATTTTAGAAACCCTTCTAAATGTTACCATCCAATTAATAATGACCGAAGATATGAAAGCTCATGAAAAGCCTTACCTAAGCCGATCTTCGTTGCTAATTGTGAGTTATTGATCTCACAACGAGTTCCATTTGTCCGACACTCGTCAATATCTGGGTAAGAAAACAAAGGAATCTCCATTGTACACAGCATGTATATGTATACTTATGTATATTAAGGAGAAGCTTAGTTTAAGTGTTTTACGTACATAAAAAAATGGAAGAAATATATATACCTGTGCAACCTGGACTCAGATAAGGATTTCCCTCGAAACCCGGAAGGCAACTACAACGATAACCTCTCGAGCCATGGTCCACATCGGTACAATTGGTATTCTGCTGACATGCATAGGCTGACAAACTTGTCTTAGCTTGATTGCATGTCGTCCCAGCTCCAATGCTCCAGTCCAAAACAACCGCAACATTGTTCGTTGTTCTATTCACGAATGTCGGGTCAATAAGATCAGCAAGACCTTGGAAGTTGAACGTACCGATTTCGCCTAAGAAAGCTTGGCTACAAGGACTATAGTCTGAGACGTTGGCGTGTTGGAAGAGGCTCCAAACGAGTACCGTAAATCCCTTCAATCCCTTGGGAGTGGGAGTCTTGCAACAACCTATACCGGAGCATGCTCCTCCTTTCACGTCTTCTTTCCTCGAGCACGTTGTGGCGCAGGTGCTGCTAATGTTGGTACCTTGTGTTCCTTGTATCATTGCTGATCCCATGGCGAAAAAGGCGTTCAAGGTGTCTGAGACGGTGAATGGAGCCGAGCCTTCTAAATCGATTGATTTCGTGTTGATTAGATCATTGTTACATGACTCTGCCACAGCGTTCTTGATCTTGATATGGGTATCCGAGATCTCGAATATCTCGTTGGTGGTCGCGCTTAAGAACGGTCTTGGAGGGCTGAATGATGTGATACATTGAACGTCGTACCATTCGCCTATCGAGCATCCGTTGCCACGACCGATCCCGAACGGGTAAGGAACTGTTACGTTCCCGCATCGACGTTGGCAGCCGGGCTTGGTGGTGTTGATGGCGGTGATCATGTTTGTTGCTCCAGACGTGCTTGTGGCAATAGTAGCCAAAATCACTAGAAATGGGATCCAAGCAGCCATGTTTAACTCATGTTAATTTTGTGTTGTACATGACTTCGAGGAACACTTTTTTTTTTGGTCGAATGACTTTGAGGAACACTGGAAATTAAGAGAAGATTGTGAAAATCGTGAGGAAAGTGTACGTAAGGAAACATGATAGGGTTTTGCTAACTTGCTAAAAGTCATGCCCTTGGTGGGTTAGCACCTGCCCACTTGGTTCATGGCACTCCATTAAGTTTATTATTATACTTCAAATCCAGATTAGTTCTTATTCATATTTTCCAGATTAGTTCAATTGCAAATTCTATATTTTTTTTGGTCGAATTGCAAATTCTATATTATTGCAAAGATTGGAAGAAGAATTCACGAATGCGCGAATTCTATATAGATTTATGTATATATCCAGGCATGTCTGTCTATCTTTAGATGGATAAAAAAATATGCATCATGTATGCTCTTTCTTATAAGTGGATAGTGCAGTTCTAACTCTACTATTGATAGAGCCGAGACGTAAGTTTATTGCCCTTTTTTTTTAAGAGGTAAGCAACTGTATTGAAGAGGGAAAAAGTCTTTACAAAAAGTCCAAAGGCCAAAGCACGCAAGCAAATACGTCTTTCCATTTAACACTATGTTTCCACATATATGTCGCTTGTTAATCAGTGTTATTTGATATGTGATCTTTAAACTTTGGAATGTCATAATGATTTTACTATAATGTGTCCGTTAATTTTTAGAAAGATTTGATAAATCTGTTATTTATGATTTTTTTTCCCAAATTTTTATTATTTCATCTTACAATGCCTCACACGTTAAAGCACATTAATTATAGAAAAATTGTGAGGAAAATGATTTATTATAAGCGAGCAACAAAATTAAACATCGAATAAATGATTTATTAATCCATATATTCATATGTAGTGATTCATTTTATGAATTATTCTTGTTGGATCTGGTCCAGCGAAGGCCCATCAAAGCCCAAACCAGCCAAGGCCTTCAAGCCCAGTGGAAGTTTGCCTACTCAAGACCCCTTCAAGATGCCCCCACGTGAGGAAATCCCAAAAGACCTTAAACAGCTAGCTAGCATATTAGTGCATGCAGCTAATTACATCCCCTGATGATAAATGTAAGGAATTGTAACGGATGGGGGAAGATTAGTATAAAATGGGGTTCCCAAAATTGTAAAGGACACACAATTCAAGGGGAAGAAGCTTTGTAATCATCAAAAACACTCCCTTTCTTACAAAAATCCGAATCAAACTAAGTTCAAACAACACTTTTGTTTCAGCCTGATCTTGACTAGAGCTTACTAGATCTATAAGCAAATTTTGGCTAAAACAATTCTCCCCATGACTAAAATGTAGTTTAATTAAAATGTAAGTTAAAAACGGCCGATCTACTCTTGTGTTTCTATTCTTGTTCTTTCAAACAATGTAGGAACAATTCATACTATATGATGGATACTTATATTCTGAAGTCATATTACCTCCATGTTATTCACTTTTTACTTCAAAAACTATGTATGTTTGTGCACTATATATGCTAATTTCCCACGTCATTGTAGTTACTTAAAGAGAACTAGAGTTTTTCATAGAGTTGGTTTTTTGAATAAGATGCTTTTGTTTGGATTATTGGGCTTTGTGATTTGTGTTGGGCAAACAGGTTTATTGTTAATGTGTCTTTAGTCTGAATCACACACTACAACAGGTAAAATGGGGGCATATCAGGAGGGAATATGGCTAAAGGAATTGGTTACTGATTTAGGCAGAAATCAGGATCAGACTACAGTATATTGTGACAGCTTGAGTGCAATATGTCTAACCAAGGATCAAGCCCACAATGAGAAGACGAACTACATCGATGTCAGGTATCACTTTTTGATGAATGAGAAGAGAATCCAGGTGAAGAAAGTAGAGATTATTGATAACCGTATTGATATGTTCATTAAGTGGGTTCCTGAGAAGTTCCAACGATGCTTGGATTTGCTTAGCATCAAGTAAGTAATATCGGCCCTCAGGGGCAATCTGAGGCTGAGAAACTTCTAACACTTGTTATGGTGCGTTTGTTTCTGGGAGAATTTAAGTCAAGGAGGAGATTTGTTGATGTGTATTGAATCTGAATCACACACTGCGACTGACAGCACAATATATTATACTTTCTGTTTTGTAGGCTTATCGCAATCTGTTTGGGCCTTTGACCCATATTTGTAACTAGAATTTCTTAAGTCTCCGTATAAACTCTCAAAATACCTCTCTAATATGAATTCCGTCTTCCATAATAATATTGTTTCTTTGTCCGTGGGTGTAGGTAACACACTGTTACCGCTTTGTGTCGATTCTGTTTATTTTTTTCTCATTCGATATCTCAATACAACACTTACGAAGTTGTATAGTTCAAACCTATCCGGTACGTCGTGAAAGGGACGAAGTTGCTTTAACTATAGAGTCATGCCTGTCTGTTGGTTTGATAGGGTAGTTTTACTAGTTTATAAGCATGAAAAACCTAGGAGGTTGTACTATATTTCTTTTTACAATCCAAATACTTGAATTGCTTATAAGTTTACAGAAAACGGTGGCCTTAATAATAGCTCCAAAGTTCAAATACAATTCAACATTCCAGGAGTTTTATGTAACACACGAAACTACAAAGAAGCTTTACAATTTTATACAAGTCATGATAAATGAACTTCCCTAATATACAAGCACAATTAGGTACAAAGGCAGAAACTAATTTCTTGGTACCCAGAATGTGATCTTGCCACCACTTCATTTTGATCACAGTCTCTCTAGACATAACATAGCAAAAGCCAAAACAGAAAAGTTACGAAAACGCTCAGTTTTCTACACTGGGCCTCTTACTGGGCCTCTTACTGGGCCTCTTACTGGGCTTAGTAGCCATATGTAAGCCCAAAGCAATATAATGCTCCTTCATTTACATGATACTACTACATGTCTACATAACGCTTCATTTACATGATACCACTACATGTCTACATTACGCTTCTAAGTTGTTGGATCTTTTGTTTTTTCTGTCCAAGGACAACTCAATTTTTGCTTGGTTGTAAGGTTTTTGTGATTTGGGTCACACATCGTGTGAATTGTATACATGATAAACTTCAGACGATCAGAAGAGCCCAAGTAAGCAAGTGTTAGTGATGCTACATATTGAAAAAATTAGAGTAAGAAATAACATATATCAGTTGAGGTGTTTAGTTTTAGTAGTTGAAAATTAAATGCACTATCTACTTGTAAAAAATAACATATATTAATACATAAAATGTGACGCTTAAGATAGACAGAGATGTGCTTGGATAGACATTTTCTTACTTTTTACTTCACATTATTCCAGGTACATATCAAGTTTTAATCTCTCTCTAAGTGCTTTTTACTTCACATTTTCTTACTCTTGTGTTTCCTCATGCAGAAAATCATGGCTGCCCTATGGAGGTTCTTCTTAGTAGTCACCCTTCTAAGAAGATGTACATATCCAAGAAGATGTGCTTGGATAGACATGCATTGGTGAATTTTTCTTCTAATCTTGGCAATGCTATAGATTTTGCCCTTGACCTAATCCGGAAATAATTATAAATATAATCTTCTATAAACCTATAAAGAAAGGTTTTTAGAGCAATTAATGACCCGCATTTTATACACTAAACCTATAATTTTCGGTGTATGAAATGCTATGTAATTGAATGTCCAGCATTGTATTGGATTGTAACCTCTATCATAAAGAAATGACACTAACTATCACTAATTAAGTCCGGACTGTAACGTTTGTGACATGAAAAGGTGTTGTTATTGAGGTGTAACACACGGATAATAATTACTCCTCTCCCCAATTAAGTGATGGTCACCTCTCTCCTCAACCCTCACTCTTTTCACGCCCCCTTTCTCCCAACCCCCCAAATTACAAGACCATGGACGGCTATTGGGGGAGAACGACTTCCTGCTCACCGTCCTCCCGCTCGCCCTCCCGACTACGTCGCTTTTGCCCTCCCGAGTCCCTCTCCGCCGCCCTCCCGCTCGCCCGACACCCACACGCTCGCTTTTGTGCCTCCTTCGCTTACCCGCTCCCCCACCCGACCGCCTCCCTCGCCCTCTCACACGGATGCCCGGCTGCCTCCCTCGGCCTGTCTCATGGACGCCGCGTCACCGGATATCCACCGGCGCCACCCACCTTCACCGCCCTCCCTCCCTCACCATGTTTCCCTTGCTCGCCGGACATGGATTTGTCGTCGAATCTGGTTGAGCTTGAAGGTGTGGTGAAGAAGGCAATCTTCTGTTTCTCTCCTTGATTTCATCCATTTGATCTGAACTCCACTCTCCTGTTTTCAATTTTGATCTGAATTCTGGACTGTGATGGACAATTTCAGGTATAAGGTGTTCTATCCCACTATGTACGCTACCGAATTGGAGAACAAGGACGCCAAGCTCTTCAATTGTGTTCAGGTACAACGGTTTTCGCTTGAATTTCCTCTTCAATTGCGTTCTGATGAGCTTGTGGTTTTAGGTTATCTGTGACCATTTGAACTTGGGAGTGAAGACGGGTCTCCCATACATCTACCACAGCAAAGCGAGCAACCCGTTTGTGAACCTGAAGAAGGAGTACAAGGGCATTTTCTGGCAAGAGGAGATCATCCCGTTCGTCCAAAAGGCAGTCCTATCAAAGGAATGCACTACAGTGCAAAAATGCTACATTGAGCTTGCAAAGCAAGTCAAGGAAAAGCTTTCCAAGATTGATCCCTACTTTGACAAGTTGGCTGACTCCATGGTTACAAGAATTGAAGCTTGGGATGAGCTTAACCCGGCTGCTGATTCAGTCGCCACTAGCAAGGCCAAGTAGAGAGCTTGATACTATTTGAAAAGCGGAAAACGTTCTGGTTAAGATGCGTTTACATTCAGATGATTTCATACTCAAATGGGTTATTTGCTTAGTTGTGTTCTGAGTTTTATACATGTACCTTTATTTATTTTGATGCCCGATTCATGATTCGTTGTGATCATTGCTTAGGGTAATATGCCTTTCAGATTCATGTACTGCATTTGATATGTTTCATTTCCATTTGAGCTATATGTGTTTTTAGATGAATAAAAATCCCAGTTCCCTTTACTGTTTTCATAGGTCTAATTACTGTTTTTCTCCTTCAGTTTGTGTAATGCGAGTGGAGGGTATGATTTTTTTTCCTTTTGTTCTGTACATCCTCACATTTGTGTTTCAACTTCAGTTTCTAAATTACTCAGTTTTTGCAGGCTGCCTGGGAGATTTTTACCCCCCTTTGCACAGAATTGATGAAGGAAAGGTGAAGCCTTTTTCAATACATTATCTGGTGTGTTGCTATGGAAAATGGGAACAGCGTGAACCTTAAACAAATTCTCCTGTATTTTAGATTCAAGTTTAAGGTTTGTAGGAACTTTTTGTCCCTTTGAGTAAAGCCATGTAAGTTGTTAGTCAATTAGGACTTTTTCATAACATTATCTGGTGTGCTGCTCTTGAAAATGTGATCAAAGCTTCAAAAATGTTTGCATTTTCTTTTTGGGTCAAGAAAAATGGTTGCATTTCTGTGACTGTCTTTCTGTGGTTTTTTCTTGCAGGATCTGTTGCATTCTCATTGCTATAAGATTATGAGCATTAGTACTTTGATATTTATGTGAAGTTGGCTGTAAATCAAAAACAATATCAATTAGTTGCAACTTGCAGGGCATCAGCTTGCTACTTGATCGGAGTACGACAAACTTAAGGTCAAGCTAATTACTGTTTTTTCTTACTCATGTAATTTGACATCTTATTCCAATGATATTGAGCATTTGTTATGTACTCGCAACTTGCAGGGCATTAGCTTGCTACTTGATGGGATTTTTGGTGTTATTGTTGGTACCACTGCCTCTGTGTAAGCCTTTTGTTCCATTCAACTTTCTTACAAAAAGATTGAGAATTTTTCTTGGAGTTGTGAACTTGAAATTCCTGACTCTTTCAGAGAAAATGTTGGGCTTCTTGGATTGACTCGGGTCGGGAGTAGACGAGTAGTTCAGTTATCCACAGTGTTCATGATCTTCTTCCCTATATTTGGTTCGCTTCATCTCTTTTCTTACTTCATTCATCACCAAGATCATCTGAATTTTGAAGATTGGTTCACTGAATTAACTTTTATACCTTAATTCAGGGAAATTTGGAGCGTTTTTTGCTTCCATTCCCTTGCCCATATTTGCTGCCATATATTGTGTCCTATGGGGATTTGTTGGTGAGTAGCTACATGTTATGCAACACAAAATGTTCCCTCTGTTTTTTGTCACCTCTAACTTTATTTTCCTTGCTTTTTACAACTGATGTTGGCATTTCATACATACAATTCACAAACCACAAATCTATGAGAAACATGTATGTTTTCGGACTCACTATTTTCCTTGGAATATCAATTCCTTACTACTTTTGGATCTACACAATATCTTCAACTCATGGACCTGTCAAAACAGATGGTGGATGGGTAATCAAACTCAACCCTTTTTAACTCATACTACATCACATTACCAAAAAGACATAGTTTTTGTGATTCATGTGTGGATTTTGTGCTTGATGGTTGTAGTTTGATGACATACTGAACACGATCTTTTCGTCGCCCGCGACTGTGGCTCTAATCGTTGGGACATTGCTGGACAATACATTGGAGCCAAGAAATGCAGCAAATGATAGAGGAATCCCATGGTGGATCCCCTTTCAAAATAGGAAGGGGAAACCAAGAAATGAAGAGTTTTACAATCTTCACTTGACATCAATGAATACATGCCCACTAGATTTATGTGATCTAGATTAAATGAATGAGAGTTGCCTGTAAATTGTGATATGGGCTTCATGGATTTGTGACTTTGCCCACGTTTCTACTTGAAAAAAAGAATGATTAGATTGGTATAATGGGTATGGGCTTCATGCATTTGTAATGACTGGTTTTGGTGAGGATAACATTAATATGATCTTTAGAGTACGTGTAATAGTTAGGAATTTGGCATTTTGACTCTAGGAGAAAGAGTGTTTGGATTGCACACTTATATTACAGTATTATAATGCAAGATAATAGACAATAAACCCCAATTCAAATGAGCGTTTTAAAACTTATGAAGGTGCATTTTTTTAAATCCTTTTATTAGGTTTGTCCGATACTAAGGGTATATATGGGTACAAAGATTATAAAGTTGGGTTTTGTAGGGAACAAATTGTGGCTTCTTCACGGATGTTGTTCCTAAAATGAGGTCTAGGTAATCATGTACATGTAAGCGAAATTCTTTAATGTAAGAGAACAAATTGTGGCTTCTTCACGGATTATAAAGTTGGGTTCGTAGGGAACAAATTGGTACAAAGTTATACTTTAATGTAAGAGAAATTCTAATTCTATGTAATCACGTTCATGTGTTTTGATCGGTGTGTAAGGAAAGCTGGAAGCAAATATAGATTGAGCATTACCATAAATATCGCTCGACATAGACATTGTCGGTTGTTACGTGTATTGGTTGTCACAATATATATCCTAGCAGCTTTTATAATCCATTCATTAGCCTGGTTGTTAGAGCATGTACAATGGTGAGGAATCACCCTCCTCTTAGTACACTTTTTCTTTAAAGAGGACATCCTCTTTGTTGTAGAATTTGTAAAGAGGATCCTCTTTCAAAGAGGATTGTGAACAATCCTCCTTCTGTAGAGGATTTCCTACATGGGCTCATGTGCCAAAGAGGAAACAAGTGCAAGTAGTATGTTGACATGTGTCAATTTAAACACTCATCTATTTTATTTATTTCACTTCAATTTACACTTATTAATTTTCTAACTAAAAATTGAATCAATGTGAGATTATCTTAAAATTACAAAATTAGTTAGTGTTTATAATTTATTTTTGTCTATAAAATGAGTCCAAATTTACCTTATTATTATATAAATTAGTTTTTTTCCCTCTTCTTATTCCATGGATCATAAATTCATAATGTCTATAATAAATCTTATTTTTATTTTACATCTTTTTAATATACTTTAGAATATTGCTTGAAGATATGTTTATATAAATCAAATTTTATGTCGTAATAGTAATTCTTTTTATATTATCATAATTCTTTTGTGGATACTTAATTAGTTAAATAAAAATAATTTGAGTAACTACGTTAGTATAATGATTAATAATAGTTAAGTTATCTACTACTACAACTATTTTCAAGCTCGGTTTGCAATAATAAGGTAACCCGGTTTGGCATGGAGTGTAAAGATTCTATGGAAAATCATGATGGCATGTATCATTATGCACAATATGATTGTGGAAGATGAGCAAGATACTTATCGAAATTATAAAGACCCGGGTGAATTTGCTCAAGATCAACCTGAAAATATAGTTGGATCATCAAGAAGAAATGATAACGAGACATTCATAGTGTCTCGGGGACGATATAGCGAGCGAACTCTAAGAAGATTGATATACACATTTATGTTGTGTATATAGATGGGGTTTTAGCATACTTTTAGTCTTGTTTTAGGTGCTAAAGTTGGAGTTTGAAGCGTTAAAGAAGGAAGAGCCGAGGTACCCTGAAGACCACTTGAAGCTAGAATGAAGAAACGAAGAGAAAGTCGGTCTATGTCTGGCGGCGACCGCTGCCTTTTCCGAGGCGAATTTCTACTTTAAACGCTGCGTTTTGTTTAGTGACCTTTTGGATATTATTTTTGGTCCGGTTTTTATGTATTTTAGATAGATTGTTTTCTCCTATTTAAGGAGCTTTAGACCTTTTGTTTAGACCTAGTTTTTGAGTTTGGAATTATTTTGTATTTTGGAGATTTATGGAGAATTAAGCCTCTTTGCTTAGACAGACAATTGAAGTGTTCGTTCTGATTCAGTTGTGAGATTTCTAATTCTTTATCGATTGCATGGAATTAATCTCTTCTCTTGCTTGAATTGCTATTGACTTATTTCAATTTCTAGCCTGATCATCTAGGATTTGTTGTTATTAGGTTATTGCTAGATTTAGAGTGTTTCTGGTTGAGCATCTCTAATTCATAAGTAGCAACTGCATCGTGCTAATATCTGGTTGTGTTAGTTATATGCATAAGAGAATTGATTTGCATTCTAGGGTAAAAGCTGGTTGTTTTATCTTAGTTTGTATCCAATTATATTCCTGTTGTTGAATGCTGCTAGTTAGATTGAATCTTGATAGTTTCATGATTATTTATCTAGTTAGGGTTAATAGTATCTGGTTGTGCTACTAATTACTTTTGAAAAGGAATTGGAATTTCTACTGCATAGATATTGAATGAAATCAATGATCAACTTGTCAAGCGAATGCGGATATTTGTTTGCCTAAGTGTTTCCAACTACTGATTGATAAACTCTCGAATTCGTATGCTTTGCATGTTAGTGTGTGAATTAAACCTAAAAACCCCCCTTGTTACTTCTGTTTGACACATAATTCTCTGCTAAAGATAACCTGTCTCCCTGTGGAATCGACCCTTACTTGCTTTATACTTAGGTTTAAGTTAGTGTGGTATTTTTGCATAATTGTGGTTTAAAACGACTAAATCATCGTTATCAAAGATTTATGGATAGGAGGGAGGAGCTTCGGAGTAAAGATAGGCATGTTGCTCTAAAGAACGACTTGGTCGATCACATATGGGAGAAGTTTCAAGACATGACATCGGATTCGGATTCCGATTGAATTTTTATGGCAATAGTATTAATTGTTATAATGTATACTTAATGTTTTTACTTTTCATCTTTCGTCATTTGTAGCTTTTTTTATGTTTAATGATTTTTTTTTCATTTACAATCCAATCTATATTATCACAAGTTATTTACAATTTTATTAACTACACTAAATTAGTTTATTAAATATATTTTAATTATTAATTAAGTTGATTAATTAATTTTATCATACTCTTGATTATATAGAATATGGAGTGAGTATATACATATAAAATAAGAGAGGAAATTAATATAAGAGGATCCTCTCCATTGTAGGGAAAAATAAAGAAAGATGATGAGGAAGAGGAATGAAAAAGTTGAAAATGAGGTGGATGAGAGAGGAGATGATGTGTCAAATGGAGAAAAGGAGAGAGAAAATTGAGAGAGGATGATAGCTCCTCATCATTAATGTATATGCTCTTACGTGTATTGGTTGTTACGGTATATATCCTAGCAACTTTTATAATCCATTCATTAGCTTGCTTATCATTCAAGTACAGTAGGGATTTGGACTTACAAGAATGTTGCGATTTTATTTAATTATCTGAGTTTATAAACATGTACTCAATAAAATCTTGACCCGCGTGGACTTACAAAATTATTTGTGAAATATACATGTACTAAATAAAATATTGCCCCGTGTGGACTTAAAAAATTATTTGTGAAATATACATGTACTAAATAAAATTGAAATGTAGCATTTTAAAATAAATGCCCTGTGTTTACTGAGAGATTTTTCTATTACAATTAAAAGAAAATTAAACCATTTGTCATAGTTGACGGATATCTCTATCCAATAGTTTAGTACATGATACAGAATAACCATTGTGTAATACCACATTCATTTTAATTAAGATGATTCTATTATAAATGCATATATATCATTTCATTTCCATAAGATTTGATACATACCATGTTACTACACATAATTTAACTTAAGAGATCAATCATAACAAATGATTCATGCGTAAGGGTTTTAAGTTTTTATAACTCTATCAAATACGTTTCTACATTTAAATCAAATTACATAAAGGCCGTATAAAAATAACGTTGACCCGTGCCATCGGCACGGGCAGGAAAACTAGTTAACAATAAGAACAAGACCTAATCTGGATTTGAGAATAGTAATTATGAGTGTCATGATCCAAGTGGGCTAGTGCTAACCCACCAAGGGCTTGACTTTTAGCAACCTAGCAAAATCTTATAAAACATGAGTTACGTACACTTTCCTCTATACTTTCACAATCAATCAATCAATCAATACATATTATAAAAGCCGACCGTTTTTAAGCCACCACGTTGATTCTGGCCCCACCATATATTTAACCAAAACAGTTTTTAAAGCCTTTTAATTACCTACCATAATTTTGTTACGTAAATTTTCAATCTTTTAATAAACTACCTTATCAATAATATCTATCCATACATATATGTAACCAAAATAACCAAAATTATCTATCCATAGTATATTAGTATCTATCCATATTATCCTAACATCTATCCATATTAATATATGCTACATAAATTTTCAACCAAAATTGCATATTATCTGATTTTCATATTTTTTATTATTAGCGACAATGACTCTTAAAGCTAAATTTCTTAATATCTAGCGTAGGTTGCAAGGAGTATAATTCATGGCCATTTATACGAGATTTTTTATGGATATAATTAGCGACTAAGAAACCTATCTATTTAGCGTTTGAATTAAGTAACGTGGAAATATGTGGATAAAAGGTTGCTAGGTGTACCCGAGAATGACTCACGTTTCATATTTTAAAATAATTTTATTATAAATATGATATTAACAAGTGAAAACATATAATGAAAATTTTAGCATATGAAAATGTTTTTTTTTTGTATAGACGAAGGATTATTTTTTCATATTTGTAGTACCACACCCATGAGATTCTGAAAATATACTCCCTCCGTTAAAAAAAACATGGCCTTTTAGACAATTTAGGTTATTTCAAAATACATGACCATATTATATTTTTTCCCTCTTCTTTTTGGATATGCACTTCATGATAACCTCAATTATTGAAAAAGTATAATACTTTTGAACCACCACATTAATTTTGACCCTACCTCATATTTTAGTCATATATAAAAAAAAGATAATTTTTATTATTCACATTATATAGGGTTTTCCTATTGTCTTTCTTCTTATTTACTTATATGAAAAACCTTTTGTCAATTATTAATTCTTAAAGCATTAAAGGAAAAAATCTTTCACAAACAAGTTAAGAAAAATCTACGGAATATTGGATTCAACTTATTTCTTTAATAAAAGTAAATTTGTGGTTTTTGACATTTTCTATTAACTTTTTATAAACTTTATCAATTTATCAGTTGCTGAATTTTTTTACTTATATTTACATTTATGATAGTCGTTATTAATCTATGATAAAAATTGTAAGTAAAGTATCAGTTTATATTCTTATAATCAGGTTTTATAAAAATATATAAATGAGTGAAAAAAATATGTCTTATGTATACATATATATTGATCGAGTTATATGAACTTCAAAAACAATATCACTCTTTTTAAAAGATAAAAAATGTCCATAAAATAAAACTTATAAATATTTTCCATATAAATATTTGAATATAAAATATGTACTTTTATTTTAATATTTTTAAGTAAAATAGTCGTGCATTAAGCTAGTCTTCTCTTAATTCCCAACGTTTCTCAAAGTCATGTACAACACAAAACATGAGTTAAACATGGCTGCTTGGATCACACTTCTAGTGATTTTAGCTACTCATGCCACAAGCTCGGCTGGAGCAACAAACATGATCACCGCCACCAACACCACCAAGCCCGGCTGCCAACGCCGATGCGGGAACCTAACGGTTCCTTATCCGTTCGGGATTGGTCGTGGCAACGGATGCTCGATAGGCGAATGGTACGACGTTCAATGTATCACGTCGTTCAGCCCTCCAAGACCTTTCCTAAGCGCGACCACCAATGAGATATTTGAGATCTCGGATACCCATATCAAGATCAAGAACACCGTGGCAGAGTCATGTAACAATGATCTAATAGGCACGAAAGCAATTGATTTAGAAGGCTCGGCTCCATTCACCGTCTCAGACACCTCGAACGCCTTTTTCGCGACGGGTTGTGATTCCTTAGCCATGATACAAGGAACACAAGGTACCAACATTACTAGCGGCTGCCTCACAATGTGCGGGAGGAAAGAAGACGTGAAAGGAGGAACGTGTTCCGGTATAGGCTGTTGCAAGACTCCCATTCCCAAGGGATTGAAGGGATTTACGGTACTCGTTTGGAGCCTCTTCCAACACGCCAACGTCTCGGAGTTTAGTCCTTGTAGCCAAGCGTTCTTAGGCGAAATCGGTACATTCAACTTCCAAGGTCTTCCTGATCTTATTGACCCGACATTCGTTAATAGAACAACGAACAATGTCGCGGTTGTTTTGGACTGGAGTGTTGGAAATGGGACGACCTGCAATCAGGCTAAGAGAAGTTTTTCAAGCTATGCATGTCAACAGAATACCAATTGTACCGATGTGGACCATGGCTCGAGAGGTTATCGTTGTAGTTGCCTTCCGGGTTTTGAGGGCAATCCTTATCTGAGTCCAGGTTGCATAGGTATAACAATTTTCAATTTTTACATAGATATGCTTCTCCTTGATATATATCATATATGTTGTATTCAAAGTTCAATGAAAATTGATTTCTTGTTCTTACCCAGATGTTGACGAGTGCAAGGCTCTACAAAATCCTTGCATTCACAAAAACACTTGCAAAAATGAACTTGGTGATTACCATTGTTCATGCCCAAGTGGGCAAAAAGGAGATGGTCGGATAAATGGAACACGTTGTGAGTCCAAGAACTCACAACTAGCAATGAAGATTGGCTTAGGTAAGGCTTTTCATGAGCGTTCATATCTTTGATTATTATATGATGGTAATACATACTTGGTTCCTTATGTGCTTAGCTATTGTAATTGGAGAGATTTTCTTAATTTTACTTGTAGGAACGGCTGTTGCATTATCACTCGTATTCATCATCATAAGTTGGATATATTTTACCATTAGAAAAAAGAAGCTCATGAAAATGAGAGAGAAATTCTTTGAGCAAAATGGAGGCTTGTTGTTGAAACAAAAAGTTGGCCCCAATCAAGGACAAAATGAGTCCACAAAAATATTCAGTGCCCTTGAGCTAAAATCTGCTACCAACAACTATAGCGAAGACCGCATCCTTGGCAAAGGCGGTTATGGTACCGTCTATAAGGGCGTTTTGCCCGACAATCGTGTTGTTGCCATTAAGAAGTCCAAGGTATCTGATCAGACCCAAATCGAGCAATTCATCAACGAGGTGGTCATTTTGACACAAATCAACCATAGGAATGTGGTGAAGCTCCTAGGGTGTTGCCTTGAGTCTCAAGTACCCCTACTTGTGTATGAGTTTGTCTCAAATGGTACTCTTTATGACCACATTCATAGCAAAAGTGAAACAACAACTTGGCTCACTTGGTCAAATTGTATGAAGATTGCTTCAGAGGCTGCCGATGCATTGTCTTATCTTCATTCTGCTGCCTCTATACCCATCATTCATAGGGACATCAAGTCGGCCAACATACTAATAGACGATACGTATGATGCAAAGATCGCCGATTTTGGAGCTTCAAGGCTGATCCCACTTGACCAGCATGAAGTTTCAACGTTGGTCCAAGGAACAATGGGCTATCTCGATCCCGAGTACTTACTTAGTAGTATGTTGACCGAGAAGAGCGATGTATACAGTTTTGGAGTGCTTCTTGCTGAGCTACTAACTCGGGAGAAGCCATTTTCCATGGAAAGAAACATGGAAGAGAGAACTCTAGCCAGTTACTTTTTGGTGGCTATGAAAGAAGATCGTGTGCTCGAGATTGTGAATGTTGATCTAAAAAGGGAGGCGGATCGGGAGCAGTTGGTTCACATGGCTAAGTTGATAAGGAGTTGCTTGAGTATGAATGGCGACGATAGGCCTACGATGAAAGAAGTTGCAATGGAGCTAGAGGGTCTAAAGAAGCACATCAAGCATCCATGGGGCGATGAAAGCCATGACGAGAGTTTAAGCTTCATAGCTCAAGCTCAAGAAGATCTTTACCCAGTAAGTTCAAACTCTCAAGGAATGGTAGATGAATGTGAACAGTACAACAATAGTATAAAGATGGATACGCTAATGGAAATGAACCATCCACGTTGAAAATGAAAAGCCCTTCAATTCTCTTATTGGTTGAGTTTTGTTGATGTTTGGATCATTTGTTTGAGTTCTAGCTAGCTTCATGAAACACTTGGTTTATCAAAGGAATGGGATATATGAGCATACTCTCATGTATATATATCCTTTCTTATCCTACATTGTCATTGGATTATTGTGTGTGGTTTGTTGGTTTGGATCTTATTATAATGTAGCTGCTTTAATTTGTTTGAATTTAATGGCATTGTACCTTTGTATTTCCTTATTTTTTCTTTTTCTTATCATATGTTTTGTGCTTGTTGGATTTTGTAGTTGTCACTATGATGACTGTGGAAATGATATTTGATCATTTTTATTATTTTTTTGTAAATGAAAAGGGTAATTTCATTCAAGAATAATATTAGTTACAAAAGGTCTTCTAGACAGCCTAGAAGATACAAAACTTTCAAATGCCCACATTGGAGCACCATCTCCTATACTCTCTATTGTTCTTTCTCCATTTAGCTTTAACACAATTTCTAATATGACTAATAATAATGCTAGAGCACTCATCCATACTACAATCTTCCAGCCTAAAAACTCTACTGTTTCTTGCTCTCTAGATGAAATAGCAAACCGCACAAAAGCAAGACATCCAAATATGATACATAAAACTTCTCTTGCCCATGATCTCCATGGCTTCAAGCCATTCTTGCAACCTGTTGTACCTCCTACCTAGCTTGACCCAAGAGAAGACCTTATGGAGAACTCCTCTGGAGAATCTACTATCAAACCACAAGTGATCCAGAGACTCATGCTCATTATCATTGCATAGCTCATAAGTGTCATCTTGTGACATAGCAATGACCTTAAGCTTGTCCTTAGTCATCACCCCTTTACTAGCAATCATCCACATAGTGAATGAAACACGCGGAGTGTTAAGATTTCCCCATATACAACGGTTCCGTTTAACTTCTGGGCCTGCGTTTCTAAAACTGTCATAGAGAAGTTTCCAATCATTTTGATTATTTAGATCAAATTGTGCAAATTTAGTTATGTGTAAGATAGATATTTTTTGGAGATTAGAAGGATTCAAGTACGTATTGGTATCAATAAGAAGAGTGTTTGGTAAAACATGCTTACAATTAAGGCAGTATGTTGCCCTAGCACAAAATAGATTTGTCGATTCAGAATAATCAGTTGAGAATGCAAAAAAAATCAATAAACTCGTATAAATTTGAATATGAAAATAAGATGAGATTTCGGGTAAGATTGAGAAGGGTTTACCTATAAAATGATGTGAGAAATAATAGTTCGATTTCCTGCAGTTGGAAGTCAAGCGGTAAAGTCAGTCTTTCCGATAGGGGAGGGGATGGACATTGGAAAAGGGGGCACCTGTGGGAACATCTCTACTGATATGTCACACCTACTATGCATCGAGCTTGCTGGTGCTAGCTATTGGGTGACCATAAGACCATATCTATAATCTCGGGCGAATCAAAACACTACGCGATTGATTCATTGATTATCCTCTTGACTAGAAGGCAAAGATTTACCTTCCTAAAACTCTCTTACACATATTTTCATGGGTCATAAGAGTGAGGATTTGGTTTAAACCCATTCCTATGAAGAGTTAAATGAGAAACTCATACATGGACGAAATGAGGTATACGTTTCAATTTTAAAAACCCACGAATTAAGAATTGGATATAGGGTTCTCATGTCTCAAACGCACGCACCCGATTTCGTTTACCCATATACCAAACTCCCACTATAGAGACTTATTTCCTTAAAATCCATATATTCATTCTTTTTTTGATTAGATATTTTTCATGATTTGTGATTATGTTGTAACTGCATAGGATTTGTTACTTGGGCTTTGAGGAGTAGCTAAATCTCTTGTATAAATAGACATTCAGTGAATAAAAGAGACCAATAAATTCTTTCACAACTTATATTGTTTCTCTATATGGTATCAGCCTAATCCCGATCCTACATTATAAACCCAAATCGGCCCTCCACCATGTGTGACCACAGCTCGCACCACTCCGGCGATGACAATGCTCACGTCGATGATCCTTAGCAACACACGACACGATCAACGTCGGGAACATCCCGACGGCTGCCTCCGAGATAGGTCAAAACCTAACCCTAAACTTTCCAAAGATCAACATCATGCTTGATTGTCAAAATTACACCTTGTGGCGTCATACGATGAAGTCGACACTTGAGGCTTGTGAACTCGACCCGTTTCTCTATGCCTCTCTCATGCCGACGGCTACCATCCTTCCACATCTGATGCGAATGCTCCGAAGATCACTAATTCAGTGTATTCCACATGGTGCAAGAAAGTTCGCCTCATTCTTCGCTAGTTGCGATCTCTCCTCACAACATTACTGCTATTCTATTCAGGCTTGGACGATTCTAGAGCGGATGTTCTATTCTCAGACTCGGGCTCGATTGATGCACCTGAAGTCGCAGCTTCAAACCTTCTCTAAGGGTGATCTCTCTATTCTTGAATATGTTTAAAAGAAGAGAGCTTTCTTTGATGCTCTCGCTGAATGCCTTTACATTGTCCCGGATGGAGTTTGTCGAAAGCGTACTCCATGGCCTGGATTCTTCTTATTTTGCTTTCTGATCGGCATTCAACATGATGCCTCACCAAATCAGCAACGAAGAACTTCTTGGGCTCCTTTTGCGTGAAGAGGAGCGGCTCAACTCGAAGAAACCACCTGGCACTGTCCAAGCCCTAGCAGCGGCGAAAACCTCCAAGTCTGACGCCTATAACAGACTCGTTCCTCGGCATCTGATGTCTCTACCGAGTCCTATTCCGGCCTTACTTGTCAGATTTATCAAAAGCCGAGACATGAGGCTCTCAACTGCTGGCACCAGGCTAACTTCGTTACCTATCCGGAATCTCGCCTGCGACAACAACAACTACAACAATGTGGTGGCGGCTCGAACCAACGGCGTCGTGGGGGGTCTTCTCATGGCGCACAACAACATGCATATCAGGCCCAATTTCAGCCACCTCAGTTCGGATTTCGGGGTCAGTTTCCACAACAGTCAGCGCCCTCTACTCGCCAGGCTTTACACGGTTCACAATCTGCCCTCCACACTCGTTGATCCAAATAGGTGTTTTGATTCGGGTGCCACCAATCATGTAAATGCAGACATCGGAAACCTTTCTGTCCGCTCTAATTACTCTAACAATGATGGATTACAGATTGGGAACGGTATGTCCCCGCCTATTACTCATTTAGGTCATTCTATTTTACCTGCATCACCCAAACCTATTCATCTAAAAGATGTTCTTTTTGTTCCACAAATTAAGAAGAACCTTCTTAGCATATCCAAGCTTACTCGTCATAACAATGCTTATGTTGTTTTTTACCCTACTTGTTGCTATGTGAAGGACCTGCAGGGCAGGACATTACTCCAAGGTATCGCTGAAAACGGGTTGTATCACCTCAACACACAACCACTAGCCTCACCTCCGCCTCCAGGTTTGTACTTGAATGAAAAGGCGTCTCTTCAAACTTGGCATCACCGTTTTGGTCATCCTCATGAGTCTTCTTTACGTAGATTAGTTTCACATTTTAAATTGCCTATTAGAAACAATAAACTTGATTCAGATTGTGCTTCATGTCAGCTTGAAAAAAGCCATAGACTTCCCTTGCCCGATCGTCATGTGTCCAGTTTAAAACCCTTTGAGTTGATTTATTCTGATGTTTGGGTCCTGCCCCTATTCCTTCATTTAATGGTAATAGTATTTTTTATCTTTGTTGATGATTGCACTAAATTTGTGTGAATATCTTTTATGCATAAAAAATCACAGGTTCTTTCCTTCTTTCAACAATTTCATAAAATGGTTGAAACTCAATTTTCCCTCAATATTAAACAATTTCAATCTGATTGGGGTGGAGAATACAATAATGTGTCAACCTATTTGCAAAGTCAAGGCATCCTCCATCGAGTTTCTTGTCCGCATACTCAATCTCAAAATGGTGTTGTTGAAAGACGTCATAGAACTATTGTAGAAAAAGGGTTAGCTCTTCTTGCTCATACCAAGACGCCTAATACTTTTTGGGAACATGCTTTTTATACAAGTGTTTTCTTGCATAATAGAACCCTAACTCTTATTCTTTCAAATAAATCACCATATGAATATTGCTTATATACCAAACCACGTGATTACACTTTTCTAAAATCTTTTGGTTGTCTTTGTTATCCCTTCTTAAGACCCTATACTTCTAGCAAACTTGAATTTCGGTCTTTCCATTCATTTTCATGGGCTATAGCTCTCAACACAAAGGATATTTATGCTTGCATGTTAACACAAATAGGATTTACATAGCATGCCATATTATTTTTTTATGAGACAATTTTTCCATATCAATTACACACTAACCATGTAGCCCATATGCCTACAAAAATCGCCCCTCATATCTCCACTACTCCTCCAACTTGTGGCCGAACCCGTATCGGCTACGGCTGCTCCACCAAGCCACTTTCACACCTCGCCGACGACACCACAACCACCCTCTCTGCCATGCATCACGACCGATCCACTGCTTGCTTCCGCTCCCACATCGTCGGCGCCTCCTATACAGCCACAACAAACAACGTCTGACCCCTCAACTTCCTTGCCTAACAGCTCGTCGTCTCGATCCTTGGGTAGCTCCGAAACTGTCGGTTCCTCTCCAAGCTCAGGTATGACCCCTACCTCTTCTCCATCCAGTTTTCCTTCTTATTATAGACATGCTTCACACACTACCCACCCTATGATCACTCGGTCTAGAACAAATGATCTAAATCAAAATCCTAACTACTAAACATTCTCTACTATCTCATGATTTTCAATTTGAACCAAAAACCTTTTCTCAAGCCTCAAAATTTCCCGAGTGGTAAAATGCCATGCAGGTTGAATATGATGCCCTTATGAAGAACGACACCTGGGAACTTATATCGCCTTCTTGTAATTTTAACATTGCTGGCTGTAAGTGGGTGTACAGGGTGAAAAAGAATGCAGATGGATCCATTGAGCGCTACAAAGCGCGAGTTGTGGCCAAAGGCTTCAATCAGGAGGAAGGTATTGATTACTTTGACACTTTCAGTCTCGTTGTCAAACCTACAACGATTCACATTGTTTTTAGGTTTGGGTTTAGGGCAAACCTAAACCCAAACCTTGGGGGACCCGGTTAGCCGGTTCCGGTCCGGTTCTAGTTTTGACCGGTTTCCTCCCGGTTTTGACTAGTTTCGACGCCGGTTAAGGTTCCAGTTCGGTTCCGGTTTTTTTTTTTGTTTTTCTAAGAGTCCGCGGGCGCGGTCCACGTTCTGTGACCGCGGTTCTCATCTAGAAGGAAACCGCGGTCACGGTTTAGGCAACCGCGCCCGCAGTTTGGCCGGTTAACGGCCACTAAAACTAAAAAAACGTAATTTATTTTTAAAAAAAATTGGTAAACCGCCGGTTTTTATCCGGTTCCGGTTCCGGTTTGAACCGGACGGTTTGAACCGCCGGTTCACCGGTTCGGCCTAGCACCGAACCTTAACCTAAACCTAGCCCAGCCGGTTTGGCGGTTTAGGTTAAGGTTTCGGTTCGGTTCCGGTTTTGACCGGTCCGGTTCCGGTCCGGTTCGCCGGTTCAAACCGAACCGGACCCAGCTCTAATTGTTCTATCTCTTGCTTTGACGCTTAATTGGAGATTGAGACAAATTGATATCAATAATGCCTTCCTCAATAGTGACTTGTCGGAGACTGTTTATATGGAGCAACCTCCCGGATTCACTAACCGATCTCGTTCGGACTATGTATGTCAACTCCGAAAGGCACTCTATGGCCTTAAGCAAGCACCTCAGGTGTGGTTCCATAAACTCCAGGACTTTCTATTTCACCAGGGTTTCTTTTCCTGCAAGTCAGACACCACACTCTTCATTAAATGCAATGTTCGATTTGTTCTCTATGTGCTCATCTATGTTGATGACTTGATTGTGAATGGTTCTAGTTCCGCAGACATTGACTCCTTTATTTCTTTATTGAACGCTACCTTTGCCCTCTGTGATCTTGGAGATTTGCATTACTTTCTTGGCATTGAGTTAAAGCGTTTCAGTGATTCTATTTTTCCGAGTCAGTGGAAGTATATTACAGATTTGCTTCTTCGCAGTAAGATGCAAGATGCCAAGCCGATAGGCTCTCCAGTGGAACCTGGCTCTCGTCTTCTCATGTATGGCGATCCTGCAACAGAACCACATCTATATCGCAATATTGTTGGTGCTCTTCAGTATGTCACGATTACCCGTCCTGAGATTTCCTATGCAGTTAATCGTGTTTGTCAATTTATGCATGCTCCTACAGAGATTCATTAGCAGGCTGTCAAACGTATACTTTGGTATCTTAAAGGGACGATTTCTACAAGCTTGTGCCTTCGGCCATCCACGGATTCTCGGCTTGTTTCCTTCTATGATGCATCGTGGGCATCTAACAATGATGTCGCTTGCAACATGGCTTTGCTATCTATTATGGTGGCAATCTTATTAGCTGGGCCTCCAAGAAGCAACATGTGGTTGCTAAGTCTAGTTCTGAAGCTAAGTATCATGATATAGCATTTGCATCAACTGAGCTTATTTAGATATTGTAGTTGTTACAGGAGTTGCATGCGGCATTACAGTAGCCGCCTATTCTTATCTGTGAGAACTTGACTGCTACCTACATGTCAGCAAATCCAGTCTTTCATCAACGGTCCAAACATATCAAGATTGACTACCACTTCGTACGCTAACAAGTGGCTGATGGTTCCTTGGTTGTACGGCACATTCGAGCCTTAGACCCGATTGTTGACTGTAGGATCTACGTGTGAGAATACAGACGTTGATCCTCCAGAGGGATCAACGAATTGGACAGCGGAATAATAACTCAAACAAGTAAAGATGAACACAAAGTATTTCCAAATCAACTTGCTTTTCTTATTAATCAGAAACAAACTTACAAACGCGGATTTTGATCCCTATGTGTACACAACTCCTAGAATCAAGATCTAGATCCCTCAGCGTCGAATGCTTCCAACAACTCGCAAGAACAAGTCGACCCACACCCTTAATCTCGTACTCAACTCAACTAAGGTCATTGTGTGTCTTTCTCTCTCAATCGCACTTAGCAATTGACTCTCTAAGCTTGGGTAAAACTTTTTCTAGAACATCGACTCCTATTTATACAAGTAGCTAGAATGATTCTATTTAAAAATATAAATATAAGCCAAATCAGATTCTATCTTATCTTAGGGAATAAGATAAAATCTTTCTCCAACTAACATATCCTACAAATCCTCATAAGACATGATCATTGCTTCAACCGATCCATCCACGCGTGTTTCCTTTTATAATGCATAGCTATCGCGTTGATCCAACCTTCTATAAATAGCTTGAGCTAGCGCGCCAGCTATTCACTTGTTCCGGTTGTTCTTATCGGTTGTTCCTGCTCTTGTTTCCTGCTCAATTAATCCTAATTGATCATGAAACATTTAGCAAACACATTAAATGTTTCTCAAGTGTTCAATCATCATCAAAACTACTTGGGATCGATTATTGGGATCAATATCATCCCAACACTGACATATTTACCAAACCCGTGGGCACAACGAGATTTCAAACTCTTCGATCCAAGCTACATGTTTTTACTCCTCCATGGGCTTGTTGGGAGTATTACGATAAGATATTTTCCATGATTTGTTATTATCTTGTATAGAAAGATATATCCATAAAATATATTACTTGGGGTTTAAGGAGTACCTAATCTCTTGTATAAATACACATCCAATCAATAAAACGGATCAAAAAAAATCTTTCACAAATTATATTGTCTCTCTATATTTTTACTGAGCAAATATTCGTTCACTTTTTTAGTCTTAAAGATATGTAATGTTTTTTTATTTTATGGGTCTTTGAAAATGTATAGCTTTGTAGAATAATGTAAACCCAACCCATTATAAAATTCCCTCCCTCGCACGATTTCTCGACTGTCAAATAGTACCAACTTTACCCTATACTAGCTTAACCTGTCGTGCCATGCACGACTATTTCAACTTAAAAATATTAAAATAAAATTATATACTTATATGGAAAATACTATATAAGTTTATTATATGAACATGTTTTTTATTTTTTAAAAAGAGTGATATTATTTTTGAAGTTCATATAACCCAAAAAATATATATAAGACATAATTTTTTCACTCATTTGTATATTTTTATAAAACCTGAATATAAGAACATAAATTGATATTTTACTTACAATTTTTATCATATATTAACAATGAATATCATATATTTAAATATAATTAATTAAAAAAATTCATCAACTGATAAATTGATAAAGTTTATAAAAATTTAAAAGAAATTGTCGGAAACCACAAGTTTACTTTTATTAAAGAAATAAGTTGAATCCAACATTCATAGATTTTTCTTAATTTGTTTGTGAAAGATTTTTCCCTATAATGTTTTTAGAATTTAATAAATGACAAATCTTTTTCTTATAAGTAGATAAAAAGAAGTTCAATAGGAAAACCCTATATAATGCCAATAATAAAAATTAGTTTTTTTTATATATGAGGTAGGGTCAAAATTAATGTGGTGGTTAAAAATTGACCTCTTGTATGATTGTATTAGGAAAATAAGGGGTGTTTGTATAATTTGAAAAACTTTATGGGATTATTTTGTAAATAAGTAAACATTATGAAAAAGATGTACATTATCCAGATATAAATCAAAATTGTTATTTGGCTAAAAAATCAAATTTGTTATCAAGATAGAAAAAAAAATCAAATATAATGGGTAAAAAAATATAGTAGATCATGTAAGTATACAAAATAATTAACTTAATCTTAAAAATGCTAAATTTATTCAAGTAAATCAAATAATAAAGTGACAAAATTAGTCTTTCTATTAAAAAATAATTTAAAGTTTTATCTTAAAAATTCTAAATTGAATTAAGTATATCAAATATATTTCGAAAATTAAAGGTATATATTAGAATAATGTTTTTCAATGAAGTGATATATTAAAAAAGATAGAATATCTTACCAAAATTCAAAAATTTGAATATATCTTTTACATAAATTGATAATATAAGTTTATCAAATTAATTGGAATACCACAAATAAAAACAATTATTTTAAAATATTTTTATTATAATTTTATCAAGTCTACTAAACCCGGAAGTTCGGATCTATGATATAAGTTATCGTGTATAGGGTATAGGGCATAAGGTCTAGGGTATAAGTTATCGTGTATAAGGTATAGGTTCTAGGGTATATGTTCAAATATTATCTATAATATCAACTATTTCAATAAATTACTTATTAAAACATAAGTTAATTTACGTTTTTTCTAACATAATGTTGATTCTAAATTTTCTAAATAAAAGATATAAAATTGTTTTTATCTATTTGAGCTGAAAAAAAACATTAATTTCAAGTAGGGTTAGAATCAACACGGGGGCTCGAAATTTCTCGGCTTCAATATATAGTATGGATATTTATAAAATAAGTGTTTGTTGAATCATCATGTAGGATAATTGTGAATTTGAGATTAATAAAATGGTTAACTTTATCTAGTTGTTAACAATGTATTACTTTCGACCAAAAAAAAACAATGTACTACTTAATTGTATAATTTAGTATTGGTTGATTTTGTTAATAACTTTATTCTAAGTTCGTATCTATTTTCTAACATATATTAGTTATATTTTTTTTGACAAAATCTTTGTTACAAGATAGAAAAGTGTGGCCAAATAGGAAAAAAAGGTAAGAAATAAAATCGTGCAACAACACATCTTTTTTTCTTTAGATGTGATATGATTCGATAAGATAGCATATCAAAATTGATAATATATATATATATATATATATTGAAATTATTCAAGGAAAATAAAATTGAAGATAGATAATATGTCTTTAAAGATAAAATAGAGAATTAGATAATTAAGGAAAATAAAAGATATATAGTTGTAATTATCTATTTAAGATGAAAAAAAAATTAAAATCAAGCGGGGCCAGAATCAACGTGGTGGCTCGAAAACGGTCGGCTTTTATAATATATATTGATATTGATTGATTGATTGATTGATATTGATTGATTGATTGGCTCCCACATACAATAATAAAGGACGTGTCACATATCCTATGGCATCTCTATCTAATCGCATAACTTGTGTAGTTGTGTGGTGTATCAGTGTATGTAGGCCAATCTAGCTAGCTCACGTAGGCCCCCAACTTCGAGCATACACAATCACATCGCTATCGTCGTACATTTGCCTTTCCTACTTGTAAATACAATAGTGCCACCACTCATGTCTTCTTGCAAGGAAACAAATGAGTTGTTTGATCTTTGTTTTATCGATTACACCTTGATTTTGCTCATTTGTAATGTAAGCCTTTGTGGTTTAGGGCAACGTGGCCTTGTTTGCTTATGTATACTTTGGAAAGATTACTTCTTCATTCGTAATTCAAATATGAGTTGGTGACACATCATGTATATCAAAATCGAGATTGGTTGATATAGCCCTTGTTATACTTCCATCTAAGAATATTTTTCCTTCGAAAAATATTTTTTTTTAACCCTAAAATTAGCAAAATACAACTAATTTTCTCATGTATTTTGAAATGAAAAACATATACTTATCCAATAAAGATACTTTTTAACAAAAATTATAGCATCGTCCATAAGGTTTAGAACCGTAACTTTGATCAAACACACTGAGATTTTAGTTGTTGATCACATCCGCAAAGACTCTGACTTCTAACTAATACATAAGGTTTAGAACAATATATAGCATTGGGGACACCAAAAAAAAAGGAAAAATACGGCACGGCTGAATTCCACTAAAACAAGTTTTCAAAATATTCAATCGTGTACTTGCTTGTGATGTATGATGTAATTGCGGTGCAAGTTTGAATTTTTTTTTTACAGGACGACTCGTACTTCTGGTGTGTACTATCTTTCGAAGAGCTAGAGTTGTGTTTGGTATCTGACCAAGTTGTAAATTGTAATAGATCAGATCGCTTGGTACCTTGAGGCTTCTGAAAATCTTTCATCTGGGTGGAGGGAACGTCAGTTTTCCGTTCGTACACCTCAGGTGGCTCGACTTCTTCATTGCGGCACTACGAATTTTAGTGTTTTACCCGCTTCGAAACGCTTTTTGCTCTTCTTTTCAAGGATTTGTACTACCTCTAGTCATTTATGCTTGCCATATGTATAGCTCAATGTAGACTTTCTTAGTCATTTACAAATTGTTATTTTCAATAGCCTCTAGTACCAATTTTACTTGGTATTCCGAATTCTTATTAACTTTGTAAAAAAAAAGTTTTTCAAAACATTTTTTTATGTTCTTGCTATAATATTATTGAAAACTTTTACTTTTTACCCTAAAAAGCACGAGGTAAATGAAAGTGAAGCTGGGGACTAGTAGAAAAGATCTTGCCTGGCAAGCACACAACAACTATCCAAGTGGTGTCAGATGGGGCAATCTATGAGCACAGTGGACCAAATTTAGCTAGTCCTTTTTTATGACATGCAAGAGGAAAGGGGACCAAATGCATAAAAGTTGAACAATATTGATGCATTTGCACCAACTTGAGGTCCCCTTTTTTATGACATGCACATATGAATGTACATGCATTTTCTAAAGGGAAACTTCAATTGAAACTCCTCCTTAATAGGCGCTTTCTTCTGTGTGAGGCTACTTGCATGTATTTATTTACTACAGTATTAAGGAGTATTATTTTCCGTTAAACATGTTTGAAATGACGTATACTCCGTATGGATATTAGTTTTTCAAGTTATCATCGTAAGGATGTTGTAGACAGTTTTTCGAGGGAAATTGTCTAATCTTTACCTTTAAAAGAAATTACTCTCTATTTGTTTTTTTTAATTAAAATGAAAAGTCCGAATTAAAAAATTTGATGTAGTTAGAGCTGTCAAACGGGTCGGTTTGGACGGTTCACGTTCATTCATTTCGGTTTAGATTGAATATGGGTTCGAGTCAATCGGGTTACAGATCAAGTCGGGTCGGGTTTTGACACGTTATTGTATAGATTCAAATGGACCTAACATGTTAAGAATTTGATTTTTTAATAATTATTAAAATAATATTATGATTGAATAATAGTATTTAATAATAAAATATTATTTTTTATGATTACACTTATTATAATTTTAAAATAAAAATACATAGTCCTAATCCTTACCCGATCGAAAATTATTACAGACCCGAAAACATATATGGTGTCGCGTGCGTATATGCACATAGACCTGTCAAAAGCTGACCCGACCCGCAAACCCGACCCGACCTGGTCCGGAAATTTTTGGGTTTTAACCTGAAATTTTTTGGGTTTTAACCCGAAAATTTAGACCCGTGACCCAGTTTCAAGCCGATCTGATTGAAACCCGAATCTGTTGGGTTAACCCGAACCCGTTGGGTCGGACACGATTTTTCATAGTTTGAATTATATTACAATATATAATATTTATTATGAAAATTATGTTATACTTTATTATTACAACAACAACAACAACATTTACCCAAGGAAAACCCGCAAACGCAGGATCTGGGGGGTCAGGATGGGGACATTCCAGACCTAGATGGAATGCGCCCAGAACGACCCAAGTGGAATCACTCAATAAACTTAAACTGAAAAATCTAAACACAACTGATACTACAGCTAAAACTAAATTAAAAGAAAGAAAAGGAAAAGAAAAGAAAAGAAGAAAATGAGAATAAAACTACGCAAAGCTCCACCAACAAGTTGTCTAATACCGTGATCTTCTCCCTCAACCGCTCTCTGCACTGCGCCAACTCGACAGAAATACCTAACAAGCCGATGTCCTGCCTTAAGTTGTCCATCCAACGCTTCTTCAGACGACCTCTAGCTCTCCTGTACGCCCCTAACTCCAAACGCTCACACCTTCTGACTATAGCAACCGGACTACGCCTCTGAACATGACCAAATCAATGGAGTCTCGCTTCTCGGAGTTTGTCCTCTATGCTAGCTACCCCCAGTTTGCTTCTGATCTGCTCGTTCCTAATCTTATCCAACCTCGGAGTCTCATTATACTTTATTATTAAAATATTTAAAAATAATATTTTATTATGATTTATATAATATTTTATTTAAATTTTGGTAAAAAAAGTTGATACTCTTGACCCGTTAGGTTGATCCGACCCGACCCAAAAACTCGCAACGATCCGACCTAGTTTGACTCATAACCCGATTGACCCGAACCCGAACTCAATCCGAACCCAAAACGACCCAACCCGAACCCGCCCCAACCCAACCCGGTTGACAGGTAGGGGTGGGCACGGCAAAAATTCGGTTATTGAATCGCGATAACCGTAACCGTAACCATACCGGTTGTTCTCGGTTAACCGACCGGTTAACTGAAAAATTTGGTACGGTTTTTCGGTTAACCAATAACCTTATTTTAAAAAAAGTTTATAAATTAAAGTATTTAATAGTAGATCTTTAATACCGCGTGTAATACATATTACACATCTTTAATAGACCAAAATATAAAATTCAAATACATATATAGCTTTAATATTACGTGACAATACATAAAACACAAAAAACAAACATTTTTTTTTTCATAGCTTAAAAATGTCCAAATGCATCTTCAACCTTCAATCGAAATGGACTCGTCAATTTCCATTAAAGACTGGTCCAAAATTATCAGCTATTTCATTTCATTCCTATAAATTATAACAAAGGTTGGAGACACAATAAAACGTAATACACAAATATAAAAAATTAATAAATATAATAAATTAACCTTCTTTTATAACTTCTAATTCAAGTATGTTTTCTTCGGTTGTAAAATGTGTACATGAAGTGCGCATCCAATCCTGACCACAAACTAAAGCTTCTACCATTCGATCGTCAATGCAATACGGAAAGAATCAAGTACATAACCTTCATAAATCACCAACAATTTTAGAAATGAAAAAACCACCAAACTATCCATGAAAAGGCATGTATGATTTAGTTTGAGTTTGTAAAGAACAAATAACATAACTTGAACCTACCATTATATCTATTATCAAAATATGTCTAATATCATTAGATTAGCTTAGTTATGATGTTCTCTTTTTAAAAATATGTATATTATATATTCGGTTATTCGATTAACCACATATTAAAAAACTAGTAACCGTAACCTAACCGTTTAACCGGAAAATGTTTTGGTCAGTTAACCGTAACCGGTTTTTCGGTTTTTTTTAAGTACGGTTAACCAAAAAATTTGATCGGTTATCGGTTATTCGGTTCGGTTTTATTCGGTTAAAGTTTTTTTCCCGGCCCTATTTTTTTTTTTTTTTTTTTTTTGATAAGGAAAGGATTAGGGTCGCCGCAAGTACTACTTGGGCTCGCCTAGAGCATCCACAAGGGATGAGAACTGGTTACTAACCAGCTCTAAAGGAAATAAGGGCAAACCGCCACCCTGGAGTCTCGAACTCGAGACCTCATGGTCTATATGTGCATGATGATCAAATAAAAGGGCAGATCTACAACGTCAAGAAGCTAATAATTACAAAGTAAGAACCTCAAATCAAATCAAGTTCAGAGGTATATATATAGAAAGAGAGGGAGCAATGTATTACACACTGGCTATACATAATGTAAAGTAGTGATGGATATGAATATATATATATATATAATGTATGTAATATGTGTGTGTGTGTGCAGAAACTTTAATTTTGATGTTAAAAGCAGGGAAAAGGAGTTGAAATCCGCAAGATATGGATGGATGGATGTGAAATGGTTTGTTTGCTCAATCAGATGACTTTAGTTTGCAGTTTCATTTTTGGTGGGGAAGAAGCTGATTAGATGAATATGAATATAATGCACCTTTCTCACAAAGCAAAAGATTCTTCTTACTCACTAGTACTTATTAGCATCGTCACTCATGCACTGACATTACAGCTAACTTTGTTCAATTCCTAGCTAGCATCAACCCCTTGTTTCTAGGCTCCTTGCTACCACTCAAATCTAGCTATCTAGCTAGTACATACATACAACAATTATTGTTCATGCTACGTACGTGGCTGATGAGATCATATATAATTCTCGTCGATCGATCCGATCCGTCGACCGAGTTACATTGAAAGCTAGCGCGATCATGGTGAGATCGATCATCCAGGTAGGAGCAGTGAATTTGAGTTCATCAGGAGGTCACCAATACACAAAGTTAATTGTCAGAGAAACACTTAATTTGGATCAGAATACATGTGTGTCATTCACACACTTTGTGGTTGTGCTACCAACCAAAACTAGTTGTTACAAGTTAAGCGCCCGTTTGGTTTCTTTGAAGGGAAAGCAAATGATTAAGGCTTGTATATAGACATTATTTAGTTTATGGTTCATTGATACAAAGGGTAACCATTACCCCTCTCTTCCACTTTTCATGTAAATTTTGAGCAACTTCTCCCCACCCCCTCCACATGGAGTAATCATATCCCTCATACTCCTCTAACCATTACCCCTCTCTTTCCATTTTTCATCCAAAAAAGAGAAGATCATCACCATTTTCTATACAAATTTGTTTCCTTTCCTTTCCTTTCCATAATTTTTATACCAAACGCCACCTAAAAGTCTGTAAGTGGTCTCATTCTGACTTATTAGCTTAGGCTCTATTCGGTACTAGCGAGTTGGATGGCGGAATCCGCTAACGAGAGTGGAATTCTTCAAAAAATAGCGCCTTAGGGGTAAAGGGGAGAGTGGATCCGCTAGCAGGAGCAGAAATCCGTTGTCCGCTTACAACTTGACGAACAAAGCCTTAATGCATCCACTATAGCAAATCTTGTTTGTACTAAATATATATATACAGGCAACAAGTCATGCACACATTTTGTGATTGTGATACCAACCAAAAGTCCACAAGATTTTGGATGAGGGTAACTTTTATGACTTCCATCAGTAAAACAAACAAACAAAACATACATACATACAGAATTCGTATAAGAAATCATGCAACTGATCTGGGTTACAATCTTTTCGGCCATATTCAGCAAACTAAGGTTTTCGTAGAGGTTGGGGCATTTAGCCGAGATTTTTAGTCAGGTGAAAGTTTGTTTAAGTAGATATTTGAATATTTGTTTGAAACCTTTCAAAACCACACTACATATTTGACATTGTAAATATTTACAAGTACTTGTAAACTTAGATATATATATGTACATGAAATAATTTGTAGCTTGCAAGTTAGTTTCTTAGCTGATTGCATTGTGCTTGCTCATGGTAGCTGGTTCTAAATTGATTGCACTTATTGATTGCTCAGAATTACATTGAGCTCATCAACTTGAACGTGCAATTAAACACGCAAGAACCCAAATCTTACACAATCTCCAAATTTGAAGGTGCAATTAAAAACTGCAACTATGTATATGTACCATCATGATATGTTTGCCTGGAATGAAGGGAAAATATATGCCTTATTAAATGAAAGAATTGTACGAAGCTCCAAATTTCGCAATGAAGGACAAAGGAAATTAACAACACTCACCTGAGCACAGTTGTCTTGGTTTAGTACGGACATGTAACTTTGATTGCCAGAATAAATATAAATTACTAGCCACAACGTACAAAGTACACACAACCGACGAGTAATTAACAAACTCATAACCCACTAATTAGTTTCATGATATATATAGATTAACACCTAGGTTTTGGTTCAAGTGAGGACTACTCTTATGGTAAGGACTACTCCTTATGGTAAGGAGTGATCTCATTCATTAGATTTACCTCCTTATTATATAATGAACGGTCCAGATTTTTTTTTAAAAAAAATATATTCAGGATAGAGTTTTTTTTTTTTTTTTACGAAAACGATATTTTTTTTAACTATTAGTTCAATTTTTTGTTCTATGAGTTCAACTTTTATATCTTTTGAGTTCATTTTTTGTATAATTCGATTTTTCACAAAAATAAATTTGTTTTAGTTTAATAATTTATGAATTCAAAATTATTTTTTCTGTAATACATAAATAAAAAATAAAAAAATAAAAAAATAAAAAATACCTTTCTTCAATACAATGATTATAACCCTGAGATGTGGTAGTTCAATTTTTACAACAAAAGTGTTCAATTTATTATGTTAAAAGTTCAATTACGTGTACTAGAAGTTCAATTATGTAATTTGTAGTTTTGTACGGGTTCAATTTTTTGTACAATAAGTTCAATTTTTTCTTAGTGTTAGTTCAATTTTTATTAAAGTAAGTTCAATTTTTATATTATTCGAAAATTAATTTAAAAATTAATTTTTTTTTTTGATATTTTGAAAAATACAAAAATTAAAATAATATGAACCATTCATTATAAGGTAAGGAGGTAAATCCAATGGATGTTACTCCTTACCGTAAGGGGTTGTCCTTACCAGAAGAGAGTCCTCACCGGAACCTAACTCTTAACACCTAACATATTAGATATAGGCTTGCAAAATCATGTTAACAAGAAATTGCACAAACACATAAACATGTATTGTGTAATTTGGCCATGTTATTATACCGAAAGAAACTAGAGATCAACTTGTTGGAAATTTAAGTTTCATCCTTTGTTAGATAGCTCTACTTTACCACAATTTTTTTTAATGAATTTATCTAGATCCAAAATATAGAAACACATATATAGTACCAACTAAATTAAAAATCTCATCTTAATTACATAAATTAAATGGTGCACACAGCACACTGCACACAGGGCCGGCCAATGGACTTTCGAGGCCCCGTACGACGTATGATAATTTTATAACCATTCAGATTTAATTAAAACTAAACTATTATTACTTTTTTACTAATTTTTTATTAGTTATTTTTGGAGCCATTATTTTATTGTCTATCATCATTTATTAAATAATTAATTATTTTTCAAAAAAATACAATTGTAGAAAGATAGAATGAAATAATGAACGGATAAATAATTTATCCAGAAAATTAAAATATAAGGTCAAAAAACTATTTATGTGTTTAATTACTCATTTAGGAATAGTTTTTTCAATTAATAACAAATAACGAGCCCTTGGACTGCTCTAAAAAAAAGCAAGCCATTGGACAGTAAATAATTTATCCAGAAAATTAAAATATAAGGTCAAAAAACTATTTATGTGTTTAAATTACTCATTTAGGAAGAGTTTTTTCAATTAACAACAATGAACGAGCCATTGGACTGCTCTAAAAAAAAAAAGCAAGCCATTGGACAGTAAAAAAGTTAGAGAAGAACGCCAATAACAGGAGTCGAACACGGGTCATCCCGAATTGCAACACGCTGGACGCCTGGACCACTGTACTAAAGTGCTTAGCATGATGTTTATTTATTTGATTTTAATTGTACTAATATACTTGTAATATGAGGCCCTACATAGACCGGAGGCCCTGAGCGGGTGCACACCTTGCACCTGCCCAGGACCGGGCCTGACTGCACATGATGAATGAACCACCTAACCTGCAGATCTTTGCTCTAATTACACTTCACATGAAATAATATCAAATTAAGCAATTAACTTTAAAACAGCTTGAAAAAGAGTGCAAATTTCACAAGGGGAAACAAAGAATGAGACTCAAATGGGTGCCATATATAGATCTTAAACTTACCTTAATTAGTTAATTACCCACTTGATGGAAGGAGTCAACGAATTGCCGATGCAGCATCATCAAGATTCTCAGCTAGCTGGATCAAGAAAGATCAATTAGTTTTAATCAATCCCCCCCAGATTCATGTGAATCTTGATGATGCAGCAGCAGCAACCGGTGACTGTTTTCGAGATCGATCTCCCGGCCGCCGAGATCTTTCAGATCTATGCAAACCACAAGTAGAGAGGGTTTGAGGAAGAAAGGGAAGGCAACAACAAAACACAAAACTCCAGATAGAATATGTGGAACCCTAAATCTATGTATATATATACACATAAACTAGGTCAATTATTCATGGGAGCTTATTAAAAAATAGCATAAAGCCACGTTTTTCTAGGTTGGTTTTAAAGGGAGGTTAATTTTGGCAAGGCAAACATGAAAAAAAAAAAGGGAAAAATGAAAGGAGCGATTAAGAAACCCTAAGGAAAAGTAAGCATGAAATTGAAAGAACGAACAAGGGGAAAATGAATGAGAAATTGACGTGGGGAAGAACAAAAGACAGGCAAATTTGTCGATGAAAAAGTTGGACACGTTAAGACTTGAAGAACCACACCACCAAAATCTAGCACAATGCAACCCTCTTTATATATAGAAATAAATTCCAGTAGGGAAAAGGTACGGGCTTTGTAATTTTGTGATTGGAGTTGTGGCGTTTTTGTAATTGGCATTGAGTTACGTACGGGCTTGCATTTAAATGATTGCATTTTTTGACAAGGAGAAAGTTAAGCGAAAATTATAAGAGATTAGCATTCTATCGGATGAGAACACAAGGTTTTAGACGTATGATATTCACCGGTTGATTAGAAGCAATTGAGTGTCATAACTTAACAATGTAATTAGTCATGACATTATATCTTCGAGGCACATGGTTAAGTATAAGCGTCTCAAATGTTTGTAACAAAGTAAGTGTATCTATTATAATCGTCTCAATTTGTCATGGATATATTCAGCTTTTTCGAATGACGTTTACTACATGTATGCTATCACCTTCGAAATACAATTACTCATTTCAAATTCATGAAAAACGCTACTTGAATTGCCATGTCAACGAGATTGTTTGACAAACCACTCTTTAGGCTTCTATATATTGTTTGATATTGTTGGATAGTCTTACTCTCTTGATCGTCTTAACATTAAATTAATCATCGATTTGCATACTCGAAACTCTTTTATGTCTTTCGGTAGATTATTTATAATATGACATATAGTCGTTAAAGTTTCTTTCATCATATGTCAAGTCCTTTTGAAATAATACTTTATTTCAGTGACACCAGGCACACCACTATATGGTGACGAGATGAATAAATCCTCTTTCTTCAGGTGTTGTCTAAAATAATCAAAGAGTTTATTACTATTATTGTTCTCAGTCTCAAAGAATTTACAATATTCGTAACTAGGGACCAATCAATATATTGTATTGTCTGTCTTGTAAATGAGCATTGCGCAAATAGCTAGATGATCTATACATTCTTGTGTGGCGCTAACGTGATTTGCATTAGTCTCTACTTTATAGGCAAGCCAATGTGGCATATATAGATACCAAAAGAGGCTGAGCGAAGCAAGTTGGTCAAGAAAAAGATGAAATTACAACGATTAGCTAGGGTTATCTTTGTATAAGGAAAACTCATCTCCCTCCCATCTCCGGTGAGGGTTGCTCTAGCCTTTGTGCTAGTTCTTTGTCCAACTTTCTCTTCTCTTGCCTTCACCCCTTCTCTTCTACTATGGCTATGCTTATGCAGCACAATCTTTATCTCACTCCGTCATAACAAAACAAAATCCAAGGTAGTTTGTTGGAGGACGATTCTGATTCTAGCATCCATTCTCTCGACTTATTAGGTAAGCTTTTGACTGAAAAACCTTTCAATTTACATGCCCTTCGTAACACCCTCAAATTGGCAAGGAAATTGAGAAAGGGCTTTGTTCTTCGGGGTATCTATTCAAACTTTTTTATGGTCCAATTTCATTGTCTTGAGGACAAACTCCGAGTTATTGCTGATGGCCCTTGGTCTTTTGATCGACACCTCTTGATTTTGAAGGAGTCTAGTTTAGTTCAGCCATCCAAAGTTTGCTTCGATTTTTTTGGTTCTAGATTAGGGTTCACGATGTTCCTTTCTTTACTATGAATGGAGATATTGTTCCTTCTATTGGTCTCCTTTTACATGTTATCTCCTAATCAATGTGAAATCTATCTAAGGTTTATGAGTAGTAAGGTAGAATTCGATTTGAACTCTCCTCTGAGGAAAGGTGCTTTGCTTAATTTAGGAGCCTTAGGTAAGATTTGGGATCCAAATTCAATATGAGAAGCTCCCAAATTTCTGTTATATATGTTTGTGGGATGCTAGGTCACGTTCAGGTTGACTATCATGATGAAGAGGCTCTTATCTTTGAAAATCAATATGAAGCTTGGCTTAGAGTGCCTTCTCTTCCTTCTGGTGTTTCCTCTACTTGTGGGAATTCAGTTACCAATTAGATTCCTCAAAAGTTTAAGGAATTAGGTGATCGACTGTCATTGGATTCTATTTTTCTAGGACATGATGTGGTCAATACTAAGGATAGCTCTATTGTTTAGGATCTTTTGGCTTCTAAAAGGAAAGAGGTGTTGAAGGCTCCAACTCCTTCTCCAATTCCTTCAAATAAGCTTAAAAACCTTGGAAAAAGAAAGGTAGAGAGATAGAGTCTTCTATGCAAGACATTGAATATGAGAGTGGTAAGAGACCCTTTCCTTTTCCATTGGACACCTCTATTTCAAATAAGAAGTCTTGTCTTCTTGAGATGAATGTCACTGAAGCACAGTTCTATTCCAACAAGAAGATATCGGCGGAAGAGATTGTTATCTCTTCTTGCCGGATGAAAGGAATTGCTTAAGTTATATCTGCAAAGGGTTGGGAAGCTCTTGTGTAGTTACTCGTTTGAGGTTTTATCTTCCCAGTTGGCTTGGTTTGTTTTTTGTAGAACCTCTCATGTTTTATGTTTGGCAGCTTGTTCCTTTTCCTTGGCATGCTATTATGTCAATAGATGGTATCTATGCTCTTTGCTTTGACTCCAATTGCTCAATGATCTCTCTAGGGAGTAAATCCATAAAACCTAGTTTAATCTTTGAACAATTGGATGCTCATGCCTTTGTTTTGGGCCTTCCAACTACTATGACACTTGGTGTCGCTCTTCTATCGGTTGATTTTGAGTTGTGCTTGGCTGTTCTCCGGATAATGCTTCAAGATCTTTTTCTAGCTTGCTTTCAATTTTATTATATCCTTTATCTTTTTGTACTTTTTTGGTGTTTTTGAGTGTTTTTTGTTGATGTTTCTACCCATTTTGGGCTTTTTTTGTCTTTTAGGACAATGGTATGCTTCATCCTTGTATCACAGATGCCTTGTGCTCTGATCTGTTCGTTGTACTCTTATTTTCTACTACTATATATATGAAGGCTCGTTCTTATCAAAAAAAAGTGTGGCATATATATTTTCCATAAGACCAAATTTACTTTTAGAGATATGTCATATGTGTATGAGACTTCAAATCCAACTAAAAGCACACTCGAACTAGGTGTCCTTATTTGTAAGTCACATAAAAGTCGAGAGGGTAGAAAATAAACTATTTTTATTAGGGTGTCAGTATAATGGATCAAGAACAATTGCATGTGAAATTAAAATCGACAAATTCTAGATGAAGGCAAAAGATACTCTATCGATTTAGGGCGTGCTACACTTCTGGACAAAAAGTAATTTTTCAGCAAAAGTAGCCTTTTAACGCAAAAGTAAGTTTTCAACTAAAAATATTTTTTTTACTTTTCTTTTTCTTTCTATCAATCAATTTAGGGATTACTGAGTTCTTTCCCCAATTTCCCCAATATGTGAATGAACGATTGAACTAGAGGGATCCTACGCCAGAAACGGAGAGGTGAAGCCAGGAGGACAACAGCCGGAAACGGAGGTAGGGATCTACGCCGGAAACGGAGGGGCTCGAGGTAGGGTCCTCCCTGTCTGGAGAGACGCCTACTCAATGTCCTACCTCCATGTCGCCGGCTTCCACTTCGCCGACGGCCATTTCCTTGAGGCGCTCAGGGCCTGGATATGGGCCTCATTATGGGAGGCTTGCTCCTCAGGCCCGATCTGGAAGCCACCGTCGACAAGGCCAGGACTCTTGGAGCTTTGCAATTGCGGGAGCAAGAGGTGCTGGATGGGAGCCCTAGATTGGCTTCTCTTCAACCTAGAAGGAGAGAAGAGGGGAAAGTGAAAACTGAAAACCCGTGTTTGGCTCTTTGTTTTTTCACCCTTTTCTTGTATCTTTTTTCCTTTTCTTTCCCCACAAAAATTGACTGGTAAAAAATATCCGAACATCCTTTTACCTCTAAAGTATACTTAAGGTCTGAAAGTACTTTTAACCCAAAAGTGTAGCACGCCCTTAGTGTAATTCCATTCTCTACTGTGAGCAATGAATTCTGGCGTACGAGTGGTCGATTTATTACCCATGAATCTTTCCAAAATCTAACTGAATTTCGTCATCAATCTACCATATTAGCCCCTCTTGAAAAAACAAACTTAGTTTCCTTAAGTTTTGATATTGCTATGATGTCAGATAATTAAGAAGTTGTTGGAGTTAAACTACATTATTTTTAGGGAATATTGTTGTTAATTCTCCCTATTAAAAGATCATTATAAAGAAGTTGTTGAAGATGCTCTTACAAAAATTTTGATTGGTGACATTTTTTATGCTAATTTGGTTGATGACATTTTATATGTTTGATGATATTTTGGTTAATGATGATGCACGTAGATGAGACTTTTTTATGGTGTTTTATTGATAACTATTTTTAATGATAATATTTTTTGATAATGTTTTGGTTGACATCTTTTATATTCATGATGCTTTTGTTTGAATACACTTTATATTGATAATGTTTTGCTAGTTGATAGAATAAAACATATGTAAGATTGTTGATGATCTAGGGGCTTAATTATTGATGATTGATGTCATCAAAACATATGTAAAATCTTGATTAAAAAAAACATATGTAAAATTTCCAAATAGGCTATGTTGTTTGATGAAGTTCAAATAAAGTAACTTCCACCAACGTAGGACTACAATTCCAACAAGCGATAATCTTTATTTTTGTCCCTCCTTGGAGGCTGAATGTTAATGTAATGCTTACGACATCATTAGTTTCATTGACTAAGATATTAATAATTCAGATCAGTCTTATCAGAGCTCCAAAACAGATAATATAAGGAGGGCAAAAGTAGCCCATATGTAATTTGTTGTTAATTGTCATTTATAAAAGGCATATTCCATTAATTATTAAATGACCAAGATTCATTTTTCATTTGTTTTGTTAACTTTCGGTTCTCACATGATCAATTCTAGATGAATAACCGGTATCATTTATTAATCAATTAACTAGGGAAATTAAACTAAACACACGGTAGTAGTTAACTAGTTATGTCCGACAACCTAGTACCTCACCCACTTGCGATTGTCCTGGAGCGGTACTGTCTAATGCCAATACCATTGGCCGCCCGACAAAACAACCTTGTATCAATACCATTAGCGGCTCTTCGATCGTGCACAAATTAGTAAACTAATCACCGTTTAGTTTTGATTTAATTTAAATATAATTGTTGTTACAAGGAGATTATCCTAACTTGAGCAGCTGGATGTGCTCATTATATGTCCAACTTGAGCTGGATCATGTGCCCATTGTTGTTACAAGGAGATTAGTAAAGTAATCACCATGCACCTCTTCAGTAATCAATTGATCTTAATCTTATGAAGAACTGATCTAAACTATTACCACTATGATATACATTATTTTTTCCCAACAATATATAAACATGTTTTTAATCTTGCTTTTGTTGTCTAAATATATGTCAATATTCTTTGGCAGACTATGAGTCCGTTTGGCAGTACCAATATTAAAGACTTATAAGCACAATTTTGTTTATAAGCACAGAATAAGCAATTGAGAGCTGCCAAACGCGTTTTTTATATTTAAGTGTTTATAAACACTTTTTTACTTATAAGCAACCAAAAAAATCCAAATAAGCAAGAAATTATAAACATTGCTTATCCTCACCTACCCCTCACCTTCCTCCATCTCTACCCGAAGGTCCCGACTCCCCCGATCTGCTCTCGACCTCCGGCGTTCTCCGGCATATTTCCGGCGTGTTGTCTCCGACCAGGACACCAACGTATTTCCGGCGTGAATTTGATAGCCCGCTGTCTCCAACTACAAGTCCTTTCTCCGGCGTATTTCCGGCGCCGTCCTCAACGGCCCCCTCCTCATGGGCGTCGTCGTCGCCTGCACCTGTGACCTCCTCTGCTCCGACGATTGAGCCGCCCGCAAGGCCGTCGCCGACGCCCTCGAGAAGGTCGCTCTCGCCATTGCGCGGAGAGACCTCGTCGCCGTTGCCTCAGATCTGCTATGAACCCAAGTCTGTTGAGGGCGAGAAATGGAGGAAAGTGAGGCGGCGGTAGGGCGGCCGCCCCTATCATCTCGCGTGGCGCCTTAAGCAGGTGGAGATCCACCGCCCGCTGCAGCCGACGGCGATGGCGATGGACGATTGTCCGGTGTACAGTGGCAGCTCCGACGGCCGGTCCCCGAGCTTCTCTCAATCGCACAAAGAAGAAAACCAAAAGCCCCTTGTTTTTATTTTTAAGGGTAAAATGGTCAATTTATGTTTTATACATATAAATCAGCAAACCGTCCTACAAAACACCCAATTGTTTATCTCAAAAATAAGTTTCCAATATCAGCATACGATATCAGCAATTCATATCAGCATCAGCAATCTATCAGCATCAGCAATCGATCAGCATCAGCAAAAGCACTGTGTTGCCAAACGGACTCTATATATCGTGACACCTATAACTTGTACATATAATAAGGTTAACTTTTGTGTTAATAATTTAATGAATTTCTTAGTTATGTGCTTGGGAGCATAAGAACCTTAAATTGGAAAATTTGTATTAGATTATATTTGTCTAGGATTATATTAATTGTTTTGACAAATTTATAAAACTTCACTTATTGTTTTAGTTTGCACAAGAAAAGCCAATAATTTTTTTTTGGCATAAATCTTTTTTTTCTACTTAAGGCTAATTTTGATGAATTTAATTTTTGCCTTCGCACACCTGTCAAGCGGTTAAGTTTTTTAGGTAGTACCCGCGGTGACCGTTTTCTAAGAATTTATCAGTAGCGGTTTTCGTACCACCCATATACAATCCAAAAAAAAGTAATCATAAATTCAACTTCGGCAAAATACATTCACAAGTCCCTGAACTTATACATTTTTGTCAGTCAGGTTCTAATACTTTGAAATGTTCAAATAAACCTCTAAACTTAACATTTTTTTTAAGAACTCGATGCTGATTTGACTAGTCGTGTTCAACTCACGTTCGTAATTACGCCTCGCCTCTTTTTAATCTTACGTGAAATTAAATAAAGGCTAACAAGCATATTAAAAAATAGGTGAATATTGCCTCTTCGTTAGTCTCTATTTAATTCCACGTAAGATTAAAAAGAAATGAGTATTGATTTAAACGTGCAATTACGAACATGAGTTGAATGCGATTATCCAAAAGTACTTAAAAGACAAGACAAAGTTTACATGTCTATTTGAACATTCCAAAGTGCATAAACTTGACTCACAAAAACACACAAGTTCAGCTTCCAATTTTTCCAAGTCAAAATTTCATTATTATAAACATTTGGGCTCCACATTTCAGTCGATCGGCGAGTTCTGGGCCGAGCAAGAAGGTTTTGAGTTCGGCCCATTTATTTTGGGCCATGTGGACTTCGTGATAACAAGTTAACAAGAGAATATATGTTGTGATGTTAAAAGGGGCGATGTCATTTTGGTCTTTGCAATTCTGGACTTGATTTTGGATATGAATTGGCTTTTTTGTTATGATCGGTTTGTGGTCATGGTAATGGTTGAGGTTTTTAAAGATCCCTCATTTCAGCATAGGTGTTATGGAGAATCAATTAGTCCATTTTATGTTAGTGCTTTTTTCATCCCATTCTCGAGCTCGAATAGTCCTTAATCGTGTTCTTATTTTTTCCTCAATTCGGTTCTTTCCATTTTCTAATGTTTGTTGTCCCACTTGTACACTCACTGATCTCTCGATCTACTAGACATGTTGAATATATTGAGTCTTTACTTGTTAAAAAAACATGAGAAATTCAAGATAAAATAATTCATGTATAGTAATAACCTAAAAGTTATCGTGAAATCTTAGATTATATATTCCAATTAGTTTTGTGTAATTGTATATGAAGTACCCTTATTTTTTCATGGTGTTGTTATTGGCTTTGTAATATTTTTTCGGGAAGCAAACATGATTTTGTTGATGAAGTTAAGAATTAAGTTAGTACTCTGTGATGCCTTTGAGGACCCATTGCGTAAGTTACAACAATCGGGTTGGAATTGGAAAAGGGTTCGAGATTACACTGAACTAAGTATGACTTTCATCCACTTTTATAGTATGATATGAAAAGTATGACAAACTTCGAATGGATGGTTTTCAATCCGATTACGCTACCAAAACACTGATCTAAGTTTCAATACGTGATACCTAATCCAATTTCTCATCCCAAATGTATGATACCAAACCGACCCTTATTGAAACATCAATAGAGTGCTACCTTCATTTTGCACCCTATATTAAATGAAGCATCGGAAATGAGGTGGAATGAAATATCATTACAGATGAAGATGAGATGTTAATTGATACAACGAGGGAAGATTTGGATGACTAAGCTTGTTGTAGTTGAGATCTTCCGTGTTCCAAAATCCACATTACTAGTTAAAACCTGCATCTCTAAAGATTCAAATCCTACTTTTTGTAACTTCACGAACAGGTGGCATGACACGAAGCCTCCCAACTAAGACCGTCCGACGTGTAGTGGGGCCGGCCAGGTTGATGAGCTACCCTCTCCACGCCTGGCCCAATCACAACTCGCCAGGTGGTGCCACGTATGCATGTTGTTGATGCTGATCTTCTTTAATTCATGAAATTAGGTGCAAACTGCTTTGGGTTGACTATACGTCTATTATCCAAAAAAACTTTGACTAAGTTAATGGCTATTCCCATATACGCTAGATCTTCAACTTTGACCAACCAAAAAAGCTAGATCTTCGAATAATCTTTCTAATTAAGTGAATAAGAAACATACTCTTGATTAGACCTCTTAAATGGTCGGGTCGGTCCTTTTCGGATTCAACCATTTCAAGCATGGGTCATTAGACATCACAAGTTATTCGAATAAGTTCTTTACTGGTTTGCAAGACAAGTTCGGATCTATTGACTCAAGAACATTAACTTTTTTTTTAGGATTACTATAATAATATATAAATTAATTTAGTGATTACATAATGAGATAGGTCAACCCAAACATACTCTTTGCATAAACAAGTCTACTAATAATCAAATTATTAATAAGTTTTTGGGTTGAGACTCTTATATAAAGACAAGTCTACTGATCATGAAGTTAGGTGACAAACATAATCTTAAGATTACGTGATTTGATTATAGCATGTCGCTAATGGCTCCATTAGGCTAATTTGCAATGTAAGTAGCTAGATTATGGGCGGGGTTTGACCGAGTGGGAAAAAAATAGGTAGGAAGATGTAGGTAAGTTGGAGCTAAGAAGTAATGAAAGACACGGGCAAGATCTCAAGAGACATGCAATAGGAAACCACTATCCTCTTACTATTAGCTAGCCAGGCTGAAGTATTCAAAACCCTTGCAATTCCTATACGTTTAATTGGTTTCCTATGTAATGTATATACTTTGGCCAGTTGTCACCCCGTGTGTTCCATTTTACACTACGTAGCTAGCAATGAGCTGGCCGATTTATTTCGTGTACCTTGCCACTCACGAGCCATTTACTATTTATACTCCTCTTCTCATTCATCTTCTTTCTCCTCCTTTACCTTTCCATCTAAACACACACACACACACGCGACAAGCATATCGTTCTATACATCGAGTTGATGCGTATTATCATGCACAAGCTTATAACGTCGATGGGATTCCTCTGCCTCGTCGTCGTCTCCATGGCGTTTGGGCTAGGCGGGGTCGCAGAGGCCACCAGGCCACTGCCACTGGTCTCGGGTTCAAAGCATGAGTCGTCGTACCAGACATTGAGCAATCCGACCAACGGTCTGAAAGGGTTCACTGACAAGGAGGTTGAGAGTTGCCTTCCAAAGGGTCATCGCCGCTCGTCTGCCCCTAGTCGCTACATCAACTATCATGTTCTTGGTGGCGGAGGTGGTGGTGGTGGTGGTGGTCGTGGTGATGGTGTGGCTTGCGGTGATACGAGCATTGTTCATCGAACCGGGAAAGCACCTTGATCGAGATCGAAAGAGGTGATGATCGATAGTGATGATGATCATATCAATATGGAAGAATGAATATCAATAGTGTTTGTGGAATTTGTATGCATGCACTACAAATATAAATGTTCAAGTGTGAAGCTAATGTACAAGATGGATCCATCTCAATGTACCCATAAGTCAATACATATAGGGGGCTTCTATTTTTTCTGTCTTCCTAATAACTATTTCTTTCTTTCGATCACATTTGCTATACGATTTATTTATTGAATAATTGATCGGGTTTCAGTCTGAATACTCGATTGATAATATATTATATGTCATGGTTCATTTGTTTATGAGTTATATTAACTACGTGTTGGTGACGTTAACTATGAGTTTCGATCTCTTGAATTTATGATGCATGATCTAGTGAATAAGTTTAATATATACTACGTACATGACGAATCTCATGTATATATATGGGCCGTGATAGGTACCGTTCGATCGATCGATGACATGGCAATATATCGTATTGTTTGTTGAACTTAATTCTTTTGTTTGTGTGATGGGTTCAATTTTCTGGAAAAAGTATTGAAAGATATGTTTGCTGATTGTGCTTCCAATAAATGAAGAACTTGGCTTTTGAGGAAGCATGTGATTATGTGACATGAAGAAAAGGAAAAATGGAAGGAAGGTTTAGGGTTGGAGGGTTTTTGTCCCTAAACACTAGGGAACTATCTTTGTAGCAGAAAGTAAGGTATTTTAATTACAATAAAAATAGAGACGATAAATAAGAGTTGAAATGTCAAAGAATCAAAAAAAAAAAGAAGGAGAAACGTGGATGGCAGGATTCGAACCTGCGCGGGCAAAGCCCACATGATTTCTAGTCATGCCCGATAACCACTCCGGCACGTCCACTTTTGTGTTCATTATTCGACAATTTATTTAATCTTCGATTACTATAAGGTTTAGAAAGTATTGTTTCTCTAATAAAATTTAGGAAAAATAACTCAAAATAATATCAAGTATTAATTTTCAAACCACCATCAATGATAATACGATATGAATTATCGTCATATTAACCAAAAAACGATATGAAATTATTTAACGACTGATTTGATGAAGTGGTGATCGCAAAATTTTTTAAACAAGTGAAAATTTTAACTCATTATTTTAAATTTACGATCGATACATTATTAGTTCTATTAGAAAACTCATCGGAAAATGATTTTGAATTGTTTTTAGTTACTATTGCGATAGATCGTATCATTGATGGTGAATTTCAAAATTATTATTTTTGGTTGAAGTTGATACTTGAGATTATTTTAAGTCATTTTTTCTAAATTTTTTATTTCCTAAGATACTAAAATGCTTTAACTTGTCTCGTTTGAGATTTTTCCGTATTTTCTTAGACGACCTCATCCAAATGATATTATTCCGTATTTTATTTCCTACAAAACATATATTAACCTTTCTAGTCATTCATCAGGGAAAGAAAAAGAACTTGATCTTTGTTCATATAATTAAAAAAAACAAGGTTCTTTATGAACTTCAAACTGTTCAAAGGGTTTTATACAAAACAAAATTCACCAAAAGTTATTTGTCACAACTCACATCCCTAATTTTGTCACAACTCACATCCTTCAACCGTGATTTGTAAGCTCACCGTAAGTGTAAACATACGACTTGAGGACTCGGTCCGTTTCTTAAGGCTCTGCCCTGGAAAACAAGCAAGGGGGAAAACGCGGCACATGGTCAACTGCCAACTCAATTCTTCCCTTTCTTTCCAGCTCTCTATTTCCCCAACAGTTTCTTTCTGATTGATGCTATTCCTCAAAAGGGTTTCTAATTCTCCCCAATACCCGGAAACAGAAAAGCGAGGAAATGAGTGCAATTGACGATTCCGAAGGCAAAATCGTGACCCACTTGGTCCAAATTGTGAAGGAGATCTCAGCTTTGCCCGAGTGCAAGAACACTTCTAGGTACATGTGGTCTAATCTGGTTCGGAGAATCAAGCTCTTGAGCCCTTTATTCGAGGAGTTACTCGACAGAGAGGAACCAGAGCTCGGTGATGCCCAGGTTCATATTGCGCTCAGATCTTTGTGGGTCGCTTTGAATTCAGCCAAGGAGCTGCTCCTTTGGGTCAACGAAGCTAGCAAGCTCTATCAAGTACTTGGCTTTTTCCCCTTTTCTTCCTCCTCAACTTTTAATGGGTGTGTTTATTTGTTGATTGTTTGTTTATTATCTGTGAGTTTCAATTAGCTTTGCCAAGTGATCTAGTTTTGTTTGACAATTTGGATGTTTAAGAGAAAGAACTTGATAGAGAACACAATGCAGGGCCTTGTGTTTGATTAAGTTTTGACTTCATTTCAATCTATGATCTGTGTGAACTGAAAATATGATTTAGTTTTTGGTATTGAGATTTGGATATGAACAAGTAGTATTGATGGTTTATGCATACAGTGAGCGTTTATGAAAGTTCTTAAGACAAAAGGGAGATGTAGCTTGTAGATGAATGAGCTACATTACAAAGATTTTGCTTAAGGACTTGATAGTTTGAATAAAAAGAGACCATTTATTTAATGAGGGATCACATATCTTGGAAGCTTGATGCTTATTGTACTTACATGGATGGCGACAACATCTATGCTTACTTGCTTAGTAGTTTCTGGGATAGGTTGCTGTTAATTAGATTCAATTCTCTTCTATAATTAGGTGTTACAGCTGGTATATGTTGTAAATATGGTTGGCCTGTTGTCCATATCAAGTGATATGTAAAAGCATATTTTTGCTTAGTTTGATTTAAGAAAGGCATCATTTCATTCTTTTGACCGAAAAAAAAAAGGCATCATTTTATTCTTTTGACCAAATAAAAAGAAAGGCAACATTTCAATATTGATTGCACTTTGTTACTTTGTTTGCAGTAAGTCCTAACCTCCATCTATGAAAGTCAGTTTTTTTTTCAGCAAAATCTATGAAAGTCATTTGATTCCTTTTAAAATTGCTCCGAAAGAAACTTAATAAAGTCTGATGATGTTAAATTATCTATGCCTTGAAGTGGTTGTGACAAATTCTGTTCAGCTTCTGTTGCTTGAATATCTGACAATTTTGATGAGAGTTATCAACAGAGTGAAACCTTAAAATTGCAATCTTGTCAACTGGAAGCTTATTGCTACTGAAATTGGTGCTTCTCTACTTGTTTTGCTTGCCCATAAATATTCTATTATGTATATTGATCAGCTTCAAATAGTTATGTCAGCATAAGTTAAAATTTATTGAACATTCCTTTCCTACCATATGATAGGCTGTTCATAGCCACCAAGTTTCATGCAAATTCTTGCAAGCGACTCAACAGATTGAAGAAGCATTAAGTGAAATGGATTATGACAAACTTAAATTGTCAGAAGAAGTTGAAGAACAGGTATTGTGTTCTAGAATATGACTTGAAACCAATTCTTCTACTATCAGCTAGATATTTTTTTAGATACTAATGGAGCTGATTTCTCTGCTTTAATACTTTCAGACTGAACTCGTCCATGCACAATTTAGACGAGCAAAATACAGAAAGGACTCCACTTGTGAACATTTAGAAGAAGACTTGGAAGTGTTGGAAAATGAAGATGACCCTGACATTGCTGTTCTGAAGAGATTGTCAGAAAACCTGCACATTAGGACAACTGAAGATCTAAGAAAAGAGTCTCGTGCCTTCCATGAATTGGTCATCTCAAGCAATGGAGAAGTCGGGGATTCCTTTGAGATGATGTCTACCGTTTTCAAAAAGCTTAGTGACTATTTGCTCACTGTAAACTCCGAACTTGATCTTCCTGATTCTGAGACTAGCTTGAGTAAGCATAGGTCACCTGTAATCCCTGACGACTTTCGCTGCCCAATCTCACTTGAACTGATGACTGATCCTGTCATTGTCTCTACTGGACAGGTATGAAACTAGCTGCCCAAAACCAACTTGGTCACATACTTGTAGAACCCTAAAAATGAAAATAGAAGGATAAAATATTGATAGGAAGAATCTCACTATTCAACCAACTTTGGCCTTGCTACACTTGATACAAAAAGTATACTTTCTTCTAAAAACTACTTTTAAAACTCTTGAAATACGTGCAATTATCTTACTTTTTACGTTTTTTGAGATAAAAAACCACTACTTTCATCCAAAAAATACTTTTTCCATGAAAGTGTAGCAAGGCCTTTGAGTAGTCCTCACAGTTTGAATTCATTTCAGATAATCAAGTCAGAATAATTACAAAGTTGTGTTCCTTTAATAGATTAAAAGAAAAATAACTGATTCCAAAGACTTAAGAAGAATAATTCAGATATTGGAAAACTACATGAATTCAATATGAGAAATCAAAGAAACTAACTAGAAAGTGGAGAGATGAAGATAATAACTTAAACTATTTTAATTGAAAGTTTGGGTTTTTGTCATTTCGGGTAGCTTCTTATGTGAAACAGTTCTTTCTCTGTAAGTGTAGACATATGAGCGTGCCTGCATCCAGAAATGGCTTGATTCCGGTCACAAGACATGCCAAAAGACACAACAGACTCTTACAAACACAGATCTAGTACCAAACTATGTATTGAAGAGTTTGATTACTCTTTGGTGCGAGAACAACAATGTTGAGCTACCAAAGAAGCAACAAGGAATATGTAGAAACAAAAGACCTGGCAGTTCTGGCTCAGACTGTGACCAATCTGCTATAAACTCCTTGCTAGGAAAGCTTATACATGGGAGCACAGAAGACCAGCGTGCAGCTGCTGGCGAACTGCGGTTATTGGCTAAGCGAAATGCCGATAACCGAATTTGCATAGCCGAAGCTGGAGCGATCCCACCGCTTGTTGAATTACTTTCCTCCTCAGATGAACGGGTTCAGGAACATGCTGTTACAGCACTGCTCAATCTCTCCATCAATGAAGCCAACAAAGGGCTCATAGTAAATGCAGGAGCTATACCAGATATAGTGGAAGTCCTGAAAAATGGTAGTATGGAAGGTAGAGAAAATGCAGCTGCTACACTCTTCAGCTTATCTGTGATGGACAAGAACAAGGTTGCAATAGGGGCAGCCGGTGCAATTCCAGCCCTGATTCGCCTTTTGTGTGAAGGGACGCCAAGGGGTAAAAAAGACGCTGCAACTGCAATTTTTAATCTCTCAATTTACCAGGGGAATAAGGTTAGGGCTGTGAGAGCCGGGGTTGTCCCGCCATTGATGGGATTTGTGAAAGACGCCGGCGGAGGGATGATGGAGGAAGCACTTACCATATTGGCTGTGATTTCGAACCATCCAGAAGGGAAAGCTGCAGTTGCAGAAGCAGAGCCCATTCCTACTCTTGTGGAGGTGATACGAACCGGGTCACCACGTAATAGGGAGAATGCTGCTGCTGTGTTGTGGTCACTTTGTGTGGGTGACAGACAACAATTGCAGATTGCAAGAGAGGCTGATGCTGAAGTGGCGCTGAAGGAGCTTTCTGAGAATGGTACTGAAAGGGCTAAGAGGAAAGCTGCTAGTCTAATGGAACTCCTGCAAAGACTCAATGGAGCTGAATGATGAGTGGTTGTCTTTGGAATGAAGGTTTAAATGCCAACAGCAAAGTTGTGATATATTTGTCTTTTTTGGTAACATATATGTATAATAATAGTATGTATAAATAGAATTTTGTGGTGATGAATCACAGTTTGAGAATTTTGTTTACTTGTAATTTTGAATGTTACAGCGTTGGAGCGAACCACTTGTAGGGTGCTTATATAGATTGAATGTATTTAATTTATGCATTCTAATTCATACAAGTAACTGTATTGTATAGTTTGACAATACTGTAATTTTAGTTCTCAAACATTGGGATATTTTACTTGAATCAATATTATATCAATAATTTCCAATAGCTATTCAGGGTGGTTCCTGATGAATAATGTCCATTTCCTGAACTTCTGAAGAATGTATATTTGTTGTAATCAAGATGTATGATCCACACACATAGTTCCATAGTTCCATAGAGTTAATTTTAAATGCAGAAAGAAATGAGCCGATAAAAATACCAGATCAACAGAATCCATTTATTATCCAAAGTAATCTTATTACAAATATTTCCAATGTTATTCTAGTTCCACTCATCACAAACCCTGCAAGAATTCTCTTAACATCACATACAAGGGGGCCCAAGAAGAAGAAGAAGCCTAAAATTAACTGCTACAAATCCCCCCTTTTCTTGATGATGATAGAATATTACAACAAACGGATAAGCTTATTCCAATCCCCAGCTGAATTTCGTACTCTTCCAAACTCTATGTACACTATTACATTCTTCATATGGAATCAGGAGGCTTGTCATTGTTGTCTTTCAGCCACTCTTCTAACCTCACTTTCTTATCAGCTTCAAAAGCTTCATAGTTGGCTAAATCAGACAATTTATAACGAGTCTCGGCCACCCCATTAATCCCACAACCATCCACCTCATCGCCAACCTGAATCGACAGAGGCAGCTCATCGGTTTCTTCATTATCTGGTTCAGTCAAACTGAACTTGCTACCAGAAGCCGATGCTGAAGATGTTTGAACACGGAGCGATGGACAATCCTCTCTGGTTTCTCCGGTATTCTTTAATTTAAAGCTCCCGGCTTTTCCTTTCGCTGAACTGAAAACCATGGATAAATAATTACCCATCCGCTCATTAGGCACATCGCCTGCACTCTGAGCGAGCATCGTCGGAATCCAAGATCTGGGTCTTCCAAGCTGAATGCTACTCGAATGTGTACGCTGCATCCACCCACTTCTCTGCTTATTATGCAAAACCTTGCTCAGACATTTTTCAATGTCACCAATCATTTCATTCGCGATACGGACGCCACATTCTTTCATAGAGCTTACAGCTGCAATCGAGTCCTCCAAATCATCACCGTGGAGGCTCGTTTCATGTGAACGCTCACTCACATTGTTCTTGAGGCTTATGGTGTTCTGTGTGGCTTGATTAGCATGCTGTTGGATGTAGTATAGCCCTACAGACGGTTCGTTAGCTACGTAAGTGACCAACTCTCCCACATTCTCGGCTATCTGCACAAAACCATCGCCTACGGAGTAGTCTTCATACATCCTGTCACAGGCACACCGCTGCTGGTTACAGTCTTGACCAAAACCCTAAAAATTGACATCTATGGAAACCAAGCAGAACACCAAAAAAAAAACATTGTCTTAGTTTTGAGCTTTTGTGATGAACTGCTCATTACAGTAATCTCAGTTTGCAATACAAAACCAACCATCAGGGATCATCAATTCAACCAAACACAACAGGAAGTAGAAAACCTATCACATTTCAAGTTCTCATTTTTTAGGGCAAATCTGGTGAAAAGGGTATCTGTATCAAAAATCACCCTCAATCTACAAAATTCACTAGCAACCCAAAAAAATTGAAAAAGAATGAAATCGGAAAGATTCAGCAACCAAATGAGATCGCCCAATCCAATTAAACGATTCTAAACCATTCAAATGTGAAGGCTTTACCAAAACCCGGAAAATGAATCAATTGCTTGAATCAAACAATGGCTTACAGAGGAAATCTGGAGGGAGAAAGGAAAGCAGCTGGTGACGGAGCCGAACTCGGCGCTAGCGAGAGGAGAATTTGTGTGGGGTTTTTGTCGTCCTTCTCTACCCAACGCAATTTCTCATTTGGTAGAAGAGTTTTTGATTATTTCCTTTTTTTTTTCTTTAAGATTATCTTGAGGGCCTACGACAACGACTATAGAACAAGTGAACAACACAGCCCTGTGCTCAGTCACAGATTTAGGTTGTACTGTATTTTTTATTCTTTGAATCCAAAGACTTGTAAAAGTTTGACAAAAAAAAAAAAAGACTTCTAAAAGCATGCACTTTGATTGCGTGCTTTTTTCAACAAAATGCAGCTCGGCGTGGTTCAATTTACGCAGACATGTGGTCGTTCGGATCGGATTTGGATCGGGATGTTCGGGTTGTTCGGCTAATTCAGGGTATGTTCGGATCGGTTTGATTGAGATTCGAATGTTGTTTGGGTTCGGGTTCGGGTCCTTTTCGGATTGAAATACTTCAGATTAGTTCAGATTCGGAAGTTGTTCGATTCGAGTCCTCTTCGAATTGCTTCGAATCGGATCATTTCAGATTGGGTCGGATTCAGATGTTATTTGGATTCAAGTTTTTTTTTCGGATTATAATTTTTCAGGTCATTTCGGATTAAGTCTATTCAGGTTTTTGAATAATAAACATGAGTCTTATTACGAGACTTTAAATTTATATTAAAATCTTACAACAACTATATTATAATTTCGATAAATATATAGTCTAAACACTTACAAAAAAACATATAAATTAATTGATGGAATAACAATTCACTAAACATATATGTTTCTACCAAAAAAGTCAAATGTATACGCACTTCAATTGGAGTATGATTACTAAGTACACATATAAAAAAAACATTCTAAGATCTCTAACATGTAGGTTTATATTTGATATTATATCAACTAAGGCTTTAGTCAAAGGGCATTTGGTCTAACGGTAAGACCTCAAGGGGGAGAACCCGAGGTCCCCGGTTCGATCCTCACCGGCGACGAAGACACAAATTTGAATTTTCAGAGCATAGCTCTCACCTGTTCACAGGTGCTCTAGGCTAGTCCGAGTAGTACTCAGGCTACCCTAATTCTCACCAGTCCAAAAAAAAAAATCAACTAAGGCCTTATTATATATTGTTTGTCAACATTACTCTAAGATCTTGCATCATTAATTACTTAAGACTTGTAGTTTTTATTTCGAGGGAATAGGGTGGGGGGACTATTTTGGTGTGTAAAAATGTTGTAAATGAGCTCCCTTTGAAAATTGTGAACAAACTAGACTACGATGACAATATAAATATCCCCAACCTACCATTTCTCTCTCCTTTTTCCATTTTTTCCCGGTGCAGATCCTCTGGCTCAACCCTTATGTCTCACATCATGTCCCAACTTCTTAATTGGTCCATATGTATAAAAATTTATATCAAAAAAGTTAATTAAGCCTTAATTCTTCCATCTCCACTACTTTGATGTTCCTTCTTCAACCTCCTCTTCCCTATTCATCTTATCTTCCCGAATATTATGAATTTGTTTCAATCTTTGGATGGATTTTCCATAAAACTCGACAACTTGTTATGAAAGAAGAAATAATATGATATGCTTTATTATCATAGATTGTGTTTTTGTTGACCTACAATTTCATGTTTGAGGTTTTTAAAGATAAATTTTATTCTATATCTACATGTTTTTTCGGATTCATTTTTGTTTATAGAACTATTTTAAATTTCTACTCTTTTATGTAACTCTCATACTAACTTGCTCAAAAACAAAACTCCCACTATACGCTAATGACACCATTAACAATTTAGCAGTGAGATCTTTATAACATAAATAGAAATTTCTTAACCAATTAATTAAACTTCTGTATGAAAATACAATATTATATAAATTGGTGTGAAATAAAGAAAATCAAAATAGGTAAAAACAAATTGGGCTAATCGGAAATAGCAGGTTCCAAGTATGACTTAAAAATGGAAGAGAGTTGGGGCTAACCTTATATAATCTTTCCTAAGAATAATCTCAATTGCATGTGGATCAATAAAAAGTTTTGAGACATAATATGAGACACAAATACTGGGACAGACGACCTGTACCGATTTTTTCCTCTCTCCCAACCTCCATCCTCTCTTCTCATCTCTCCCTCTCCCTCTTTCCTCTTCCCCTCCCTCTTCTCATATCTCTCTCTCCCTCTTTCCTTTTCATCCATTAATATCGACGACGGGGCGACCGACAAGGCGGTTCAAGGTATGTATATCTCTAGATTTAGATCTAGTGTTTTTTTAGATTTTCTAGATCTAGGTTTTTTTTTGAAAATTGAGATCTAGATCTACGATTTTGTTATAGATCTAGAGTTTTTTTAGATCTAGATCTAGATCTACAAAAACAATGACAAAAATCCTAAAAAAATCCTAGATCTAGATCTAGAAAAATCATAGATTTAGATCTAAATCTATACGTGGTGATAAGCTTAGATCTATAAACCCTATATCTAGATCTAGATCTATGATTTTGTAAGATCTAAAGTCAAAATCTGTACGCGATGACAAGTTTTTAGTTTGGTAACAAAGTTTTCTTTGCGGTGACAAGATTTGTACGTGATCTAGGGTTTTCTGTGTTTGTCACCAAGGTTTGTACGCAATCTAGGGTTTTATGTTTTGTAACCAAAATCTGGAGTCAAATCTTTACGTAATGACAAGTTTTTAGTTTGGTGACAAAATCAAAACGCGGTGGCATGTTGAATGTAACCAAGTTTTCTGCGGTGACAAAATCTATACGCGATCTAGGCTTTTCTATTTGGTGATAACATGTCACCACATTTTGTGCTTGATGACGTTTTTTTGTGCGATGCGATAATCCTTCACAACCGATGACAACTACGATTGCTAGGTGATGCTAAATTTTTATATATTACTTTTAATCATAGCCTATTATATGGTAGAGTAACGTGCCTAGCGTACGATAATGTGGGTTCGAATCCCACATAGGCTTACTATCAAATTTTGATGACAAGTTTAAGTGCAGTTTGGGGGTGGTTCTAGGTAAGGTGACAAGTTTTTGTACGTGATGAACAAATTAGAGTGCAATATTGGTGATACTAGTTTGAGAGGTGACAAGTTGTAAACACGATGACAAGGTTTTGTATGGGGGTTTTTGTACGTGGGGGAAAGGCAATTTTCTGTACTCGGTGACAAGTTCATATACGTTAACATGTTTGGTGGTGACAAGTTTGGGTGTGATGACGTCATGTTCTGGCATGTTTTTGTAGTTGTCACCAAAAAGAGTGTGACAAAAAGAGCCTATTTACCTCATTATTTCACCGCATGGCCTATTTACCTCATTAATGTCACCAAATAACCCACTTACTCAAATTCGTCTTTTATTTTTGAGAGCATATTTAATCTTGAGATTTAATTCAAATGATTTAAGATTAGATTTAGTTCGGGTCATTTCGGATCGGATGATTTCGGATCAGAATTAGTTCATTTCATTTCACATCATATTTAATGTGGGTCATTTCAAATCGGTTGAATTTCGGATCGGGTCTCAGGTCATGATCGGATGGTTCATCCGTCGTAGTTTGGGTCCAATTTCGGATTCGGTTCGGATCGGATCAAATTCCGGATTTTGGATCCAAACCACTTTTAGCCCGGTCTAAATCTACTGATGCTTACAAACGGATATCCGATCCGATTAGACTAATCGGAGCGAATATCTGGTTAAAAAAATTATAAATTAATGTTCATGTCCGGATATCCTATCCGAGTAGATGGGATTAGATCGGATATTCGTTTATGTATAAAACACTTCAAATTAAAATTACGACTTATATATATATATAGATTAAAATTAAATCAACTAAACTACTTAACCCTCATGTAACTACTTTATATTCTTTAATCATATATTTTACAAAAATATATATATAATAAATTATTACCCGGATGGGAGTGGGCGCACGTGCTCCCACTGGCCCCCGCCTTCCGTCCGTCCATGCCGCCCCTCTTGGCCTACCGCCCCTCCTGGCTTAACATATTAGCCGGTCCTGGGAGTGAATGTCTCAAGAAAGTCTTCTTCCTTTGTCTCTCCTATGCATAAGTCTCTCATCAAATCACGGCCGGCTAGTAGGGTGGGCCATTGGGGGCGGTCGTCATGGGCCCCCGAAAACTAAAGGCCCCGTTTTAGAAAAAAAAATATTAGTAAAATAATATTTATTAATATTAAAAAGACTCATTTAAGTATCTAATTTTAAAAATATTTTTGGATTATAACATCATTCCTATTCAAGCAATTGCGATACATTTTTACAAATTTTAGTTACTCTCCTTCTATGTTCAAGAGAAGATGAATCATATTTATTATTTAGGCTTTTGTAATTGTTTATATTTTATGTTAAATTTATACACCTTTTGCATAGGTATGGTTCTAAACAACTGTACTAAAATATTAATATCATATTAAGTCTATATTATTTTTCAATCTAGGAAATTTCTACGTACATAAATTTTTATAAATATAACTAGTTTATTTAGTTTTTAAAAAAGACCCTTATAAATACAATGAAACGAGTCTATTAGACGTGAATTTAATCTCCTTAATATTAACAAGGTTTGATTATAATTTATATTGCATAAGTTAGTAACTTTTTTTATAAAATATTTTTTTTTAATATTTAAAACAAAAAATTATATTAAGGGTCCTCAATTTAATTTCGCCTAGGGCCCCGAAAATGTTCGAGACGGGCCTGTATCAAATCATGGACTTGAATCCATTTCACCTTCCCTTCATAGTTTCTATCTACAGAACTCGTCCAGATATCGACGCATGACGTCCTCTAATGACCGCGCCTGACCTTGAGATGTGGATCATCCAAGGCACATTAGCATGGCATCTTCACAGTTCACGCAACTATGCGGATGTGATTACGCGCCAAATCCTCGTACTAGCTAGCTCCATACATGTTACTCGTATTACTTGATCAACTCCATTACTTTGCAAAACCCGGCCAAATTTCAGTTTTCATATATAAGTGGGAGTGGAAATCAATTAACCAACTAGTCATGTACGTATATAAATATACATTCTCAGGAACAACCAATATTATCGAGGCCAGCCAGGGAAAAGTGTATTAAAAAGCGGTAGAGAATTAAACTTGGTTTCCATCGATGTTCTAAAAACACTCCCGATGGTAAAGGATTGTCTAGTGCCTAAATGACTTATACAATTGTCTAAGTGGCTTGGACAGACATATTGATACCGCCTAATTAGGTGGGTTGAAAGACTAAATAGATAGGAATCGCCTAACACCTATACAAAATCTAGAAAAGATTTTAAGAGCACTGAATCCAATCTCTTTTGAAGCTCTCATCAGATTATAACACGAGGGATGCGTTGAATGATATGGGCATCTTCTCCCCCTCCTTTTATTCTCTCCTTGAATCTATCACCCATGTCGATAGCTTGAAAATGCTGCAAGGTGGCGATGAATTCCAGCCCGTCTGGAACCTTCCTCAATTTCTTACAAAAACTAATTTTTAGTCCCGTGAGCTGAGGCATTGCACCCCTTTCAATGCTCCATTCCTCCCAGTTTTCCAAGCCATATACACAAAGTTGTTTAAGCCGCAGAAACTCATCCGCACGACATGTCCACCGCTTGCCCGCGTAGGCATTTCTATATAAACTCATGACACTCAGATGAGAAAGCTTGCCTAAAGCTACGAGCATCGCTTCAGCTTCAAACCCCGTTCCCGACAACTCTAACTTGATAATGCTTGCGGGGAACCGAACACCCAGACCATCTCCTACCATTCTTCCATATAGACGCAACATCCTTAGATTACGGCAATGGATGATAGGCTCATCTATATTATAATTCCGCAGCGTAATTCCATCCATCCAACTCAACCTCAAGGAATGGAGATAGTCGGAGTTTAAGCTTGGGCATCGAAACGCCTTCTCCAGTTGTTCTTGGCTTTCTATATTAAGTATAGTCAACTTTTGAATGTTTGTGCTTAGACGTGGAAGCTCTTCCAATATCCAACTACCTCCCCTACAACTCACCTTTAGTGTTCGTAAGAGCTTGAGCGTATGCAACCTCAGCGTTTTCGCGTCAACAACGACGCGTTGATAAGGCATGCCACAAGGTAACCGAAGATATGTAAGCCCCTCTAGTTTCCATAAAATGTCCGGAATTCTTATCACGCCTCTAATAATAAAAGTGCTCCAGTCCAACATTAGGAGGTTACGTAGGCTCCCGATAGAGGAAGGCAACTCTGTGATGTTTGTGCACTTTAAACTAAGATACCTAAGGTGGATCAAACTCCCTATCCCTGTTGGTAAGGTGCTACTCGAAGTCATAATCCTTTCGAGACTTACAACTCTGAGTAAACTGAAATTCCGGTGTACTGCCTCCAAACCTAAGCTTTGACTTTCTGCTCTTAATGAGGAATCAAATCCGTAGATAAAAAGAGAATGAAGGTGATGACTGTTTGTCGGGAATGCATGTAGATCCCAGCACACACAAAAAAAACATCCTCTACTTAATTATATATTGTTCAAAGTAAAACTTAAATATTTCCTATATGAGGTTTCCATGTGTGATTTTAATAATTGAGTATGTAAGGACATGTCCAATTTATAAATTAATCTTACAAGAATGTAGATTGTTATGTGTGATTTTTATATTTTTAATTAAGTGTGATTATTCACCATATTCTATACGTAATACAATATAAGAAGGCTTGTTGAAAGAGTAAGACAAGTTCAATCCACATACCTGCTTTGAGAACTATAAAATGTAGCTCGACGTGGTTCTACCATGGTTGTATTGGAATTTAGAGCCTTGGGAGTGAATATCTCAAGGAAGTCTTCTTCCTTTGCCTTCTCAATGCATAAGTCTCTCACAAGATCATGGACTTGAATCCCTTTCACATTCCCTTCATAATTTCTATTCACAACAAGAACTAGGCAACGATGAACCAACTCGTCTAGATATTGACGTGCCACGTCCTCTAAGATGCATCCTTCATGATGTTGCTCTGCTCTGATGAATCCTTCGGCTATCCATGTTCTAGCTAGCTCTCCAACATGAATGTAGTGATCCTCTGGGTAACGCGCCAAGTAGAGAAAACACGGCTTTAGCTCATGGGACAAATCAACATAGCTCAGTGCTAACATGTCATTCACAGGCCCGTATAACTGTGTGCCTTTGCCTTGTTCCATGATTCGTGAGCTGATTGCCCTACTGACCTTCTCCCATTCCTCTAGATTTTCCTTATCGAACAAAATGCCGGCTAGCGCAATCACTGCCAACGGTAACCCTCTACACTTCTTCAACATCTCCTTCCCCAACTTTGCAATATACATTGTATTGCTAAGTTCTTGTCTATGTTTAAGGGCAATCTTTCTAAATAGATCCCAACTCTCTTCTTGGGTAAGACGCCTTGGCTCATGAGAGTAGGTGAGGGGTCTTAAATCAGGGTAGTTAACAACTTCTGCCTTGCGGGTTGTGACAATGATTTTCCTTCTATCACCTCCCATTGGCAAGGCTAGACAGATGTCTATTAGTGCCTTCGACTCCCATACATCGTCAAGAGCAATCAAATAGCTTTTCGTCTCCAAATATTCATAAAGCTTTCCTACTAGGACTTGATGGCTAAAAGAAGACTCGCCGGCTCCCATGGTGTCCCCTTTAACTTTGCTTAGCAGATCGACAATGATCTTTTGAGCATCCCATTGTTGAGACACCGAAACCCACGCTATGTAACCAAAGTGTTGTTTAACACTCTCATGGTTGAAGAGCTTCCTAGCTAGAGTGGTTTTGCCAGACCCGCCCATTCCCACAACCGAGACAACTTTAATTTCATGATACTCTTCACGAGTCAGCACCCCGACTAACTTGTTGATGTCCTCATCTAGGCCGACTACATGTTCTTCATGGGTATGTGAATAGGCGATTGGTCTCATCTTCCTTAACCTTGACGTTTTCATGTTCAACCCCTGCCTAGAATCTAACCTTGCCCCATTTTCACCCACATACTTTTTCCACATCTCCATAGTTTTATCTAGTCTCCCCATGATGGCTTCAATCTCACAACCAACTTGATGGGTGCGTGGAAGGGAGCTACAAAAGCATAAATACCTTCTCAAAAACTCTTCCATTGTCTTATCGGTTGAAGAATTCGCTTGAAGGATGTACGACTCGACCGCGTCCTCAGCATTATAAGCAATCTTTCTGATCTGCTTGATGGTGGTGCGACTCCGCTCGTTGACTCCTTCCTCATCGACTATGGCCTCCATATCCGTGAGGAAACTCTGCACCATCTCTAGCTCCTTTTGCAAGCTTCCAACTTGCCCTTCCACTCCACACAAGAACTTGGCTTCATCGATCAAAAGCTCGCCAATCTTTCTAGCTGCAAGATCAACAACGGAGGTGATCATACTCATGTTGCGAAATTTGGAGAGATATCTTGTTTTTGGAAAATTGATATGAGGGAAGATTTAGGAATTATAATGATGTGAGGAGCTGGCTGGCCTCAAAAGTCATAATGCTGTCTCTCAATTAGTGAAATTTATATGCATTTTGGACGCGTGCGTATACCGTGTGTCTATGTTCAAAGCAATTTTCTTTTTATGTGGTTGAAATTTGCCTTCGAGGGTTTATCTTGATATCGCATTATTGTACTTTGTGGGGGGCGATCTTTTTTTTGGTCAGAATGCGGGGGCTGATCATTGCACTACAAGTCAAGATCCCTTTATCCACGTATTTGTGTTTTTCTAGTAACTTTATATTTGAACCTATCATTTTCTTGGTTGTTCTAGATTTTTACAAAATTAACTTTTTATAAAGTAACAGTAGTGTATTAATTTATTTTGTATATTCATTATTAAAGAAGATGATATATGTATAATATATTATATATGGAGAGAGAAAAAAATGGAATGATTTGGCTATATGGCAGTAAGAAAATACCAAAAAATATCATATTTGCACACATAGCATAACCCCTCTCTCCACTAGTTGACCGACCGTTAACCGGCGTTGACCGGCCGTTGACCGACCGTTGACCGACCGTTGACTGTCATCAATTGTCACCACAAAGTGACAATATTCACACTTAATTGTCATCACAAAGTGACAATATTCACACCTAATTATCACCACAAAGTGACAATATTCACACCTAATTGTCACCACTAGTGACAATATTCATATTAATTGTCAACAAAAGTGACAATATTCACACCTAATTGTCACCACAAGTGACAATATTCACACCTAATTGTCAACACATAACAATATTCACACTAATTGTCACCACAAGTGACAATATTCACACCTAATTGTTATCACAAGTGACAATATTCACACCTAATTGTTACCACAATTGACACCTAATTGTCATCACCAGTGACAATATTCACTCCTAATTGTTATCACAAGTGACACCTAATTGTCATCACAAGTGACACTATTCAACAATTAACTAAAGATTATAATAATCACACCGAATATTATAGCTAAAACAAGACTTATGCATACAAATCCAAATTATCACACAAGTGACATTATATATCATCACCAATGTTATTAAAGGATTCTTGATAACACCTAATTGTCATTTGCAAGTGACAATATTCACCAGGTATATTGGTACAATTTGTTTAAGTATCATCAAGAATGTTTGAAAAAGTCTCACTAACAATTAGCAAGTACGGAGTGATCCAGATACACTCGTGAGATTTGATTAAACACGTTTTCTCATCTTCTTGCCATGCAAATATGTTTTCTAAGCACTTTCATGCCAAAAAAAAGAAATAACTAGATCTTAGGAGCTTAACTACACTACGGTTGCCATTGAGCATGTTTTCACAAGATCATGATTGCTGACCTGTATTCTATGGTATGAATTTGATTGGTTTTCCTTATAATTTATAGCCAACACAATTACTTTTTTCATTAGATAGAAATGAAAAAACTACGTATAATTTTCCTATTTGCTAGACCAAATAAGAAAATGACAATGGGAGAAGGAGAAGCTATATATAGACAGACATAGACAAATTGCAAGCCAGTTCCTTACTACAGCAAGTTCAAGAATTTACATTGCGGTAAGCATCACCTATTTGAGCCCATCCTCATCCACATCAACTGATTGCACACTAAATTGATAACACAAAAAGAAAAAAAACAGCTTATGAATAAGAGTTTAAACCTAGGGGCAATTTTTCAAACACCTTCCGTGCAAACTCAACAATGATAACATTTCAATGAGCTTTTTTTACCTCTCAAATAGTGAATCATCAATGGAGAGATAAACTCTGCTCCTGTACAATCCTTTGTTCTGGTTCAACTCCTGGACACCAAATCCGTGAGACATAATCCTCAACTCCATCTTTGGAAGTACCAAGCGAACTTCAAATTGGTTCGGCCTGACCTTTTGTTTGCGCTGAAAAGCTAGACTATCGGTTCGGCCTGTCCTTTCCAAGCACGAAAATCCACGATCGAGTCAAAATCAACCTAGAACCAAATATAAAGCGGAATCTCAAGCAAGTAGACTCAGATTTGGAAAAATTACCTCGGGAGTGAAACTGGCCATTCCGTCCTGAAGCTTCTCGGCGGTGGAGGCGGCGGAGCCGAAGGAGAGAGCGGCGGAAAAGAGCCGGAGGGAGTCGAAATCGGAGGAGAGGAAGAGGGAGAAGATGGAGTCGGAGGAGAACGAAGAGAGTGGATCGCCGGTGATGGTGGAGGAGAGTGACGGTGGCGGTTGGGGATCTTCGGCGGCGTCTTTGAAGGTGGAGAGCCGCTGGAGAGAGGAGGAAGGAGCGGCTTTGTGGTGGATCGTCGGTGGTGCCATTGGATGACGAAAGAGAAGCAACGAGAGAAGAGGCGTTTAAGGAGAGAGAGGAAGGTAGAGGAATATGTTTTTTTTTTTAATGCTATATCTGCAAAATGCTAATATTATCATCGTCCGGACAAATCACGCCCTTTATCCAGTCGCTTCTCCCAAATCTTTCAAAAAAATGTTGGAATGAGAAAAATATGAAATGGGTCGAAAGTGGATAAAAATTGAAATAGGGTGTTTGAGGTGTTGTTGTTGTTGACGCACGGGTTGTACATGGTGATTGGTGATGACTTAATTTATTTTACAATAATTTCATTCAAAGCGGCATGATATGTAGATTCTGTATCTCTCAATTGAGTGAAATTTATCTAACATATTCATGTTTACAATTATGGTTTTTTTTGGTCGAATTACAATTATTGTTGTTTAACAATAAATTGGTTATCCAAGAAAGTTGAACTCGTGATCTAGCTTACAAGGATTATGAACCATACATACGGCTTTCATCCAATGAAAAAATGATAATAAGATTTACTTTTCACACCAAATAAAAAAATAAGACATAAAGATCAAACTTGAAACCTTTCGAAATTCTTCTTTTGACATGCTAATAAGTCAGTCATGTAGGACACGTACGAACCCTCCTTGAAAGTTGAATAAAAACTTATTTGGTAGATTTTATGGCATTCCATAGGCTAATATTGATACAATGTAATAATGTACACAATTTGTCACTGAAAACATTATTTTCAATCTTATTAATGCCCATGGTATCATCGTGAAAATAAGAACATTTAGGTATACCAAGTCATTCCAAATTTTGAAAGTTTAAGAAAACTACCCTCAGCAAGTCACCAAGGAAGCCAACCATCCCACAGCTAAGTTAAACTCTACACATTCCTTTAAACTATGCATTTACCATTTCCATATTTTCCAATCCTTCGATTACATGAGTTGGAGCAGTTCAACCAACAACACCTCCCACACTCATCTCTTACACCATATATATGTAAAGTTGATCCCCAAACACAACCACAACCACAAAAAACAACACCAACTCTTGCACTTCTAATCCAATCACCACAGTTCCAAATCTCCCAAATGGGCAATCTTAATAGCATCAACTCCCACCATGCTGGAAAAGTCATCCTCCCCGATGGGTCGATACACGAGTTCCAAGAGCCCACGACGGTGGCCGAGCTAATGATGGAGCACCCTCAACAAGTGGTGGTGGAGCTCAACCACAAGCTAGAGAGGCTAGTTAGGCCAACCGCATTAACCGCCGATGATAAACTCGAGGTAAACAAGATTTACCTTATGTTGCCTCTAAGGAGAGGAAGATTACCTTCCTTTTCATCCCAAGATGCACAACAAATCCTTCTTAGAGTGAACGCGGTCTTACGAGCACAATCACTGGTTTCTTCTTCTTCTTCGTCGTCGTCAAGAACTCTTCGATTCTTTGCGAACATTCGGCCTTTGAATGTTGGAGAAGGTAACAAGTTTGCTGTGGTGCCTAGAAAAGATGAGGCGGAGGAGGACGAAGATTTGTGTGTTGAAACCCGATACGTTTCGGGGAAAGGATGGAAGCCGAGCTTGGACACTATAAAGGAGAATAAAGAGGGGAGGAAAGAGTTTCATTTGGTGGTTCTTGCAAGTAAAGTTGGTAAGAGGATTGAGACTAAGGGCTTGGTTTGGGGTTAAGGTACTTAGCCATGTATCTCTAGTAAGATTGTTAGGCAAAGCAAAGATAGTACTTAGGACATACACGATACGGAGAAGTCCAATAGTATGCAGCATTCCAAAAGGAAGATTTTATTTTATTTTTTACCTGGAGAAATATACTATAAGCACAAGATTGTGTGTGTAAACAAAGGCTTAGTAGTGCTGGTGCACATGCTTTACACTACTCGTGCAAATGTGTTATATTGTATGCCCACATTAACCCTTGTATATAAATTAACCCTTATATATAAATGCATTTTCTAATTAAAATACCAGAAAAAAGGCATAAAATCATACCCTGTATTTACATCTGTGTACAAAACCACCCTTTATAAATTACTAGTGTCAGTGCCCGTGCGATGCACGGGCTTTTTTTACAGCAGAATGATTGTTTCATTAGAAAGAAATCAAAGGTATTGATTGTGTATATCATAAAAATATGACCATGTTTTCATGATCCAATTGTTTATAACATTTCCATCCATGATATATGCGTAGTAGAAGTTAGACCAAAGAGTTTCATCATCTTATGATATTATAGTAAAACATTCATAAATTAATACACGATAAATTAATAAACACGGTAAGTTAATGTTCTTCTCCGGTCATGACTTGGGCCAGTGTAAAATTCGACGGTTTTCGATAAGATAATAATATAATAAATACTCGAAAAAACACTATAGAAATATAAGGTCCCAATAAAAGTATCAATTATTATAATGTGAAAAATTACATAAATATAACTAATAGAACTTTCGAAACTTCGTAAAATATGATTCTATTGTTGATTTTTTTCCTTAAAACTTAAATCTACTTGAAGTACATCTCTAACCTATATATAAGGAACGTACAATAACACCAATAATCCAAAATTTGGCCGCAAAATTGTCCGTGTTTTTTTTAGTGAACATGTTAATGTTAATAGTTTGGCTATGCTTTACGATTTTTGTAGTTGGAATTATGTTGCCAATATAATTTTTGTTGTCGATATGATTACACTACTTTATCTTAATACATTAATTATATGTTTTTAACCAATAATTCATGTGCTGTGAGGTTCAAGGTCGGATATTCATATCGACACGGGCTTCATGGTCAAGGTTAAAGTAACAAACTACTGTCGCACGGGCTTGCATTACGTCCTTAAATCTGTTTGCTAATACGATTTGAATATTGTATGAGTCTAGGAATTGTTTAAATCTCGATACAATATGAGTCAATTTTTTCTATTTTTTAATATGTGGAATCGATCAATTAAAATAACTACTTTATAAACCTATCGAATTTTTCATACCATGCATCCATGAAATTTTAGTGAAGACCACTTTTGAGATAAAAATAGAAAAACTCAAAATGTAGTATATTCAGTTCGGTTTGTTTATTGGCGATTTGTACTAAAGAATATAAAGTCCAATCCACATTGTACATACTGAGAATTATCCAATCATCATGATCAAAAAAAGATAGACAGAAAAGGGAAATTAAATGAGTGGAACAAATAGAATACTTACTGTAGTAATTAACCATGGGACTTACCGATAAAAAAAAATTGGACTTTGTAGTGCGTTGCAACTATGTCCAGACAATTGCTCAAAAAAAAAACTATGTCCAGACAATAAACCCTAACCGTGAGTCCGCGACCATCCATCCTCGCCACAGTCATCGGCAGTCCGCCATCCTCGGCTCCTCGCTTCCTCGCGCGGCCTCGCCTCCTCGCCACTCCTCGTAGTCGTCGCACCTCGCTCGGCCTCGCGCCTCTCGTCCGCGGTCTGCCTCATCGGCCTCGCTTCCTCGTTCGGTCTCGCCACCTCGCTCGATCTTCAGTCTCATTGGCGAAATCCTTGGCGGCGCCACCTTTAATCCTACCGGAACCGCCGCCTTCTACGCCGCCGGATTCTCCAAGGAGTCACTCTTCTCCATGGCTCTTCGTTTCCCCTCTCAGGTTTAACCTAAATTGTGGTCCTTGTGCCTAATTTGAGTCCAAATTTTGCTGATTTTGAGCTTCTTGTACGCCTTCTCTTTGACGTTTTCGGTTCTAGGGTTTTTGTGGCTTCTTCTGATCTTGTAATTGTGAATTTGTGATCTTGCTGATTTGGTATTTGGTGCCAGCAATTGAACTGTCTCCTTGATTTTTGCTTTGCATATAATTGCTTGCCTTGATATGTAAACTTGTGAATGTTTTTGTAGTCGCATATTTCTTGCCTAGAGCAACAATAATAAGCCGAAGAATGTTTTTGGTTTGCTCAGGACAAAGCGTAGTAATAACAACTTTGAGGCTAGTATTTGTTTTCCACCCGCTTGTTGCCTTCCATGGTGATCTTATGAACAAATATCAATGGTCAAGTATATAAGCTATGCCTTCGATCGACAATATACTTTGTGTTTGAAGCATCCACCAATCAATGATCATGATTGCCGCCATAGATTAATTAATCTATTTATTTTTTGCCTTTTAAGTGACAGTAGCTTTTGCTTAGGCTAGGCATTCTTTAGTCCAGTGATCACCACTCAAACTCAAGGTAAGTAATATCTCCCTCAGATCCACCAATTTAATTAATTAGTGGGAAGATATCCACTTTATTGGACCACCTAGAACAATAAGATAACAATGAAAAAATATACAGATGTTTAAGACAATATTTGCCTACACTTCATAGCTCTACGTAAACACTTCATAGCTGGAAAAAAGAGTGGTGTAAAGACTCACATTAAAGTTTATGTCATTGATATAATTCTATCAGAGAATCATTGTTATGCTTCCAATTTTGGATACAAAAAGATAACTGACAACTTTCCTTTGCCCTTGAACATGAACATACCACAGCCATCTTGAGCAAGCATGTATTTATGAGCAATTTAAGGAGTGGAGATTACTACACTTTTGGTTTTTGAATGTATCTTATGATGCCTAGCTCTGTACTTTGTAATAGTTTCATGATTTGAGCTGATTTCGTTCCTATGCTCTTCCATAAAGTTGAGTAACAATTACTGCTTCTGTTTGCATGGTTTTTGCAAATTCTGCATCCAAGAAAGATGGATCCATCTACTTTAATGGATTTCAGATTATTATAGTGGCAGAAAATCTGATATTGTTTCACCTCGACTATTTCCGAGAACATGTGAAAGAAGAAGTATGAAAGCAGAAGAAGGTAAATAGAGGATTGAGTAATCATGCTTGTGTCTAGGGCCTGGCTATGAAATATATACAGCTAAACAAATCTGTTATGGTGCAGGCCATGGAAGTTTGCAATAAAGTCTGAGAAGAGAATCGTGAAGAGAAAAAAGGTTACTTTGAAAAATATGAGCGCTACAAATTTTATCCTCTCGTGTCACACCAGATTTATCCAATTGAAAGGTAGGATACCTTGACCACCAATCAAACCCCAGGTTATAAAAATTTCTATCTCTTTATAAAGTATATTGCGGTCTCTTTTTTGTAAGCTCATGTCCCAACTAAATCTCATCAAGGTGCATAATATATAGTTGTTACTACATGTAGGAAGGGCCGCCATAAGAATGTTGTGCAATTTACTGGTGCTTGTATTCAACTTCCAAGCTTGTCCATTGTCACTGGTATCCAAAGAACCCTGTCATTTTATTCTTGTATGCACTACCTGTGAAAATTTTGCAATAAGCATTCTCATATAAACTCTTAAATGGTCGATGTATAGACTTTATGATTATTTACACAAACATAAGGGATGAACATGAAGAAAGATACCTACTACTCTTGTGCATTAGGAAAAATATATTTAACATGAAACATAATAACTTTGTTTAGATCATAATAATATATGGTATTCAGGTGAGAAGGACCCGACACCATAATAATCTATTTTGGATACCTCAGTTGAGGTACTTGTACCTTTTTAGTACAGACCGCCTGTCTGATTTTGTGCTTTGATGTCATATTTCAATACATTTAGTTAGATGCAAATGTTGGTCGATAAGCTGAAAATAGGTTGCATGTATCACAAATAAAAATCACTTACCTCACTGATATCCTGATATCCTTCTCTGCAAGCTTAATGTTAACACAGGTGCAGCTCTTCCCACCATGTGGATATTAAGTTTGGGACGGGGTTTCGGACATGTGTCAAGCGTCGACCATATTAAGCATGACATCAGGTAAGACACCATCACTATAATCATCCTGGTTAATTCATAAGATGTCAGCCATTTAACCACATAGGGTAAATATGCAAGAAAAGGCTGAAAATTTCACATCACCCAAGAAATATAGAATCTCCTCATAAGCATTATGGTCAGGAGCCAGTAGCTGAAAATTTCACATCACCCAAGAGAATTTTAGAACATTCAACTACACATGGACTGATAACAATTGTATTTGACAACAACAGAGCTCGTGGATATATATATATATATATTATAAGTCTAGAAGCTGGGACAGAAACTTACGGGAGAAGGAGTTTATATTATCTTTCTGCTCTTCCTCGTGTGTGTTCGATGACCTTTTTTTTTTTTTTTTTTTTTTTTTTTTTGAAAAGGTAAGAATTAGGTTGTTCTCCTTACGGAGGCCGACTTAGAGCATCCTTTCGGATGAGAACGTTAAGTTCTGGGTCATTCTGGATGGCGTCAATTGATAGACTATGGCCCAACTTGGCAATTTTATCGGCCACAGCATTACAATTCCTGCCAATGAAAGAAATTCTTACAGTCTCAAAATCGCGGAGTGAGACTGTGATGTCAGAGATGATCATATCAGTATCCCATGAGCATTGTTGTAGCTTTTTAACCGCATTGATTATGGTTAGGTTATCTCCTTCTATTTCTAGTTTTTTAATACCTAGTTGTTTTGCTTTTTTGATCCCTTCTCTAAGGGCAAGAGCTTCAATTCTAGCAACCGAAACATCTCCATACTTTGTGCTTGACATGGCGATGGTTTCTGCATTTGAACCTCTGATTATGACCCCAGTAGCCGTTGAATTATTCCTTGTTTTAGAGCCGTCAAAATTTAGCTTATAGATTTCAGTGGCCGGTTTTTTCCATCTTTCATTACTCTTTGTTTTTTTAGCCCTAGTATTCTTTATCCTTCCTATCATTGCTTCGTCTTCATTCCATTGTTTCGCCCGCTCCCAAGATTGAATTTGCGTCCTTATATAGCTAGTCGGGTCATGAATTGGCTCATTTGACTCCTTTTTGAATATGAGTCTATTCCGTTGTTGCCATATGCACCACCAGCTCACTGCGAGCTCATTCATTTCTTTTCCTCCTAGCCTTTGTTTGATTTCTGCGAGCACCTCCCTTGGTGTTTTATTATGATAATTTAAACCTCTTAGACATGGTTCTATTTTTGGGTTGATTTGCTTGGTTATCGTATGCGTGAGGGCACATTCTATAAACAGATGGTTGAAATCTTCATTTGTACAGTTACAAAAAATGCAGCCCCCCGGGACGGCCACATGTTGCATTCTCAGTCTATTCTTTGTTGGTAGACCGTCGTTATCAATTTTCCATAGGAAATTTTTAACTTTTGGGAATGTATCAAGTTTCCATATCCAACTATTACAATTTACGTTATAGTTGTTTATTTTTGTTATATGTTCTATAGCAGATGCGGTGGAAAACCATCCATTTTTACTTGGTGCCCAATACAGCCGGTCTTGAATTCCATGTTCTGGGATGGGTATTGCGTTTATCTTGTTCACAATTTCATTTGGGAGAAGTAGTCTAAGATCATTTAGTTTCCAGGACTTGTTTGTTGAAATAAATTCACTGACCTTCCTAGTATTGGTTATATCGTTTGAGTTCCTAGCAGACATCTTGAGCGTTTCGTCTCCAACCCATCTATCTGTCCAAAAGTTTATTGATCTTCCGTCTCCGACTTGCCAAATCAAGCCTTCCTCAAATTCAGATTTTAGCTTCATTAAATTTCTCCATTGCCACGATGCGTTAGCTTTGGGTTTGTAGGTAAAGAAATCATCGTTTTTAAGATATTTTTCTTTTATAATCCTTACCCATATGTTAAATGGTTCAGCAATAATTTTCCATAACAATTTCATTTGTAATGCTTTGTTCATATGCTCCATCTTCCTGATTCCTAAGCCTCCATGAGTCTTTGGTTTGCATATTTTGTCCCAGCTGATCAGTGGTTTGTAATGATGTCCTTTGTTCCAGAAGAAATCTCTGTTAATTTTATCGAGTTCATTATGTACTTTCGTCGGCAATATAAAACTTTGCATTATGTAATTCGGTTTTGTTGCTAGGTTGGATTGAATTAGAACCCTTCTTCCTTCTTGAGATAAGGCATTAGCTTTCCATTTGCTTAATTGCGCTTGCGATTTCCCAATGGTATCTTTAAATGTATCTTTGTTCATTACCCTATTGATAATTGGGCAACCTAAATATTTTTCTAGATTCGTCATTGTCATAATGTTAAGAACTTGTTGTACTCTTAGTTTTTGTTGGTTTGAAACTATTTTAGATGTCTGAAAAGTGGATTTGTGGTAGTTTTCTTTTTGGCCTGAAATAGCACAGTATTCTTCAACAATGGTTTTGACAGTTGTGCATGCATATTGAGTTGCTTTCGAGAAAATGATAATGTCATCGGCAAATGATAGGAAAGGTATTTTGGTCCCCCCACGTGCGAGCTCAAAGCCCACTGTTTTGTTTGACTCTAGGCAGCATTGTTGTAGTTTCCTAGCTAATATTTCCGTACCAATGATGAACAAATATGGAGACAAAGGATCACCTTGTCGTAAGCCTCTTTCTGGATAGAATGGATCGGTGGGACCATTGTTGACTAACACCGAGTACGAAACAGTTTTTACACATTCTTGTGTCCAATCTATGAATTTTTTATCAAATCCGAATTTGTTCATGACCTGAAACAAAAAATCCCATTCTAGCCTATCATACGCTTTTTCCATATCGAGTTTTATGGCGACCCATCCATCTTTGTTTTTCTTTCCTTTGAAGGAATGGAAGATTTCATGTGCGATTAAGACGTTGTCTTGAATTGCACGATTGGTGATGAATGCTCCTTGTAGAGGGTGGATGATTTTTGTCATTACTTGTTTTAATCTTTCTGTAATAATTTTTGCTATAACTTTATAGATTGTTGAGCATAAACTGATTGGGCGATAGTGGTTTGTTGAGTTTGGGTTATCACGTTTTGGCAACAAAGAGATAAATGTATGGTTGATTTGTTTTAGTATCTTTCCAGAGTGGAAGAAACTTTTAACCGCTTTAATGACTGAGGGTCCCACAATGTCCCAATACGCTTTGTAAAAGTCGGACGACATTCCGTCAGGTCCTGGTGATTTCTCTGATCCTATGCTCATTAAGGCATTTTTTATTTCTACATTAGTTATAGGTTTTGTTAGTTCTCTATTGTCTTGGGGAGTAATCTCTTCGTTTATTAGATTGAGGTATTCACGGAGTAGAGTTGTATTTATCGGTTCCTTAGTATATCTTTTTTTGAAATCCTTTTGGATTTCATTTCTTATATTCTCTTCTCCAGTAATTTGAGTTCCTTCAGATGTTATGATTTCTTTGATTACTTTCCTATTCCTTCTTCCATTAGCTATTTTGTGGAAATAGCCTGTGTTAGTATCTGTGAGTTTAATGTGTTTTGTTTTTGCTCTTTGTTTTCAGTATGTTTTGTGGAAATTCAAGATACATTCCTTCTTTTTAATTAATCGTAATTGTCTTTGAATAGCTCCTGGTTGTGGAAACTCTTGAATTTCCTCTTGTAATTTTTCAAGATCAGCTTCAATGTTACGCAATTGTTCGAAGATATTTCCAAATGTTCTTTTGTTCCATTGTTTTGCATGGCTCTTAAGAAGTTGTGTTCTTTTTACCAGTTGAAACATGTTCGATCCTCGGAATTCTACCCTCCAGGCTTGTTTTACCACATTCTTGAAGTCCTTCCTCTTAATCCACATTTTCTCAAATTTGAATGGTTGAGCTTTGTAATGCAACTCGTCGCATAGTTCAATAGCAATCTTGCAGTGGTCAGACGTGGAAAAAGCATAATGTTTTGTCGAAATGTTCGGATACCATTGGAGAATTTGGTCACTAACTAGGGTCCTGTCAAGTTTCTCATAGATATTATCTACTTCTGTCTTGTTTTTCCTCCAAGTGAATCTATTACCTATTATTGGTATGTCGACTAATTCGCATTCATCTTTAAACTTAGTTAAGCGAGCGAATCTAGAGTGTTCTGGGGGGTTACCTCCTTTTTTATCATTTGGCTCTTGAATTTCATTCAAATCGCCGATTACAATCACTGGGAGTGGTATATTTTTCAGTGTATTTGTTAGCTTTTCCCAGAAGCTGTTCTTTTTACTTTCCTGAGGTGGTGCATAAACCATACATATGGCCATGACATTTTTTGTTGTTAGGTTTGCGTACTTCAGTATTATATAACGTTCGTCATGTATTAGCATTTCGATGGTTTCATTTATTAGTTGGTGTTCTTTCCATAAAACGCATATGCCTCCAGATTTCCCATTGGCAGGCGACCATACAAGGTTGTCGAATCCTGAGCGTCTCCATACTTGATCTGACATAATTCTCTCAGTTTTCGTTTCCATCAGGGCTAGGATTTGAATTTTCTCTATCTTGCAGAAAGAATCAACCTCAGGCCAAAGCGATTTTCGGCCGAGGCCTCTACAATTCCAAGTACTGCATAGGAAAAAGATGAATGGTTTTAGGTGTGCAGTTCTAAAAATTAAATCCAAACATACAAAAAATGTATTACCATTGAGATTGAAGATTTGTATTGATCTTGTTGGACGTGGAAGCTTGCTTTTGAAAATGGTTCCCAAGATGTGGAATGTGATGCTATATATACATAGCACAATCTGTAACGTTTTGAGTTCATTTTTTTTTTGCACTAGTATTTAGTGTTGTTTTAATTACATTTTAAAACAGTCAAATTCATTCTACCGTTTCTGTACACAATATTATCCAAATGGCTATGGCTATTAAAGCATTGCTAATTAATGCAATTTTATTTTCGGCTTTTCTAATGACTATCATTGTATGTAAATGGATATTTGACCATTCAAATCCAAAAAAATATGCAGGAAGCGAGCCAATGGACATATGTGTAACGGATGGATGGGAAAGGTTTAATGTTATATGTGTAACAGATGTGTAATAGATGCATATGTGTAACAACTGATATGAATTAATATTTCATTCTCCTTTCTTTTTTTTCTTGGACTTGGTCATATATGTAATAGATGCATGAACGTTATTAATGGCCGCCCATTAATTCACAACCGTTATACTATTATTTTTTTTTTATCAAACCGTTAGACTATTATAGGTTGAAAGGTTTAATGCCCGGATGACCATTACTATACTAATTAATTTTTATTTTCATTGCTATTTGTATTCAGTAGTCTATAACGTCATTATATTGTAAATGCCGCCACATTAAAGTGGCGTTGACCAAACACCCGTTTTCATTATAAAGAGTGAAATGGGCCTTAATATTAATGAAAGAGGTGATTAAATAGGTTGAAATTGTAATATCATAAAAACATTGTTATATGTATAAAATGAAGAGCATATATTGCCACAAATTTTCCTTCTTTATTATATTATAGATTTTGCACAAAATCACCCATTATTGATATTTGCTTGCACTAAACCACTCATTATAAAAATTTTTATAAGAAAACCACCCGTAACGGACTCATTTTAATTAATTACACAATCAAGATATAATTACACATGAACGTGAAGAAAGTTTTTGCACAAAATCACTAAGTGATCATACCAAGAACCCTTTTTCTCTATATGCGTTAATAAACCAAAATTATAAAAATATCACTAAATAAAATGGGCGATCAAGATATTTTTTTGTACCCTATTTCATTAAATAAAATGGGTGAATAAACCAAAATTATTCACACATATAGAGGCAAAAAATTATTTCTATATGTGTAATTATTTTGCATAAAATCACTAAGTCATACCAAGAACGTCAAGAAATTAGGGTTGTACATGTTGCAACGGACTCATTGGCGAATTGATGTTGAAGGAGTTCAATCTCTATCCATGGTGGCCATCTGCCATGAATAGCTAGTTCGACATCAACAATAGAGAAAGTGAAGGAGTCAACCTTTATACGGAGAGTTCTATATTTAGCTTCTCATTAATATTAATATGATGGGGACACAACCAAAGATGTTGATAAGGGGACGAACATGAGAGTTGAAGGAGGATACTCATGAAGATGTGTATGAAAGGACATATGTATATGTATAAATAATACTTCATATACAAATAAAAATTATAAATTGATCTATATTTAAAATATGAATTGCTGAAAATAATAATATGATGTGGCAAATAATAATATGATGTGTAAATGGCATGTCATGTTTTTTGTAATATAAACTTGTTTAAAATTAAAAAAAAATGTTCAATATAATATGGCGCTGACATGTGGCAAAATCTGATGGCGTATTCTCAGAGCGACATGTATAAAATGTTAAGGTGGCGCAATGAAAAGACTTTAATCCTTAGTAGTTTTAAGTATATATAATAGATTCCTATATCATCCCCTCAAAGCCAGAAGTCTTCTTGATATAAAATTTCCATGAGGTCTTCAATTTCTACCCAACCATTCTTTACCTTATCCTCCATTATGGAGCCATACCTCACTTTCCAACCAGGCCACACTTTCCAATTATCTAGCTTCAACTCAGTTTCGTCGTTAAATTTATATTCCAAATCACTGAACCCATCAGCAATGTACTTGTCTTGTTCAAATATCAACACCTCATTCCAGAATTCATGGGCCTCCTTCATCCTAAAGCATTGTAGATCAAGGAGTAACTCTTGTGCCACTTCAGTTGGAGGGCCTAATCAGTTGCAGGGAGATAACAAGTCATTTTATAAGTTCAGAATATGAATACCACAATGATCAGAATTTCTTAAAGTTAAGGGTTGCTCCTCCTCTATGTCTATAAAAAAAAATATAGCAAACTACTAGTATATATGTGTACAAGTGTCAAAGTAAGGGTTATGGGGCTCCTCAGAACTTTCTTCATATGTACACTGGCTAGCATTCCACGTGAACAAAGTTCAAATAGCTATGAATTCTAACTACATATAGCTAAATTTCAGAAGATAACAACTCATTTTAGTTGAATACTTACCAATGAGAGGACAGACAATTGCATTCATTGCATTTATAAATTTTGGGGAGTGTTGGTAATGTTAGCGAACAAGTTCACTGGTGTGCAAGGGTAAGAGGCTAAGCTTGGAGTAGATGGTGCCATATTGTTGAAAGAGGTCCTTATTGACTGAAGGATGTGTAAAGAGCTGGATTGGATCCCTGATGGTTTCAATCTTGAACTACGACATACAATTCCATTAAATTTAGGAATTTCTTTACATAAATAATGAATAAATATAGGGAAGGATAAGTATAACCTGGATGTTGATAAAATCTTCCCTTGTTTCCGAGACCCTTAAACTAAGGGATCCTCGGATATTATTCAGCATCATGTGTCCATTAGTATTGAAAGCCACAATTATTCTCTTCTATATGCTAACTACTGCATTGATATGTGGTTGCATCCCTCCTGAGAGAGCATCATAATCCAACTCCATTTTTCTATACTGAATAATAGGAAACATATAATGAACTAAATGAAAATCAAAGAAAGTGCATTGCTACTAAACTAATAGGGTGAATTGCTCCTAAAAGCATAGGCTATCTAAAACTAAGCACTAAAAACAATTCGCCCATTTCAAATAAAGGCTGCAAGAACCTAATTGATTAATTCACAACTCAATTTGTCCATTTCAAATTCCTCAGTTTTCGAAAAAAATACAATAAACGAAATGTATACTTGGTTTAACATAATCATGTATATAAGTACTATAATCAATATTTATCAGTTTCTGAAAAAAACAGGTTTCATTTATTTTTAAAGGATATCTTTAATTTGTAGCATTGATTGTATTGTGATCTAATTGACAAATATTGTATACTCCATTCTATATAGTATAGTCATCATTCTTACCATCAAAAACCAAAGAATAATTTGTCCATTATCATAACCAAAACCATACTCTCTATCATTAATTTTTAGAGGAATTTAAATGAACCGTCAGTATTAAGAGTGGTAATTGTCTGCTTGGCTTTTCAGGTCTATTAGTTAGGGACATAGCAAAATATATATATATATATATAAATACTTAAATAGTACTCCCTCCGTTTCAAAAAACATGGCCTTTTAGACAATTCACGCATATTAAAGAATATTCATATTACCTAAACTACCCTTGTACTATAATAACAATCCTAACTAAAAGTCATGCATGTTGTTTATCAAAAAGAAAAAGCGTTCTACTTTTTCTATAATTGAGGTTATCATGAGGGGCATATCCGGAAAGAAGAGGGATAAAATATAAAATGGTCATGTATTTTGAAACAACTTAAATTGTCTAAAATACCATGTTTTTTGAAACGGAGGGAGTATTATTAGCCGTCTTTTTCTCTTTATCTTTTCCTCACCCTAATCCCTCTTTTACTCCCATTACGCTCTCTTTCTCAACTCAATCCCTCTTTCTCTCATCATGCTTTGGGATATCCTGGCCACCGCGATCTACATCACGGCCATCGAGGAGGCGGCGGAAATTGGAAGATTTGGATGAGGATTTAGCGGAGAAGGAGACGACAAGGTGGTTTGTGGTTTACGAGGATGATGGAGTCGGTTTCATGAAGGATCAGAAGAAGAAAGGACACTCACGATGATTGCGGAGGTGCCGGAGGCCGAGAAGAAGGCCAGTTTGATGTCGTCGTAGATCGGAGCGGCGGTCAAGAAGACGATGTTGGAGAGAAGCTTGTGGCGCCGACCGGAAGATGATCAGCATCTCCTCCGATGTATGAAAACGAGCCTCGGTTCATCAGGGAAGGCTTCTTCGGCCTCATTGTTCGCACTTTGCTACAGCTGGCACCACCTTCACTGTCGAGGCCGCCGTCATTGCCTCCACGTTCTCCCGATTCTTGCTCTCCTTTCTGTTATCGCACTCCTTTCCGATGTGATTTGACACGATTGTTCTCGAAACGTACAGGTAAGGCTTCAATCTCTTTGCTGAAACTGGAATTCCAATTGTGTTTTTACCTTCTGCTATTGCAATTTGGCAGTTGAGTACTATTGTAACACCCCAATTTCACAAGCATAAGGGTATTACCGCCAATGACCTCGGATTCCATGGTCCGAAGCCGTTTAAGGCTTGAGTATCGTAACACGAGAATAACAAAACCAAATCTTATTTTTTTTTTATAACAAAGTTGGATTCGGTTACAAAGGCTCTTACATCCTCCTATTTGATAATACAAAAGTAAAGAGTTGCAGCGGAGAAGATAAGTCTCGAAGAGAGACGAAAGCATGTGGGAACCATAAAGTATGGTCAAAGCAAAAGACGTTTTAAAGACTTCTTCCTTCCTTTCTTCCGTCATGTCTTCCTTCCTTCCTTCAGATCCTGATAACTCCGGCTTCCTTCTGAACAGCCTTCCCTTTCCTATCTGATATCCCCATAAAGGCAAGGAATACCAGCCAACAATGTTGGGAAAGAAAGAAGGGATGTTAGTCTAACGCGAGACTAAGCAAATGGTAGAATAAAGTTCGATTCTCAGAAAGGTTTAGACATGAGGGCATCATAGACTAACGGAAAACCGACTGATGCCCAACAGTCAAAGGTTCTTTATAGTGGAACGCATAAGGCTCTTTCAGCGAGAGGTTTAAGTGTTTGGCACGGTGTACGAAGGGTAACGAGAGAAGATAAAACTTCCTCGGGAATAGGACGTTATTAGGAGATAACGCCTAAGAAAGAAATGTGTTTATTAATTTGTTGGGAACTTTAATCATTCAAGAGTTTGAAAAGCATCCAACATAAATCAAATCGTATCAACCTCATCACAGCTCGAAGATGCCGACAAGGAGGTGGCCACAAGGACGTTTAAACACCTGAACCCATCTTGCCATTTTATAGGCGTTTTAACAACTCGAGTCATGCATTCAGATTGGATAGGCGATTGTCAATAATGTGGACCCGAAGTGATTTTCCAAGTTGTACTAATCACCCCGCGTTCATTGATTACTATGCACGAAGCACTAATCTTTCATTAGTTATAAATCAATGCACTTCACTTAATGACTTTTAGAGATAGGCAAGCCCTAATGAGGGACGAACCAAAGTGAGGAACCTAATCCTCAACACTTTGCAAGAGTGTTCACCTCTCTATTCGGAGAGAGGTAGAGTCATGACCCAGTATCAGGAGCCGATAACGAAATATACCTCCTAATACGTTATAAAGAGACAGCGGATCACTAAACCGGCAGTCCCTAACTTAAGCTAATCCAGAGCAAAGTCTCGAAAAGAGACTTGAACAATCAAAGGCCACACATCATCGGAGTCTTAAGTCCAAGTCTAATATTCGATAATAATAATGATAAACAATAACAATGGTCATTATTTCTAAGCATAATAATCCTGATCAAATTATTAGCAAACAAGTTTGTTCCCAACGATTATTTTGATAACGGAAAGCAATTTCACGATTATCGAGTAAGGAAATGAAGAACCATCCACTTGCCTTAAGACGTTCTTAAAAACGTTAATCGAGGCGTGAAGTTGAGGCTAGCAAGGCCCTAGACAAGGCCTAAGGTAAGGCAAAACACAAGGCACGAGCGAGGAACGGCCCGGGCAACGGCTTAGGACGACGCTCGGACACTAAGTGCAAGATATGCACTGGCGGCGGTCGCTGCCTGCTTGGCGGCGGGCGCTGCCCCTGGCGGCGGCGGTCACTGCCTCCTGCAGTGACGACGGCGCGACTTTGCAAGCTTCCTCCGATCGATTCCGGCCACCTTTCGACGAGCTTTTGCCAACAGTAGCAAGAAGAACACTTCTACTTTGTAATGGAAGAGGTTTCAGAGGGAGAGAGGAGAGATTTGGATGCCTTAATCCATCATCTTCAACCCCTATTTATAGTGTTCTATCTTCCTAATAATCCAAGAAAGAGAGTTGACATCAAGCCTAACAAGCCAAAAGGGGTTGACAAACCATAGTTGACATTGCCCAAAGGTGCTATGATTGGTCCCCAAGCCATACTACAACAGCTCCCAAAACCCCGGTGCCCACAAGAAAAACGTCCCGTCGGTCACTTGCATCTGCAGCAAGGCGGCGGTCGCTGCCTTCTGGGGACTGGGAAACGTTTCAGTAAAATCGGCATAACTTTTTGGATACCTATCGGAATTGCCTCAAATTTTGAGGGATGAAACTAGACTCATTTATCTACCATTAGGCTTTGTAATTACTCAGTTCCGAGCTCTAATGAAGGTTTTATGAATTTTTGAAGTTAAGGTGTCCGTTTAGCGTTATCCAACGCTACTCGGTTAATCGGGTGACCATTGCCCTTTCTCTTGTCGTTCCAAAGACAAAATTGAGTCATAAAACTAAGGAGAATTTCATGATCCATTTTATAAAATTTACGGATATTACAACAGTACCCCCTTAAAAATAGTTTCGACCCCGAAACTAGCCAGGGCCATAACAGCCTGCAAAAGGAAAGAGTACATCTTTAGAATATCCGATCTTGAAGAGGAAGTACAAGCGGTAGTACCCCCTTAAAGAACTCTGATTCTTTCTTTAAGATGACATCAAATCTGGGAAACGAACTTGCTCCTGTTGCACGGTTCCCCATGTTTCTTAGGTTGTCACTTAGTCTTGTGTACGACTTTGTTGATCTGTCAACATTCTTTTATCGATTTAAAGTGATAACGACGTAGTCTTCTCGACATACTCGGGGCCAAGAAGCTCCGTATCTACGTCATCGCTCTAATCACTTGGCTACGATGATACTAGTCATTCCTATCCTTATGACATTGCGAATCGTTCTATATAAGCTTTTGGTACGTGGACCTTATCAGCTTACTTCGTCATCCCAACCAGTGCAATCCAATACACGGGCTCGGGGCAGGAATTAACTTCAAGGATGATTGCTTAATCAAGCTTCGATAGAAATTTAAGGGCTTTCCCACTTGAACTAGGTTTTGAGAAGACCAAATGATGAGAGTCGAAGATTAATAATGCGTCATTTCTTTATGAACTTAGTACATTAATATAATCTTATTTAGTATTCCGAAGGATACATGATTGCCCAAAATCACCTAACAGATTTCCAAAAATGCGATATCTTCACAAGGAGGAATAATCGTCTTACAAGACCTAAACAACGACTATGGTCATGATACAAAAGGGTTTGAGAAAAGACTTAATCCTAGATCACAAGCTCCCTAAGCTTGGAAGAACTGAGAAGAGACTAACTACTCTTCGAGGGTAGTAGGCAAGTTGAACTGGTACATCTCGTACAACTGTTGTCCCGGACTTGCAGATGGCATCGGTGTCTTTCCCTTATTTTTCGTAGTACATGGTACTGAAGTGGTCAAGGTAGACCCAGATGGAAGTCTGTTACTTTGTGCAACCAACGCTGGCCCAGACTGACTTGCCCCTTCCTTGTTCAAACGACAGTAGGAACGAACATGTCCCTCCTTTCCACAGTTGAAACAAGTTTTCTTAGGTTTAGTACAGTCTCTGTTGATATGGCCTGGTTCACTGCAATTGTGGCAAACCACGAAACCTTTCTTTTGCCCAGACTTTTTAGAAGAGTCGTTTAGGAATGGATCAATTTTGCTTTTCTTTGCCCATTCAGACACTTGCGGTGTTGTAGACCGCTTGGATCCTCCTTGACCCTGATAGTAAGGTATCCCCCCACTATCCTTCTTCTTTTCAGCTTCACCTAAGGTGACCTCCCCTCTGTACGCATGGTCAACATACTCCTCAAGCGATAAGAAGGTACGAGTCATCATCCATGATTTGATAGTATCACTCATCCAACTATGGAGGCGACAACACTTCGGCTCCTCGGTGGCAAACTCCGGCCCGGCATATTGGAGCAAATGATCAAACTTCTTCGCCCTCTCCAGTACACTTAATCCATCCACCTTGGGATTATACAACTCATCTTGCTTCTTGTCTTGCATTGCAGACGAAAAGAATCGGTTCATTAATTTTCCCTTGAACATTGCCAAATTTAGTTCGGGATGGTTGAGGAGTTTGGAACTCTCCCACCATTCATTAGCTTCGTCCCTAAGTTGCAAGGCTGCAATTTGCACTTTTTCCACTTCGGTGCAATGTGTATTCCTAAGCAACTTCTCTATATGAGAGAGCCAGTAGTGGGCACTAGCAGGCTCTTCAGCACCATTGAAGGTCTCGGGCTTGAGAGAGAGAAAAAGCTTTAATATTTGTAGAACTCAGATGTATGAAAACGAGCATGGTCAGCTCCTAGGTTCACAACGGGAACCGCCTCTGTGGCATTCTGTTGATTAACCACAATCTCCGGGCAACGGCTTAGGACGACGCTCGGACACTAGGTGCAAGATATGCACTGGCGGCGGTCGCTGCCTGCTTGGCGGCGGGCGCTGCCCCTGGCGGCGGTCGCTGCCCCTGTTGGCGGCAGTCGCTGCCTCCTGCAGTGACGACGGCGCGACTTTGCAAGCTTCCTCCGATCGATTCCGGCCACCTTTCGACGAGCTTTTGCCAACAGTAGCAAGAAGAACACTTCTACTTTGTAATGGAAGAGGTTTCAGAGGGAGAGAGGAGAGATTTGGATGCCTTAATCCATCATCTTCAACCCCTATTTATAGTGTTCTATCTTCCTAATAATCCAAGAAAGAGAGTTGACATCAAGCCTAACAAGCCAAAAGGGGTTGACAAACCATAGTTGACATTGCCCAAAGGTGCTATGATTGGTCCCCAAGCCATACTACAACAGCTCCCAAAACCCCGGATCCCACAAGAAAAACGTCCCGTCGGCCACTTGCATCTGCAGCAAGGCGGCGGTCGCTGCCATTTTGGTGGCGGTCGCTGCCTTCTGGGGACTGGGCAACGTTTCAGTAAAATTGGCATAACTTTTTGGATACCTATCGGAATTGCCTCAAATTTTGAGGGATGAAACTAGACTCCTTTATCTACCATTAGGCTTTAGAATTACTCAATTCCGATCTCTAATGAAGGTTTTATGAATTTTTGAAGTTAAGGTGTCCGTTTAGCGTTATCCAACGCTACTCGGTTAATCGGGTGACCATTGCCCTTTCTCTTGTCGTTCCAAAGACAAAATTGAGTCATAAAACTAAGGAGAATTTCATGATCCATTTTATAAAATTTGCGGATATTACAACTATCGCATGTGCTTTGCCTACCAAATTGTTCATGAACTAATGTGGATTATACAAATTTACAAGGCACGTAGAATATAGAAGTGGTGGAAACTGAAATTGGGTGAAGAATAGTTGTTTTTCGGTGCAAAATAGTTTGTTTTTTTTTTCCTTTTTTAAATTCCTACTATTGTTCGTGGTTAATTAGGGGGAAGAAGACAGAGTCGTGGTCATCAGATTCAATTTCAAAGGAGAGGTGTATTTAGTTTGGTACTTTGTGTCATTGATGGATTGGAACTAAATATGGTCGTATTGGACTGTGTTATTTGAGTTCTTAGAACAATTCCACAAAATTTATCTTCAATTACTGTCAATGGTAATATCGATGATATAGTTGTAATTATTGGTGACAATGAATTGCGATGGTAGTGGCTAAGTGTCATTACTGTCAATCTAATGACACTTTGATGAATTATATTTTACTGATGTTATTAATATTTGGTGATGGCACTAATCAAATGTCTATTTTTTCGAATGACATTCTAGGTGATGATGATACTGCTTTGATGAAACTTTTTGTGCTGACACCTGATAAAACGAGTGTCATCTCGTGATGACAAAAAGAGTGTCATCTTGTGATGACAGAATGAGTGCCATCTCTCGTAATTAGTTGATATATTGGAATATACAAGTGACTATTTTTAAATCGGTTTTTCTATTGTGTGCCATAAGGACACATAATAAGCATACCAAAAATAGAAACTAAAGGAAAAGAGTGAAACCGTCACAAAAAAGATTAAAGAACAAAATTCTTAAATTTACCAAATATTTCCATTATTAGCTGCTTATTGTGTGGCCTAAGGACACACAATAGAAAAATCGTTTTTAAATATGTACTTGTGGAGAGTGATCACTAAATTTGATGAATATTGTCACTTGTGATGACAATTCAATATCTTTAGATAATATGGTGATACTGTGATAACAATGAGTGATATCAAAACCTTTTGATGACACTTGTGATGATACTTAAAAATTGTTTCGTTACTCTTTATTGATTTAAACTTATTGATAACATTTTGAGTAATGACACGTATTAAAAATCAAAATATAATATTTGAGTAAATGATACGTAAAAATAATTGTATTTGATTCTAATCTTTGTATTTGATAACACTTAGTTAATTTGAATAATAATTTATTAAGCTATTTGAATTTCTTGTCTAGTTTTCATCTATATAGTGACATTCTGGTAATGATATTTCACGAGTGTAACTAAATTTTATCGGGATATTATCACTCAGTGTCATCACTCAATAACAGTGATGACAATTAAAGTATCATCACTTTTTATTTAGTGATTACACTAAATCGAGTGACGACAATTAGAGTGTCATCACTTTATAGCAAGTGATGACAAGGAATCGAATGAACAAGTGATGACAATGAATCGAGTGGTCGATTATTGTCATTATTGTTGTCGAGTGCTAATTCTAAACCGAGTGATTACAGTCTTCAAGTGATGATAATGAATCGAGTGATCGAGGCATCACTCGATAAGTGTCAATACTGCTATCATCATATTGTCATCACTCGATAAGTGTCATCATTATTAACAAGTGATGGCTTTGAACCGAGTGATGATAGTCGTCGTCGAGTGATCATAGTTTTAAAGTGATGATAGTCAATGATTGGTCGACACCAGTCAAAGGTCGGTCAACTAGTGGAGAGAATAATTTGGGGTTTTTGCTATACACCTAATTTTATACATTTGCTTATAAATACTCAATTAGGATATATATTTATTACTACATACTTAAATCTATATAATTTTAATATACTTAATCCCTTTTTACTATTTTCCTATTGTGCGGTTGTGGATACTCTAAGTTCTAATCCATGACTAAATATAACTAAAATATTGAGTATAAATTATAATAATAAATTAATTAAAGCATTACCAACTATTCTAAAATGACAACTTTTTTAGAATGGGGGAGTGAAAGTATATTTTTTTCCGAGAAGACGTATACGGTATACAACATTAAACTTTCACAAAATTGGAGAAGCTAAAAACAAAATTTTTAATTCATTTGAGTTTACGGTGAGGACAAACCCTTATGGTAAGGAGTAATCTCTTCCGTTGATTTACCTCCTTACTTTATAATAAATTCTAATTTGGGTAAGTGGGCTGTTTTGGTAACAATAATGAAGCAAATTGGCCATGCGGTAAAATAATGAGGTAAATAGGCTCTTTTGGTGACAACTACAAAAACATGCCACTATGACATCACCAGTTGCAGAACATGACATCATCACACCGAAACTTGTCACCACCAAACATGTTAACGTATATGAACTTGTCACCGCGTACAAACCCCCTCCCAATTCCCGCGTACAAAACCTTGTCATCGCGTTTAAAACTTGTCACCTCTCAGCTAGTATCACCAATACTGCACTCTAATTTGTTCATCACATACAAAAACTTGCCACCTTACATAGAACCACCCCAATTTGCACTGAAACTTGTCCATCAAAATGTACTAGTAAGCCTATGTGGGATTCGAACCCACATAAATCGTACGCTAAGTACGTTGCTCTACCATTTGAGCTAATAGGCTATGCTTAAAAGTAATATATAAAAATTTAGAATCATCTAGCAATCAAAGGTGTCATCAGCTGTAAGGGATTGTCACGTCGTACAAAAAAAATGTCACCAAGCACAAAATGTGGTGACATGTAATCACCAAACAGAAAACCCTAAATCACGTACAGATTTTGTCACCGCATAGAAAACATGGTTGCATTCAACATGCCACCGCGTACCGATTTTGTCACCAAACTGAAAACTTGTCATCACGTATAGATTTGACTCTAGATTTTGTTTACAAAACTTAAAACCCTAGATTGCGCACAAACCTTGGTGACAAACATAGAAAACCCTAGATCACGTATTAATCTTGTCACCGCAAAGAAAACTTTGTTACCAAACTAAAACTTTGTCATCGTATACAGATTTTGACTTTAGATCTTAAAAAATCATAGATCTATATCTAGGGTTTCTAGATCTAAGATAGTCGCCACGTATAGATTTAGATCTAGATCTATGATTTTTCTCGATCTAGGGTTTTTTTAGGATTTTTGTCATTGGTTTTTGTAGATCTAGATCTATAACAAAATCGTTGATCTAGATCTAAATTTTCAAAAAACCCTAGATCTAGAAAATCTAAAAAAAAAAAAAAACTAGATCTAGATCTAGAGATATACATACCTTGAACCACCTCGTCGCCCTCTTCGGCCGCCCCATCACCCTCGTCGGCCGCCCCGTCGCTTTCGTCGGTCGCCGCGTCGCCCTCGTCGTTGATATCAATGGATGAAGAGGAAAGAGGGAGAGGGAGATATGAGAAGAGGGTGGGGAAGAGGAAAGAGGGAGAGGGAGAAATGAGAAGAGAGGATGGGTTGGGAGAGAGAAAAAAATGGGAGGAGGAGAGATAAATGGTGGGGTGGAGGGTTTTTATATTGTCACCTTAGCCTATTTAGCTCACAATTTTCCTCCTTAGCCCATTTAGCACATTTTTACCCCCAAATAGCCCCCCTCACCCCATTCCCTCTATAATAAATGGTTCATATTATTATTTTATTTTATTTTTATTTTAAAAAAAAATCAAAATATCATTTTTTTATGTTATTTCTTTATTATTTTTGATTTATTTTTGGTTTCAAAAAAATTAAATAGTATAAAAAAATTGAACTTATAGTAAACAAAAAATGAACTAACAATTGGAAAAAAATGAACTTATTGTATAAAAAATTAAGCTCCTACAAATTACAAAATTGAACTTCTAGTACATGTAATTGAACTTTTAACATATTAAAATGAACTTTTGGTTTATAAAAATTGAACTGCCACATTTAAGGGTTATAATTAGAACTGTCAATCGGGTCGGGCGGGTTCGGGTCGGGTTGTTCCGGGTTCGGGTTGAGTTCGGGTTCGGGTCAATCGGGTTACGGGTCAAACTGGGTCGGGTCGCTTCGGGTCGGGTCGGATCAACCCAACGGGTTAAGAGTATCAATTTTTTGACCAAAATTTAAATAAAATATTATTTAAATAATAAAATATAATAACAAAATATTATTTTTAAATATTTAATAATAAAATATATCATAATTTTCTAAAATAAATTTTATATATTGTAATATAATTAAAACCTTTGGGTGCACAATTACAGGTCAACCTATCATTTCATTATATTAGGGTGTATTCTCAAATAAGTTTTCCGCCTTATAGATTTCTTGACCCAGCGGGTTCGACCCAACCCTAACCCAGAAATTTTTGGGTTTACCGGGTTCGGGTTCAAACTGGGTTTCGGGTTCAAATTTTCGGGTTGAAACCCAGAAATTTTGGGTCGGGTCGGGTTTACGGGTCGGGTCAGCTTTTGACAGGTCTAGTTATAATCATTTTTTTCAACCAAAAAAAAGTTATAATCATTTTTTGTGAAGAAAGATATTTTTTATCTATTTTTATTTTTTTAGTATTTATTTATGTATTACAATTGTTATTTTGTAGCAAAAAAAAAAGTTTTGAATTAATAAAATATTAAACTAAAATAATTTTATTTTTTTGAAAATCAAATTATATATAAAATGAACTCAAAAGATATAAAAATTGAACTCATATAACAAAAAATTGAGCTAATAGTAAACAAAAATTGAACCCATATAATATTGAAAATTGAATTCATAGTATTTATGAAATGAACTTTTAGTATATTATTTTGATTTTTTAGTGTATAAAATTAATTGACGTACTTAAGTGTTCTAATGGTGTTTTTTAGAAAAGAAAAATAATATTGTTTTCGTAAAAAAAAAAAGATTTTTGAAGAAAAAAAAAATTGGACCATCTTACACGGTAAGAAGCTAATACTAATAGATGGGATTACTACTTATCACAAAGAGTTGTCCTCGCCATAAGACTAGTCCTCACTTGAACCAAAATCTATATGGATATATTATAAATATAGATATTCTTTTGATAGATTCTTTTAGGGTAAATCTAAATATTTTCTTAATTAGTACGATATTGATAGGTTGTAAGATATGTATTATTTGGATAGTTTATAGAGATAAGATATTATCTTGATAGATTATGTATATAGATTTTATTTTGATATATTAATATATGATAATTAGATAAAGACATATGGAATTTTTTTTAATTGTAAAATTAATAAGGATATAACATTATTGAAATATAATTGACTTATAATTAATTGAATATAGGATGGAGTTAGAATTAACGTAGAGGTTCAAAATGACTCGACTTTAATATATAGTATAGATTATTTTAATTTAGAGTTTTTGTCATCTACGTACTTTATACTTATACAGTTACACCCTTGTACTTATTGTTATTTTTTAAATACGGGAAGAATTATAATGGTGATTTTGAAACATGGAATTAGATAAAATAATAATAGGGATAATTATACATATTTATTACTTTTCTTAAAAAGTATAAAACTACTTTTAAGAAACTACAAATATTATAATAAGTATTACAAAAGTCAGCCTTGTTAGGAGCGGCCCATCCATGTATAACACATGCATTTATATCGTTGATGATAACATTGAATGTTGTATCGATCACAAGCCCATATTCTGAATATTAAGGCTTTTCTTTCTCTTAGTGTGTGGAAGCAGATGAAACCATTATTAACCATCCTAGCTATGTCGATCGATCTGCTTCTTTCAATGGATTTACTTACATACCCATCAATCTTCTAACATCCTCCAAAACTTGTGGTGTATATGCATGCACACTGAAGCAGTACTGGTGTTCCAATATAATATAAATGTGTGTATAATCTTAAAATGTCATTATGTTACCTGTAGACCCGTCAATCGGGTCGGGTCGGGTGGGTTCGGGTCGGGTCGTTTCGGGTTCGGGTTGAGTTCGGGTCAATCGGGTTACGGGTCAAACTTGGTCGGGTTGTTTCGGGTTTTCAGGTCGGGTCAGATCAACCCAACGGGTCAAGAGTATCAATTTTTTGACCAAAATTTAAATTAAATATTATTTAAAAAATAAAATATAATAACAAAATATTATTTTTAAATATTTTAATAATAAATATATCATAATTTTCTAAAATAAATTTTATATATTGTAATATAATTAAAACTTTTGGGTGCACAATTACCCGTCAATCTGTCATTTCATTATATTAGAGTGTATTCTAAAATAAGTTTTCCGCCTTATAGATTTCTTGACCCAGCGGGTTTGACCCGACCCGAACCCAGAAATTTTCGGGTTAACCGGGTTCGGGTTCAAACTGGGTTTCGGGTTCAAATTTTCGGATTGAAACCCAGAAATTTTGGGTCGGGTCGGGTCAGCTTTTGACAGGTCTAGTTACCTGTGTAATTATGTAAATGAGTGTGCATGACTGTATAGCCAACTAGACATACTTTATAAACATGCATGATTATATAGTGTGTACTTATATTATGATAGATTTCACCAAAAAAACTTATATTGTAATAGAGCGTACATAATTAAATAAGCCCAGCCAAAATGGTCATGCACTCATGCATACTCAGCCTCATATTGTTATCCGCATTCAAGTTAAATACTCCGTATACGATTACCGCTGTTCGGTTCTAAAGTCTTGTGCACTTCAAAAATAAATTCATGCACACTTAATTAATGGTGGGAAATTGACCCCTCCAACGACTCTTGTACACCCATCAAACCTAACCGAGACAAAGATATAATATTACAAAAACGACTTTGTAGTATATAGTGGAAATGTATAAGGCTAATTTATACGTGTGCATCGGGACTATTTAATAATGAGACACCTACACACTCTAACTTACACGTGTGACACTACCCACACCGACTCTCGATCGAGCCTACCTAAGACTATTGCTCGATCTATCCTACCCACACTTGATTACTCTATGTTGAGTGATGCTCTAAAATGAGCTACAATATATATATATATATATAATATAGCTAGAGAAAGTTGGCTAACACCACCGACTTTCTCTTCCTCCTAAGTAGATATTTATAAAGCATATCCTAGAATTCTCTAGAATTACTTATATCACCTTTACTTCCTAAAAGTTCTAGATCAATCCTTACAAAATTTCATCACACATTTTTTTGTAGTTTCTAAATCTCTCTTTTCACTTCTTGCACTTTCAATCTCACTACTCAATTAGTTTTGGGCATTCAATCTAGCCCATTTAATATTTGGAAATGCTAATTACTCTTAACAATTCCTCCCTTAATTAATATTTTCAAATACCTCCATCAAATGTAACTACGTACACTTCCCGGTCTCCCGCCGCCATGTGATCAAGCACCTCCTTTCTCAAACACCTTGCCCCACTCACGTCATGAAGAGTGACTTTTACCGTCATCATGCAAACCTCTTCCTCGTTTGCGGTACCTACAACCGTCAACTTCGCTCCATCATTTAAGTTGCGGTGACCGAACTCTTCATCTCTCCTCAAGGTGTCATATAAGCTTAATCTCCACACACACACATCGAGGCGGCATGTATCAGCCACACAATCTGGGCAACCTTTCAACTCGTTGCCAAGCAAACAACATCATTCTCGCGAACAACACATACCATATTGGCGTGCCGGTCACCAACACTCGTCCACAAGGACCTCTCTCATCTCCTCTAGGTCCTCCCTCAACCACAGACATCTCACTCGCATGTGACCGTTCACTCCATCTTGGTCACCATGCCCACTTGACCGGTACGTTCAACATTCACGACCAATATGTCTCGAACCAACTCCGTCGTCACAACGTGAAGTCAATCTTCCCATCAAAGAGTGAGATCTCGAACACATCCTCATCAAGTTGGCCGTCAACACTAGGGTTGAGCATCGGTTAAAAATCAAACCGAATCGACAATAACCAAACCGAACCGAAAACCGAATTTTGACATTTTTGGAACCGAAAACCGACGGTTCGGTTTCGGTTGAAGTCGGATCGGTTTCAGCCTAAAACCGAAAAAACCGAAAACCCACAAAAACAAAAGAAAAACCAAAAAAAAAATGAATAAGCCTACAGGCGACAGCCTAGGTTCGACGAGGTGGGTCGGTGGTCGGAGACGACGCGCCTGTGGACGAGGGGGCCAGAGACTATGCGCGAGTCGACGAGGAGGCATCGCTCCGGCCTGGGACACGGCCAGGAATCGTCCGATCTGTTTCACGGGAGGCATCGCTCCGATCTGTTTCACGGGAGGCAGATCTGTTTCATGGGAAGCATCGCTCCGATCTGTCGGCCTCCGCGCACGCCATGAGCGTGTGGATGAGGTGGACGCCGGCCTGCAGAGAGTCGATGACCACCGGACAGGAGATCTCTGACAACGGGGTCGACGATTTGGTGGACGACGACGATGCAGCATTCGGCGGCGCGGCGAGTCGGCGACGAGGAGAGGTCAAAGGAGAGATCCGACGCCGGGAGTCTGGATCGGAGAAGCGGAGACGGCCAGCCCAGTAATACATTAATTCTGTATTTCTGAGAAATGAGATTGATAACTCGAGCTAATGTTCAATCGAGGAACAACAACTCGAATAACTAACCCAGTGATTGATAGAGAAGGAAACACAATCACCAAAGAAAGCTAAACATTCGAACAAAGAGTATTTGAGAGATAAAGAGATAGAGAGGGAATTGGGAAATTGTATTTCTGAATCTGAATGAATGATTACAGCTTCGCTCATAGCTATTTAAAGCTTATGCTCAAAACAGAATTTAAAATGTTTACAGGATTATGATACGTGGCCATGTATGAGCCATTGATCAATCCTAAATTCCTAATGCAAAAATATGACGAAATGTTGTGTAACAAATCTCCCCTCTTTTGAAAACCTTGACCACAAGGTTATCAACATTTCCAATGTCAACATTTTCCATTGAAGAATTTGCTCAAGTTTGAGTAAACCAAAGCATACATCATCCACACCTGCAGCTGTATTTATCCACTTAGTCCTAGAGATTTTGCAGCAGACTAAGTCAACTAGAGGCATTCCTCCTTGCATATGACATGAACTATGAATTCCCAATAAACTCCTTGAAATGCTTTCATAATCAGCCACATTTTCAAACCAGTTATGGCATGTATCAAAAGTCTAAGTGGCAAATTCTAAATGCCTACTATCAGAGGAAATTAGCTCCACAGGAAACTCACCGAAATTAAGCTTAGGCATTTTGTCAAACACTTGGTGTGCGTCTTTAATCTTTCCTAAAAAAGGGCCTTCATCTAAACAATTCATGTCTTCCGATTCCTGATCTGATTCCTCTGGTGGTGTTCCAAGGATGTTCCGGTCTTGTACCATAGAATTCAGATTCGCACTTGCAATCCCGTTCACATTGCCTTTAATGTCAGCCCCAAAAAACCCATTGTTTGGTCCATTCTGACTTGAAATGTCAATTGTTGTCGATCGAATTTTGGGCAAGAACACCTTCTCTGGCTTATCTGACCGCTGTAATTGTACCATTGGTTGTTGAATTGCTAGAGCACTTTGATGGTTTTGGCTTAAGCCCCCAATTTCTGGCTCCGTTTCTTTCACTAAAACTGGATGATCATTGAATTCTTGCTTCTGTGTGATTATCGCCTTTGCTTTCTTGGTGCTTTCTACAATTGAACAACCTTTTTCTTGTTGCTTCTTCGAAGAGATACCCTCAACTTCTGAATCTTTGAGCTTGGCGATTACTTGCGAGACCCTCGTCTAATATTTTCTTGAATCTTCAGCCTCCCTGTTCCTTTTCGTCTTTCGTTTATCAATTCCTTGAATTTCCAGCTCTCGATCACTCTGGACAGAAGCTGAATCTGGCTGCGTAGATCGACCTTGCATCAATTGTGGGGTCGGATCTGATTGGAGTGGACGCCCTTTTGGATAAGCGATTTCATACACTGTTCCGTATGCATAAGCGTGGCTCACCGATTGAGGTCGAATAGATTGCACCTCTCTCTTGGTATCCTCCTTTAGTCCAGCAATGAACCAACCGATAAGGAATTCCTCCGGCAATTTGATGCATCTTCGAATGGAATCGAACTCCTCGTAGTAATCCTTGATGCTCCCGTTTTGATTTAATTTCTTCAATCTGTAAATCGGGTCTTCTTCCATGGAAGCACTCGCTGAATACCTGGGATACGTCATTGATGAACTCATTTCAAGAACCAATTTCTTCAATTCGCTAATTAGATCCGCCATTGTTGAGCCAAGGAAGGAACGGCTCTGATACCTTTAATACAATAATTCTGTATTTCTGAGAAATGAGATTGATAACTCGAGCTAATGTTCAATCGAGGAACAACAACTCGATTAACTAACCCAGTGATTGATAGAGAAGGAAACACAATCACCAAAGAAAGCTAAACATTCGAACAAAGAGTATTTGAGAGATAAAGAGATAGAGAGGGAATTGGGAAATTGTATTTCTGAATCTGAATGAATGATTACAGCTTCGCTCATAGCTATTTAAAGCTTATGCTCAAAACATAATTTAAAATGTTTACAGGATTATGATACGTGGCCATGTATGAGCTATTGATCAATCCTAAATTCCTAATACATAAATATGACGAAATGCGGTAACACCCAAGCCCCAAGGAGTCGATCGAGGAGAAGTCAGAGGAGGGATCCGGAGAGTGCGGGTGTGCGGCGCTGAGCGGAACAGTGAAGAACTTTGAAGATAATGAAGCATCAACCCTAATTTGAGAAAAATGTTTTTTTTTAAATTCGGTTTAACCGAACCGAAAAAAACCGGACCGAAACCGAAACCGAAATTTTCGAATTACTTGAACCGAAAACCGAACCGACTAGCCTGGATTTCGGTTTGGTTCGGTTCGGTTCGATCGGTTCGGTTAAAATTTTCGGTTCCATGCTCAGCCCTAGTCATCACGCCAACACGAGATCCTTCCACCAACGAGTTTTACCCGTATCTCCAACAACGACAATCTCACCAACCTTGGCTCTGAAACCACTATTGGGAAATCGACTCCTCCAACGGCTCTTGTACACCCACCCAACCCAACCGAGACAAAGACACAATATTACAAAAGCGACTTTGTATTATATAGTTGAAATGTACAAGGCTAATTTATACGGGTGCCTCGGGACTCTTTAATAATGGGACACCTACACACTCTAAGGCCCCGTTTGGTTCCATTGCTATGGAATGAGGAATGGGAATGGGTCATTCCAAGATTTGTGTTTGGTTAGAGAAAAAAATGGGTTCAGATTCATTCCATGGATTGGGTCATTCCAAGCCCAAAGAACAATTTGATTCCATCAAAAAAGCTAGGGTATCACCCATTCCAAAACAAGTTACGTATTTCATCTCTGCCTCCCTCCCACTACAACCGTTTCACCATTTTCACGCTCCACCTCCCACCGCTTGAGTCTTGGTGTCTCCGACGTCTTCTCCGGCGACTTTCCGGCACCACCCCTTGTACCTGCTTCTTTCTCGTCCTCCCCTCCCAGATACGTTACTTGAAGTTTTTTCGGATCTAAACCTCTTGGACCAAAATTTGTACCCAAAATTGGTGTAGATTTAGATTTGGCTTCAATATGTGTATGTATCCCAGCCTAGTGCATATGTGTACGTATCCCTTCAATATGTATTTTTTGGTTGAAGTTTTCAATTTCACATACCCTCTGTACTGGTACTTGTGAGTGCTTTGCATATTCTTTTCAATTTCACCTACCACCTACAAGTACTTGTGAGTGTTTGGTGTTTGGGATAATTTTTTTTTTATTGTCCCTTGAATGTTGATGTATTAGGATGTGATATTGAATCACTTGCAAAACACTTTGATAATTATTAGTTATTTTAATATATTTAACATGCAAATTTCCATTTAAAATATTATTCAGAATTTGATTCTTCATTCCAACCTTTGTAATCATACCAAACAACAGTTTTTAGGAATTACTGATTCCGACAGCATACCAAACAACACTCCTCAGGATTGACTCATTCCGATTCCTGATTCCATTCCGATTCCTGGATGTATACCAAACAGGGCCTAACTTACACGTGTGACACTACCCACACCGACTCTCGATCGAACCTACCCAAGACTATTACTCGATCTATATCCTACCCACACTTGATCACTCTAAGTTGAGTGATGCTCTAAAATGAGCTACACCACTACATGTATATAGCTAGAGAAAGTTGGCTAGCACCACCGACTTTCTCTTCCTCCTAAATAGATATTTATAAAGCATATCCTAGAATTCTCTAGAATTACTTATACCACCCTTATTTCCTAAAAGTTCTAGATCTATCCTTACAAGATCTCATCACATTTTTTGTAGTTTCTAGATCTCTTTTCCCTTCTTGCACTTTCAATCTCACTACCCATTTAATTTTGAGCCTTCAATCTAGCCCATTTAGTATTTGAAAATACTAATTACTCTTAACAATTAAGAATATCGTCCATCGAATTGTAGCATCATACGTATATATACTCAAAATCTGAAAAATTACAGTTTGAGCAAATGTAAGTAAATCTATGTATATTGGGGTCGAATTTTTTTTCATATTTTCCTTTTAATAATCTTTTAATATGATCCGTGAATATCTTCAAGATCCAATGATCATAGTGTATTTGCAATATATTCTCTCCTCCGCCGACTTTTTCAAACTTAATTATTTCTCTAAATATTTAAATGAATATAGTAGTAAAAATGGTATACCGTATCCATTTTTCTCTTTGGGTTAATACGTGTGAGTAAACATTCATGAATAAATCCATATATTTATGCTTTCTTTTAATTTAATCGTAGGGGTCTAATTCGGCCGGTTTTTTTATAATAAGAAATCCAAATATTAAATATTGATGGAGGTGATTATTCAAGGTAAGTAACAGGTGTCATTCGATCGTGTGAACCTGCAGGTTGGCCGGTCCGTTCAACTACGTACAGCTAGTTCCGATCGATCCATCTTTAACAAACGTAACTTTGGTGATCGAGACATGAATAAATTGAAGCTTTTTTTGCAAACATACTACATAAAAAATAATTGAAAAGATATGAGAAATTATTTGAAGTAGTTTAAATTATCGAATTCGGGTATCACATGAGCTTTATAAAATTCACTCCCCTAGAATTTTGGGGAGTTAATTTGATATAAATTAAATGTCATTGACTTTAAATGAACGTGCAGCCGATCTTATTAACAAGCAACTAGCTAGAATAATACTGGAGTACAACGAAATAAGATAATGCAACTACGAATCATATTTCAACCCCATATTTTGTGGAGATACTACCCAGCTGGAGGCATCATAAATTGCTGTTTGGAGGTTGAATTTGGCATGTATGGCATAGCCGCATAGGCCCATTTTTTATTTTGAATAATTGGACTTATTATACTTACGTTATGTTATTTTATCCAAAATTAATGACCGGAAACCAAACCGAACCGAACCTGATTAGTTCGTCAGTCTAATTCAAGGTCTTCATTGCATGAATTAAGATTTGTTTTTGAATTTACATGGATATCCGAGACTACTAGCATCCTCGATTATTCCCACAGGCCATGATGTTAATGTTAACGATCATGTAAGCCTCCAAGAGTCCAACTTGTCACGAAAGGAACTAATTAGGATTTTTGGATATTAATAAGGTGCCTTAATTTGCTAGCCGGCGCGACCACGTCCTTGAGCGGTTTACATCAGGCTTTAATCGAATTACAATAATTGTACGTTTTCCAAGCAAGTTGGATTCATACATTAATTTAAGTCACTTTCCAAACATTATATATCGAGTGACTAATCAATGGTGAATGCTAAATCAACACTTGCCGTTAAGTCAATAGTGAACGCTAAGTCAAGTGACACTTGCCCAGTCATAGAAGAGCGGTGTCCGTGAATCCGTGAATCCGTGATTAGATAAGTGATGTGTCGAGTTTTTTTAAGAGTAATTTAGATATAAGGTAAGAATTTGTTAGTATCCAATCATTTGAGCCTTTTCGAGGTGTATAAATTTCTACTTCTTTTTTAATGATCTTCTCGGAAACGTCTCTTTACCTTGAAGGGTCTATAAAATAATGGACAAGGGGGTGAGGGTCTCCTTAATCTACCTCCGATGCTTAAGTGAATAAGGGAAATTGTCAAAAAGCGTTCCGGTAGAGCGATGTAGGCTTAGCCTTCTCTACACATGGCGATGACATGTGTATTTATAGTGGAAGGCGAAGGCGCAGGGTCGAGTATCACTATGGGCTGGTCAGACGGGCTATTGGGCGTGGTCAAGTCGATTACTTGTTCCCCAATCCATCCAAAGATCTACCCTCCTTTATGATAGAATCTTACACTATAAATATCCTAATTTAGAGTAACTACCTTAACAAATAAATAAGAGATAAAAACATGATAAATAAGGCACATGCTAAATAAATAAAATATGCAAATAATTAATAAGATATAGCTATCTAATTGATAGCGGAATCTACCCGCCCATAATTGCCCCATTTGAACAATGTATGCGTTTAGCTTACTAGGCCGCATACATGGCTCAAATACAAAAGCGGTGAGTGGCCATGCAAAATTAAGGGTGTTCTCTTATTCAAATATTCCCACATCCGATCTGCACGCCATGAATGCGGGATCCATGCAACCCCACGCAAACATCGCATATGGACCTTCGTCTATCAATGACTTGAGTACTTGATTCTAATATTGGAAAAACAAGAAAACACAAAGACAAAAAGTGCAAAACGTTTCCCGAGGATTAAAAAGAGAAGTGTTTGAAAATGTTAATGGGTAAGAAAACGAAAACGTGGGTGCCCTTGACAATACATCAAACCTAGTACTCAAATTAAGGGTAGAACTTCTTCAATTTAACGATGTTCCAAGTGCAAGGCACTGGCCCACCATCTATATGCTTGAGCACGTACGCCCCCTGCCCCAGCACCGTAGCCACCACATACCACTAGTACAAAAGAGTAGATTAATATCGGTGAAAAATTATACCGCTTGAAAAACCGGTATCCGTTTCATGTGTTTATACCAGTTATTTAAAAAAGCGGTATTTGAGTTAGAAAAAAATTCTCAGATACCGGATTTAAAAAAAACCGGTATAAAACACAATTCTCAGATACCGGTTTTTAAAACAACCGGTATAAACAACGATTCTCAGATACCGGTTTTAAACAAAACCGGTATAATTTTCTAGAAATAATAAAACAAACGAAAATCCTTCGCTATGCTACGCTAGTGCATACGGAAAAAAACCCTCCCCAAACCCTAGCCTCAAAATCCCGTCGTCGATGGATCTCCCCTCTCTCTCCAGTCTCCACCGCCATTATCAGAGCCTCTGACGCCGTCTTCGGTCCGCTATGGCCACCTGAGCAACTCCACTCACCAATTTGAGTTTGAGATTGAGCGAAATCGAGGCGAAAGATGAGAGAGTGCGAGTCATCCACACGAGCCGGAGTTGCGAGTCTTTGCAGCCGTTTCTCCCATACCGGAGGAGAATGCGAAGGTGAAGGAAATGGAGGCGTCGGTTGCCGCGGTGGCTCCGCCGTGCATGACTCGCACGCACCGTGAGTACCAGAGAGATCTCTTCTCTGGTAATGAATCTCTAGCCTGTGCCCCAACTTCCACAGATCTCGCTCGACTTCCGCCTTTTTCGACTTCCTCTTTCAGATTCGAACTCCCAATCCAGATCTGGAGCCTCCGAATTGCAGACGCGACCCGCTCTCGCCCTCGCTCGACCCCGCCGCTGGCCCTGGCGAATCGCTCGCCCTTTCTCTCTCGCGCTGGCCTCTCACCGGTCGGAAACCCCCTTCCTGGCTCTCCGATTGCACCCTACCGAAGAGGTAAATTCTATTTCATCCCTAATTTTGAGATCTCTGCGAATTCGTTCGAATCTCTAAAAATTGTGCGTTTCGGCTGTGAATTGAGCCCTAGAATTGTGTGATAACACAACTGCAAAAGACAACACAAAACCAGGTAGCTAGGATATGCGTTGGAGCTGGTGCAAGAGGCGAAGGTGGCCATAATAGAAGATGAGGTCGATGGCGGATCTGATGGTGATGAGAGGGCGGCCCAGGTGATTGTTTTCTCACCAAACTAGAAGGAATTTTGCTAGATGGTTTGTTTCTTAGCTTCAGCTGAATCATGTACGTATGAATTAGTGAAGGTGCTATGCTTTTGATGATGTGATTAGATCTCCTATGGATTGGTGATAAAACTTGTGCACGAGAAGACGAAGTTCCTGTTGCATTCACATGAGGTGCCATATGGTTCAGGCAGTGGGCAAAAATCTTTCACTGGTTTTCCCAGTGGTGATGATGCATACAGTTTGGGTAATTTTTCACTCACTTTGATCTTGCATTTCTGCTTTGTAATAGGCATGTTCGGTCTTCAATCAGTAAAATTCTATGTCTGTTGGTTGCTTAGGATGAGATGCCATATGGTTCTGACACTTGTGATCATTGGATCGTGCATATATACATGTAAAATTCTATGTCCCTTGGTTGCTTAGGATGAAGTGTAAAGTAATTGTTCCTTAAGAGTCATTGTAAAGGTGATTATAAGGTAGCTGATAAAGTAATTGTGCTTAGAACAAGTGATGTATCTGAAGTAACTGTCCTTATGATCCAATGATGCTTCTGAAATAAGCCTATAGGCTCATTTGTTGCTTGACATAGGCTTGAACATGTTCTTCTAAATTATTTCATATTAGTATTCAGTAATTGGAATGAACTGATTCAGCAACCAACTCTAATTTTCTCTCTTAGGATAAAGAATCAAGAAATAGTATTATGCATTGAACTTCTAAATTATTTCAGCTTTTGGTCTTAGGACTTTGTATACTAGAATTTGAAAGTCTACATTTAACAAGCCACATTTGTATCTTGCAAGTAACTTCCATCACTTGTGAAAGACCGAAAAGACTTTAATCACATTATATAGCACTGCACATGTTATCCATGTCACAATGCAACTACTTTTCTCATTTTAAAATCTGCACAGTGAAATTATTGAATAAATTAATATCTATTTCTTACAAGAGAAGATTATTATGTAGCATGCTTAGCCAATCACCTGTGATTATAGTTCCTTGGTTTTATGAAGTTGTCTTAGCATGCATACAATCTTAGCTAGAAGAATGTTCTTGCATACAATCAGCTGTCGCTTTATGAAGTTGTCTCTCTTTCTGTTTTAAGCATCAATTTAATATAAGCTAATATCACATTAGTTGTTGCCATGCTTAAATAGCTCTTATTGTAATCAATATTGATCATGCTTTGTTAATTTTTACGGTTATATTGCAGGATCGTTGAGATTGTTGGTTGTTTTTTTTTTTTTAATCTGCCTTCCAAGAGGGGATATCTCAAGTCTCAACATACTGCAGCTGTACAACACCGAAGTGGGTGGGGGTGGGCAATGGGCAAGCTATTTTTTTTTTTTTTAATTTGTAATGGGGGGTGGGCACTGGGCAAGCCGATTTTTTTTTTAATTTGTAAGGACACGCATACCGGTTATATAAAACCGGTATGCAACCTGTATATATTTTTTTTTAATAAAACGACATTTATACCGGTTTTTTAAAAAACCGGTATCCGCTAAACTTTTATACCGGTTTTTAAATAACCGGTATAAAAACTTTTATTACGGTCGAGTTAATAACGGATGAAAAACCGGTATCCGTTTTATAAAAAAACCGGTATTAATCAATGTTTTTGTACTAGTGTACGGGCCCTTCCAAGCTGGTCCGAGTTTGCCATCAACAGGATCGCGTGCGCTCCCCATAGCCAATCGGAGCACCATATTGCCAACTTGGAGGGTTCGTGGGTGTCCGCGTTGCACCACAACACGCTTTGGTGGCGCTCTAGTAGGATGCAAGGCGTATCTCGGCAACTTCTCATCGCACCTACTCCGCATGTGGTTTGCCTTTCCGCGCTCGTGGTCTTTTCTACAAAACCGAGTGGGAGGTTATGGGGTTCTACCATGCTTGCAACTCCCCCATCCGCGCTCACTATCCGCTTTGCAGAACCGAGCGGGAGGTTCTAGGGGTTCACCGTGCTCGCGGCCCCCAGTCATGCGCCCGCGGTTCACTTCTCAAAACCGAGTGAGACATGTTGGGGGTTCACCGTGCTCTTGACCCCTGGTCCCACACCCGCGGTTCGTTCCTCAGAACCGAGCGAGACATTCTAAGGGTTCACCGCGCTCGCGGCACCCGGTCTTGCGCCCGCGTATCGTTCCTTAGAACCAGGCGAGACATTTTGGGGGTTCACCACGCTCGCAGCCCCCGGTCCCATGCCCGCGATTCGCTCCTTAGAACAGAGCGAGACATTCTAGGGGTTCACCACGCTCGCGGCCTCGGATCTCGCGCCTGCGGTCCTTTGAACTAGAATTAGTAGGGAGCTTTACGATGAAGTCGGCTAACACTTGTCCTTTTATGGCGGTTTTGGAACGTAGTTGATGTCATACTGCCCCAGCCCGACAATCCACTTAGCGACTCTTCCGGAGAGATCCGAACTCGCGAGTAGAGATCAGAGCAGATAAGCGGTTACCACTTGGATCGGGTGCTCCTGTTCACGCAAGCCTTGGTGTCCTTCTTTGTGCTGGAACACCAATGTCCTTGAGAGTAGGCTCGAAGCCTAGAACTACTTGATGAAAGCGACGTCTTTCATAAGCGGGATCGATTATCCCTTCACATGGGTCATACTCTTCTCGTACTCAGGTTCGTACCCAGTTTCGGGCCGCTTGGAGCGAGTTTCCAACATCAACCTCTGAAGCTAAAAGATAGTACGCCCTTTGAGCTTTCTAAAACATCTTGAATAGCCTCAATTAGATGATTGTAGCTCCTGAACAAGCTTGTGCAATGCAGCAGTGTGATGTTGTCAAAAGAACGAGACTGCTATGTCTTGATCTGCGATTTCGGATAGGTTAGAGCGTGATTCTGGTCTGGACGGTAAAAGAGGATTTGTAGATAATTTCTTCAACTTTCTAGAGACGTACTGCTTGCAAATTGTCGATGTCTCTAACTCCCGAATGAGGGGATGGAAATAGGCTTTCTCTGTTCTACGTCCTTTCAGGACAACAGTCTTCGGACATTTCTTTGGCCCTTTTAGAGAGAGTTTCTTGGGCTCTGTCTAAAGATGATTTGCGGATCATCCTTTTCTCTTTCTGCTGATATGTGTATAGTTCGATTCCGATAAACGTAACTCCCGGATGACTGGTCGGCAGTTTGCTCAGCAATCTTACACGCAGAATAGGCTACAGTCTCTTGCGATGCGATTTTAACCCAGATCCGGCAAGTTTCTAGGTCTGGCATGTGAACGAGAAACGTAGAATTCAGAGTCTACTTTCTATTGATTCTTGAATCATTTTGTTCCGACCATTTTAGAGCCCGAACGAGCCGTCGCTAGACCACGGGTCTAGTGTTGATCTTCGGAGAATGATCAAGCCATTCGATCCCTCGGGCTTGACCTCTTGCCCTAGTCAAAGGATCATTGTTGACCTTCCTCTATGATGCTATGTGATGAATTCGGATCCATGCTAAGGACCCGAGAGTCTGGTTTTGCGAGCCATGACGAATACGTGGTAACCCTTTCAAGACGTCGCGTCGATCAAGGTTCGATTGGAGATGAAGTCTCCACCTTTACACTACGTCCTTCTAAGTCTCGGTTCCGGAATCCATCATCAATAGTCCTCTTCGATGTTGTGTTGATTAAGGCTTGGGAGTGTCGAACTTTCCGCTTTTATACAATGCTACGTCAAGCATGTGCTTACCCATGGTGAACTCCGAGCCTTCACAAGATCCAACACTTGCTTCATTTTGCCCCTTCGCGTGACACCCCTTCGGGCTCATTCGACACCATCCTGACGACATTGGGTTTTTCGGATCCCGTGACGGGATTCGGGTTCGTGCTCAAAGGTGCTCGGGTACCCACGATAGGGTCGGCTATCCGCGATTGACGATATTCGCTCGCCGCTCAACAACACGCGCTCGCGGACCTCATCACCGCGCTCGCGGTGGTGCTCGCGTTCGCGAGCTCTTCGCTCATCGTCGTGCTCGCGCTCGCGGACCTCATCACCGCGCTCATAGTGACGCTCACACTCGCGTTCACGAACTCTTCGCTCGTTGTCGTGCCCGCGCTCGCAAACCTCATCACCATGCCCGCGGGTGCCGCGCGAACCGCTCTCTTGCGATGAGCGAGGGCTTGCGCGATGGGATCGGCTCTGATCCTTCCTTCCTCGTCTTGAGTCTTGGGCTTCGTGGGGTGGATGCTTGTCTTTTCTATCTTTTCATCGATCACGAATCTTGTTCTAAGGTTTCCCTTGACTATTCGTACGAGATTACGAATTGTCTATAATTTTGGGTTTTGTTCGATTAGCGAATCATTGTGATCAAGATTGAATTTTTTACTAATCGACAATTAATCAATCCAATTCTATCATCATCTTTGCTATGTGATTTGCTTCTTGCTCTTGATCAAGAATTTGACTTTTACCAATTGATCAAGATTTATCAACATAAACGTATCTTCATCTCGTTAATTTGGATGGTCGATCACCTTCATCGCTCTCATGTTTTGGGGTGAATCCCCACACACAATTCACATATAGTACCGACTTGCACCTTTGAATTGTTGTTTGACCACTCCACGTAATCAATCAGTAAATTCAATTGTTGGCCTTTGGTCAGTTGGTCACGTACGTGGTGATGATGCAAGTCCGCATATTGGGATTTTACTTCTCTAGATCAAAATTAGTGGAGCAATCCACATTGAACTGGGAGTGGGCTTCCAAGAAGTCACGTACGTACGTGGCCTCTCCACTCTTTCGTCGTTGGCCGTTGATCAATCCTTATACGTGTTTTTTTTTTTTTTTTTTTTTTGAAAAGGTAAAAATTTGGAATACCAAACAAAATTGGTAGTCCGAGAGGCCGTTAAAAAACGGCAGCCATGAACGGCTAAGAGGGTCAAACAAAGGGACCACAAAAAAAGCAAAAACGACTAGAAATTGTACAAATCATCGAAAAGAAAGAGCAGAAAACGAGATTGAAGTCGGGGTGAGTAAAACACTAAGAAATAGCGTCGCAGGCGACAAGTCAACCCATCCCGGGTGTGCGTAATGGACGCCTGACGTTCCCTCCACCGAGATGAAGGATCTTCAGAAGCCTCAAAGCACCACGTGACTTAACCTAATGCAACTCGGTCCGATTCCAACCACAGCCCCAACTTTTCGAAAAATAAGTACCCATTAAGAACGAGTCATCTTTGCAGGAAGAAGAACAAGACTTGCCCCACAAGTAATAGAATACTTTTCCCGCAAGTAATGCAAGACTTGAATAGCAAGTAAAATTGTCAAACTTACTTCAGAAAGGATGTGACTTGACCTAGAGCAAAAATTTCATTATTAAATTTTTTATCCATTCTTGCCTTACAAGGACCTTTTAACAAATTAAATTCTTAAATTTTCATTTTTCTTTATTCCATTTGTTCTACAAACCAGAAGAACACAAGGTCTGCCTGGTCAATCAATTACAAGAGATCCTCTCAAACTTGAGAAATTCAAGAAAATTAACTTTCAAAAGTGCAATCTAGCACATGGTCTTTAACAAATTTGTCACAAAGAGGTTAGATAAAGGAGGAAAGAAGAGAAATAACAGCCCCTATTTCTCAAATGGGGAATTTTATACAACTTCTTTCAAGAGGTTTTGAATTTGCTCTCTTCTTTATTTAGATCCAAAGTGTATCCTTATTAGATAAAGCTATGGAATAACCTTATCAAGCAAGAAGAGATGGCTTCCTCAGCCTAAAATGGTAGAACATGGGGCAGAGATGGCTTTCTCAGCCTAAAATGATAGAACAAGGGGCTTTCCACCATTGGGTTAAGAGAAGATATCATCATTATTGGTCTCCTCGACCTAGATGATACCAGTTCAATGGGTTCAAAATTTTCAGGCTTTCTTTGCCTTGGATTCAGATCTTGGGGTCCAAACTCATCTCCAGATTAACAGATCTAGAAGACTGAGGGGACAAAGCATAGAACATCAGTGAAGGCAAATCAAATATTTACCGATCGGGTCGCAATAAGTAGATCATCCGGAAGAAGAGACGACAGAGCTCATTATTAAGGAAGGAGCAAGACCAAAGGTTAAATTTCTTTGGTGGATGAAGAGGGCTGGCGGTAGTTCAAGGAGTTAGGGTTTCATGGAAAGGGCAAAGAGAAAGGGGCAAAGGGGATGGGTCAAAGGGAGCGTTTTTTTAATCCTTATACGTGTTTGATCGTGATAGGCATTGTTCATACGTAGGGTTTTTATTGGATCAACAATAAATAATGATTTTCGAATAGGAAAACTTCATGGATCAATAATCTATGATGATGCCCTAAATTCAAGGGATTAACGAAGGTCGGTTATCAGTTCGTTCTCCAACGACGGTGTCAAATGTTAGTACACAATAATTCGAGGTGTACAAGTTTCTACTCCTTCTTGAATGATCCTCAAGTACGTGCAAAACAATGGACAAGGGGGCGAGAGTCACCCTAATCCACCTTCGATGCTTAACTCAATAAGGGAAACTGTCGAAAAGCGTTTTGATAGAGCGATGTAGATTTAGCCTTCCCTACACATGGCGATGACATGTGTATTTATAGTGAAAAGAGAGGGCGCAGGGTCGAGTACCCCTATGGGCCGACCGGATGGGCAATTGGGCTTGGGCAAGTCGATTACTTGTTCCTCAATCCATCCGAAGATCTATCCTTCTTTATGATAGAAATATCTATCTACCGATCTATTATCTATCTATCTATCCATCTATTCTATCTATCTATCTATTACTATATACTAAAGCGGAAGCAAATTCCGCCACCATATTGCGCCACATCACCCCATTATTAAAAAAAGTTATCTTCTTAAATCTAATTTTTATCATAACATTAACGATTTTAATCTTATGTCTAGGCTACCCCTTACTTTCTTTAAATAATTTTATTTTTACATGCCATCTTTTATAAACCACCTTAATAAATTACTAAAAGTGTCTTGCAATATAGATAGCAAAAATAAGAAAATATACGTGTACAATTTAATATTGTATATTCACCTATCTTTTATATGTGATGCATCCATTTTCTATATTGGCCTATGATTATATGTATTAGATCATGTTTAACATAAAATATTACTCTATCTTATTGTATTAGTTTATATAGCCATAATTCAAAATAAATAAATAATAGTTATTTATCTTATCATAGTATTAATATTCAATAATAAGGAATAACTTCTTATTGTTTTTTTTAGTTGTGGTTATCTCATTGATATAGATATCAAGTTAACAAAAATACTAAGATATACATGATCGTATTCTAATCTTTATCATATCCTAATCTATAGTCACTCTCCTTTACTTTATGTTTACCTCTTAACCCTTACCTTATGATTTTAATGTTGGATTAATATTTTAATCATTAGATTTATTTGATTATATTTTGATTTTAATTTTTAATAAGAATATATCCCTATAATAAGGTCTCTTTTTTAGTCTTCCTTGATCAATAAAATATATGTATTTTATATTTATGAAATTTTTAATATATTAATAAAGAAATATTTCTAAAATTTTTAATTTTTTATCCAAAAAAGGGGTTGATGTACTAATTTAAAATAATTGACATATATAATAATGTTTACAATCAATATGGTAAAATTATATATAAAATAATAACTAATTTTAATAAACCCAAACACCCCTGTACAGTCATTTGTTAGTTATATACTAAAGCGGAAGTAAATATTGCGTCACATCACCCAATTTATTAAAATAATATATTTTTTTAAAATTCTTTTGCTATGAAATTTTGTCTTTCAACTCCCTACTTGAAATGTTTATCTTTTGTTATCTATTAAATTGGAAAAATTATGTAAATTTTGTATTATGTACAAAAATATACAATTAGCATGTACAATATTTATCTTTTCCCAAAAATAATTCTTTTTCCATCTATTAAATTGGAAAGTTTATGTTTCTACTCCCTACTTGAAATTTTATCTTTTTTTATCTATTAAATTGGAAAAAATATGTAAATTTTGTATTACGTTACGTACAAAAAATATAAAATTAGCATGTACAATTTTTATCTTTTCCAAAAGCATGTACATACATGGTACATCTTTTCCAAAACCATGTACGTACATGGTACAAAATACATGCCATTTAAAAAATATACAACTTTAGCTAAGTTATATATCTTAATTATATCTTTTATTTTCATAATTTTGCTCTAAACTTTTCTCAAAATCACCAATAGTAGCAAATTCTGCAACTATATTTATGCCATATCTTTCTTATTAAAATTAATTATTTTTTCTATCATATCATATTGAAATCCAATAATAAAATTAATAAAAAATTAGATGATACATTTACCCTAGATATATCAATAAGATTACGTGATAGTATATCATGTACCGATAAAAGATAGATTTCTTATTAAGATAATTCTATATTAATCCAAATCTTTATTTGAAATTATCGATTCATATATATAAGTCAGTTTATGCAATTTAATTTCAATTTCAAAAGAATTTTTTTATTAATTGTTTATAAAATTTAATAATGCATCTCAACTTATTGGAATCTTCCTCGATATATATGTTTATGTATGTATAAATAATTAAGATATAAATGCAGTATTTTTATATAAATATTTTCATGATATGCGAGTAGGGTTGTTCATTGGTTCGGTTAAACCGAAGAAAACCGAAAACCAAACCGAACTGAGCTTGTTCGGTTCGGTTTTCGGTTTATGCTACCTGCTAGTTCGGTTTTCGGTTTGGATCGGTTTGGTTTTCGGTTCGGTTCGGTTAAAACCGAACTAATTTTATATAAAAAAAATTAATTATTCAATATAGAAAAAAAGAAAATAGAAAATACCCAAATGAAACCTAATGGTCCCGATTATCTTTTCACACAGTCTCGGTCTCTCTCCATTCTCCTAGAGAAATACGATTCTCTGATATCTCTCCCACCCAAGTCCCAAACGGCAGACCTAGGTCTCGAGTCCTCCTCGACCCTTGACGGAGGAAACCCTCAAACTCGACGGCAGAAACCCTCGACGGCGGAACCCTCAAGCTCTAGTCTTGCCGTCTTGGGCTCGGTCTCTCCACTCTAGTCTCGTTGTGTCGGTCCCTCCACTCTAGTCTCGGTCTCTCCACTCCTCATCCTCCTCGACCCTCGACGGCGAAAGCCCTCAAGCTCGACGGCGGAAACACTCCTCGACCTAGTCACAAACGGCGGAAATCCTCGACGGTGGAAACAAAAAAGAACCAGATATTGATTATTCAGTTTGTTCAGTACAAAGCCGAACCGAACCGAATAAAACCGAAACTGAACCAAACCAAACCGCAGTAATTCGGTTTGGTTTTCGGTTCGTATATTTCCGATATTCGGTTTTCGGTTCGGTTCGTTTTTCCGCGGTTCGGTTCGGTTTTGACCCGATGAACAACCCTATATGCGAGACCTATGTTATTTCATATAAAAAAAGATACATGTCGTTTTAAAAGAAATTAGACATATGAAGTTAAACCTCTATAAATTAATAGGGTCGGGACCGGAATATTTTATTATTTTATAGAGATATTAATTCATCGATAAATTAATATTTATTAATTTATAGAGATTTTAGCTATAGAGATATTCCAATAAAATATTATCTTATGTAACTAAATTTAACTAAGGGAAATTGGCTTAAAATAGTACCAAGTACTGTCATTGAACCAAAAATAATACGAACTACAATAGAATCATATTTTACTAAGTTTTGAAAGTTCTCTTAGGTATACATATATGTAATTTTTCATATATTTATTAATTTATGATTTTATTGGGACCTTATATTTCTATAGGGGTTTTTTTAAAATTTATTATCTTATCAAAAATCGTCAAATTTTACACTAGCTGAAGTCGGGACTGGAGAAAAATATTAATTTACCGAGTTTATTAATTTATCGAGTATTATTTTATGGAGGTTGTACTGAATCTGTAATTATTATAGTGAATTTATATACAAGATAATAAAATAGAAAAACACTCTCGTACAAGGTGCGGGTCATTTACTAGTAATCTTCTAAACCTAAAGTAGTTAAGGGTAGTTTTGTCAATAAGTATTTTTAAATCACCCATCCTGTTTTTAATTAAGTTATTAATTATGATGATTTTCTATCCATTTATTTATAATAGATTTAAAAAAATTTGAATTAGGCATTCAACTAGATCACATAGTTTCTATACTAATTTTCTAAATAAAATATATTAATCTTATCATATACAGGCGTAAAAAAAATTGATGTATAGCCAAAATAAGTTAAACATGTGTGTTAATTTATAATTTTTATAATAAATAGTATTTTTCATATTGAAGACATAGGAGTTTAAGTTTAATATCTCAATCATAGAATATTTCAATACGGTTGTTTTAAATATATATTAATATTATGAGATAGATTCTATTAATATATATAGCTATATCTTAATAAATAAATAAGAGATAACGCCATGATAAATAAGGCACATGCTAAATAAATAAGATATACAAATACTTCATAAGATATAGTTATCTGATACCGAAATCTACCCAATCAAAAATTTTGACTAAGGGCGCAAAATTTCTTACTCCGTTATATATAGACCTGTCAAAAGCTGACCCGACTCGACCCGAAATTTCTGGGTTTCAACCCGAAAATTTGAACCCGAAACCTAGTTGGAACCCGAACCCGGTAAACCCGAAAATTTCTGGGTTAGGGTCGGGTCAAACCCGCTGGGTCAAGAAATCTATAAGGCGGAAAACTTATTTTAGAATACACTCTAATATAATGAAATGACATATTGACGGGTAATTGTGCACCGGCCCCAAAGATTTTAATTATATTACAATAGAAAATTATGATATATTTTTATTATTAAAATATTTAAAAATAATATTTTGTTATTATATTTTATTATTTAAATAATATTTTATTTAAAAAATGTCAAAAAATTAATATTCTTGACCCGTTGGGTTGATCCGACCCGACCCGAAAACCCAAAATGACCCGACCCAGTTTGACCTGTAACCCGATTGACCCGAATCCAAACTCAACCCGAACCCAGAACGACCCGACCCGAACCCGCCCGATCCGACCCGATTGAAAGGTCTAGTTATATAGTAATGGGGTATCATGATTACCATATCACTGTCTATAATATTTTCTCCAACCAGCTACAAGCCATTTTGTTTAATTAACTAATTCCATCGCCAATCTAGAAGATTAATTCAAACCATCGATCAGTAGTGTGCAAAGGCTAGCTGTAGTCAATAGAAATAAACGCCATTCGATCATCGCAACCAATAAACAACGAGATTCAATTCCTCACGATCCCCAACCGAAATCATTAAATTTATTAAATACCGATTCACCGGGCCGGGCCGGGCCGATCCGGGCCGGGTCGGGCCGGTCAACCACACTTGCCTAGCTTGGACTTTATATATATACACACACACAAGGTACCAACGTACACCATATAGAACGCACACACACCCACACTCCTTATCTTTCCCAACCCATCACCATGGCGGTCCCTACGAGCCCGGGAGCCCGTGGCGGAGCCATGTCGTTCGCGCTTCAAGCCATAACGGGGCGGTGGTTCATGGTGTTTGGGACCATACTCATCATGTCCATGTCCGGAGCCACCTACATGTTTGGCGCCTACTCTGGGGTCATCAAAACTTCCCTCGGCTACGACCAAACCACGCTCAACTGGATCTCGTTCTTCAAGGACGTGGGCACCACCGTCGGGATCCCGTCGGGGCTGCTCATGGAGGTGGCTCCGCCGTGGGTGGTGCTTGTCGTCGGGTCTGGCATGAACTTCTTCGGGTACTTCATGATTTGGCTCGCCGTCACCGGCAAGATTGCTAAGCCTCAAGTATGGCACATGTGTTTGTACATCCTGATCGGAGCAAATTTCACGGTATATTTTTTACACCTTCACTTGTCACAATTCATGTAACATATGTATATATTTTTGAATTTCTATTTCTACATGATATAAGGAATTTTGACTTTTTTTAACCCTATAATGCAAAATCGTCCTATGCTCAGTAAAATTGAGTTTTCTTCAATTAAAAAATTAGAATAAATAAATTTTCAAATAAACAAGACGTTTTTCAACCAAAAAAAAAAAAATAAACAAGACGTTTCTAGCGACTTTTCTCCCTTTGTTGAAAAATCTTGATCGGACAAAGTGCACTAGCCACAAGGTGATCCAGACTGCTTTGGTTGAGCATAAGCGTTATGGTGAGTAGAATTTTGGTGATTTTAGAAGAAGAAAAAAGTTATTTAGCTGAATTTTAAAATTTTAGATATATTGAGAATAATTTTATCTTATATGGTGAGACTAAATAGCTAGCTTTAAGTATATAAGCATATGATTTTCTAGGTATAAAAGACTATATGCTTATTTATTGACTTTTTTGGTTTGATTTGTGTCCGGATGAGTACTTTCCTCCCACTATTTTGAGAGATCCTCCGCCCCAATTATATGATTTTCAAAGGTCAACGAAACAAGCACGTCATTCATTTGAATTCCTACACAATAATACAGCGTGATAGATCATGTGTTGGATTAACTAATCATGTGATAGATCATGTGTTGGATTAACTAATAACTTTTTCGGATTTTGTATACGTAAGTTACTATAGTTAGGATACACGTATATTAATGGTATATCTTCTGAATGCAATCAAATTGGCAGTTGAAAGAAAAAAAAATACACTTCTTGACACTTGTGCAGAATATTTAAACATTATAACATCAAAGACTTTCTACTTTCTACTTTATTTATAGAGAGAGAGATAAGGGGCATATAACCTGAATTAGAATGTGTTAAGTTTTAATCATTTAATGCCATTTCGACCAAAAAAAAATCATTTAATGCCATCATTTTTGGGTCAATCAATTGCATGAAATGTTATATGTACACTAGCTATAAAGTACTTGAAGAAACGTAAACTCAAAGCATTACCAGCTAGGCCCCCAACATATACAAACGTAAGTTACGTTACGTCCAATCTATGTACTTCATTCCTTACTATCGTTAGAAATTGAGTTTGGTCCACTTTAAATATTAAATCAATCGGTTAAACCTCTATAATAATATGTTAGTATTTTCGATTCGACTTAATTTCATGAGAAGAACTCTCGATGAAAACAGGGCATTGCGTTCAATCTCATGTGCTAAATGTGTCATTCTTAATTATTGTAGGCCTTCGCAAACACGGCAGCACTTGTGACGTGCGTGGTGAACTTCCCGGAGGGCCGAGGCGTGATCCTGGGCGTCCTCAAGGGCTTCGTCGGCCTAAGTGGCGCCATCATAACCCAACTCTATCGCGCCGTCTTCTTCCAAAACCCTAAAGCCCTCATCCTCTTCATCGGCTTCCTCCCCGCAGGTGTCTGCCTCGTTTTCATCGCCTCCATCCGTGTCATCAAGTCCGTCTCCAGCCCTAAGGAAGTCAAGGTCTTCTATGAGCTCCTCTACATGTCCCTCGGCCTCGCGGGCTTCCTCTTCATCATGATCCTCCTCGAAACCCGAATCGCCTTCTCCCAATCCGCCTACATTGGAAGCGCGGTCGTTGTTGTCCTCCTCGTCCTCCTTCCTCTCTACACCGTCTACAAACAAGAGATTATACTATGGAGGGAGAAGCTATACACACAAGAACCTAAAACCAACGCCAACAAAGACTCTCAAATCGCCGTGCCCACAACCGAGTTCGTTACACCCGAGAAACCCGCGAGGGAGGTTGATAGGTGGTACAAGAACATCTTCCGGCCTCCAGCAAGAGGCGAAGACCACACTATCTTGCAAGCACTCTTCAGCGTCGACATGATAATACTTTTCATCGTAACGATTTGCGGATTAGGCGGTACGCTGACCGCCATCGATAACCTTGGCCAGATCGGGAGGTCGCTCGGGTACCCGGCCAAGAGCATAACCACATTTGTGTCCCTAGTGAGCATTTGGAACTATCTTGGGCGTGTAGTTATGGGCTACGTGTCCGAGTATTTCCTGATCAAGTGCAAAATCCCGAGGCCGTTGATGATGACGGTTATGATGCTCCTATCTTGCATCGGCCACCTCCTCATCGCGTACGGGCCGGAAAACGGGCTCTACGTGGCGTCGGTCATCATCGGCTTCACGTATGGGGCCCAGTGGCCGCTCTTGCTGGCGATCATATCGGAGATCTTCGGGCTCAAGCACTACTCGACGCTGTTCAACGTTGGGCCCGTGGCAAGCCCGGTTGGAGGGTATATATTGAACGTGAGGATCGCGGGCGGGCTGTACGATAAGGAGGCGCGGAGGCAGTTGGCGGCTTCGGGGCTCGAGAGGCAAAAGGGGCAGGAGTTGAATTGCGTTGGGGTGAGGTGTTATAAGCCGGCTTTTCTGATCATAACCGCGGCCACGGCGGCGGCTATGTTTATATCGTTGATCCTGGTGATGAGGACGAGGAAGTACTACGCGAGTGATATTTATAAGAAGTTTAGGAAGGAGGTGCCCGAGGCGGAGGCGAAGCCGGAGGGTGGCGGAAGTACGGTGGTGGAGGAGAAGTCTAAGGAAACAAGCTAATTAATAGTTTTCTAGGGTTCTTTTTCATGCTTAATTGTTCTATTATATTGTTAATTTGGTTGGTATGAAGCTAGTGTTTGTCACTTATGTAAGATAAAGTTGTTGAAGGACAAGTAATGAGACCGGGGTTTGTTTTATAATATGGAGTAGTACATTGGCTCTATTAGATCGAGCCAATGATTGTTCAATAGAGAAACTGAGAAAGCATTGGGGGCCCGTGTCCGTACGTATTTTATGGTCCATCATCAGTTATGCATATGTTTATTGGCTCAAATCATAGTTCACTGTACTTTCACAAAATTGCCATTTAGACACCTTATCTTTAAATTGGTCCTATTGAACACTCAAATTTATGTTTTTGTACCCATTAAACACCTAGCTAGAGATTTTAATCACAATTGTAATACACACGCGCCAGCTCATCGTACAGGTCATTACGTATTTTTTAAATTAATCAACGTATTATGCCACATAAGCACGCCACATAAACAACCTAAAAAAATTAAGCACAAATTTGAAGAATCCCGTTCTTGAGCTTCCATCGTCGCTCTTCATTCTTCAAGCACGCCCGCCCTCCCCACAGTCCACAGTAGCGAAGCTTTCCTCGTCGCTCTTCAACCACGGCCTCCACAATCATGAGTTCGCCCTCTCCACAGTCCGGCGGCTGATTTCGAAGAAGAACGGCGCAAGGAGCTCGCCCTCTCCACAGTCCGACGATCGTGAGCTCGCCCTCTTCACGATGAATCCTAGCTGAGTCGAACAAGGAAAGGTTAGTTTGGGCTAGTTTGTTGTTGGGGAATCTTCAAATTTTTTCGATTTGCATTTGATTTTGTGATTTGGCTTGGGAATTAGGGCGTTTTTAATTTAGGGCTCGAATTTTGGGGGTTTTGATTGAGGGCTCAAAATTGGGGGTTTTTGATGGAGTGCTTGAATCTGGAGTACAATGTTGGTTTGAATTAGATTGGAGGACTTGAATTTGGTGGAAGGATTTTCTGAGGTGTTCAATCGGTCCATGAGTCAATCAATCAGCATGTATAAAGTTTCACGACTTCTTTCAGCTATGTATGATTTCTGAGGTGTTCAATCGGTCCATGAGTCCATCAGTTCATGCTATAATAAAGAAGAAGAAGAAGGATCCCAAGAGAAGAAGAAGGAGCGTAGAAGAAGAAGAAGGAACGCAGAAGAAGAAAACAAGGAGGAGAAGTTTAATTATTATTTTTTCTTTTCTTTTTCCCTTGAAATTTACATGTCACATGATATTTTAAGACTTCACTCGCTCAAAAAACGCGTGTATTAAACACATACCGCCACATCAGCCTTGAGGTGTTCAATGGGTATAAAATCATATGTTCGAGTGTTCAATATGACCAATTCAAAGGTGAGGTGTGTTTACGTGGCAAATTTGTAAAAGTATAGGGGACTGTATATGATTTGAGCCTATGTTTATTTGATGACGGGGAACCCATCTTGCATAATAAATCCACATGATTTAGCCTGGTTAAGAGTTAGGTCCGTGAATCAATTAAGTTGAATTTTATCGATCCAATAGTATGAGAGATGATGATGCTTGAATTAATTCCTTGTAAAGGTTTACATGTAAGGCAAGTATCTATACTATATATTAAAGCCGGAGAATTTCGAGCCCTCACGTTAATTCTGGCCCCACTTCATATATTTATTTTAATGTTTTGTTAATCAATTCAAATAGATATTAACAACTTTATATCTTTAATTTTATTTTAAATTTTCCTATTAAATTTCTTATTATCAAATTACGTGTAAGATACTTTCAAATTTTCAAAATTTGATAACCAATTCTATCTTTTTTAATCTGTAACTTATCTTAGCTTTCAAAATCCTTTTTTACGTTACATATATCTATCTATCTTCTATAAGTCAATTCATCTACGTATGTTCAATGTGTTTTGATCCATATCTATTTCCTTTTTGATAATCTGTACTATCCTATTTCCTTTTCCCAATAAACTTTCCATTCATCTACGTATGTTCAATGTATTTTTGGAAAATCAATCTTATAGTGTATGGATCTTATCTCCACCGTCAACATCTACCGATCATTAATATATCTATCTATATATCTTCTATACTACTATTTATTAAAGTCGAGACTTTTCGAACTTCCACGTTAATTCTGACTCCACCTCATATTAAATTAACTATAAATCAATTATATTTTAGCAATTATATATCATTATCAATTTTACAACTAGAGAAATTTCACATGTCTTTATAAGTATCGTATATTAATATATCATAATAGTATATATATCAATAATCTATCAAAATAATCAAAATATATCTATCTATATGATTACTATATACTAAAGCGGAATCAAATTCTGCCACCATATTGCGCCATATCACCCCCTTATTGAAAAAATTATCTTATCAATTCTTAATATTATCATTGATATATAATTTTAATCTTATACATATTTATTTAAAATATTAGCTCTATCTCAAATCTTATCATTATATGATTACATATTTACTTCATAAATGGATTTATCCTAATAATTTTATTTAAAAAAATCTTTTTTCACCCATTTAAATAAATAGTATATTAATAATAATTAATTTTTCGTAATTTTGTTCTATGGTGTTATAAAAACTAAGAACAGTAGCAGATTCTACCAATATATATACACCAAATCTTTTTTTATTAAAATAATATATTAATTTTCTATCTATAATATATAATTTAAATCCAATAAAAATATTAGATAGTATATTTACCTTACATATATTTGTAACATTAGATTCCAATTATTTTAGAGAAAAGATAAATTTCTCATTAAAATATTGATTCGTTAATAACATGATAACATGTATAAAAGATAAGTTTATTTTCTTTTTTATCTTATGAATTATTCTCTATATTTTCAAATATAATGGCATTTTAATCCAAATTTTTAATTTAAATTATTGATGAATTTATATAAGTCAATTCCTCATTTTTTTATCAGTGTTTATGTATGTGTAAAAAAAGTTAATATATAAATAAAAAATTCTATATAAATATTTGATGATAAATTGATCCATATCTATTTAAAATATTAGTTTTCTTACACGTACATAAATATTTGTAAATTGAAAATTACATAAAGAGAAGAGAAAAGAATATAAAAACAAAGGTATGCAATTGATCCATGTTATTTCTAAATATCCAGGTTTGATGAATTCATCTATGCTGCAGAATTATGCTTTGATTTATCCTTCTCCTTGCTTACTTCATATGTGTAGAGGGTTCACCGATTAGGGTTTATGTTGCTTTTTGTAGTCCTTTTTATCCCTTTCTACTTGATTAATAACCTATGTGAGTGAACAATTCTTGATAGTGTAGTTTTTCTCTATAATTTCGGTCAATGGCTAGAGACAACGAAAACTGCAATTCGTCTGTATTGACAATAATAGACTGATCACTTGATGTTATTAATAATTTGATCGATATCACATATGTGCATGTTATTCACTACGTTTGATGAATTTGATGTTATTAATAATTTGATCGATATCAATTTATGTTATTCAGTACGTTTGATGAATTTAATCGCCTAAATTTCGAGACGTTCTTCGAACCAATGATCGATATCAACTTTACGTTAATTTTATTTTATTTTACATTTGGTCCTATTATCAGTTTATTATATTTTTGTGATTTATGAATTTTTTTCTTTCTAAATATCTAAGGTATTCTAATGGCAAACTTCATTAGTGAAATTACAAAATTTAAAACCAATTTGATCATCAAAGTACATATGGTTCTTATAGATGAAAATGTAATAACCTATCTCTTTATTTTTAAATTTTTTGTTTTTATTATATAATTGTAATTAAACTATGTTTTGAGCTTTCTTATTTATGCAGGAAAACAAGATTGAAGCTATCATTCCATATTTTTTTTACTAATAAATTTGTGGAGATTTTAAAAGAGTATTCTACTTGTAAAATCTCAAACTTTGGAGTAGATGAAAATACTGATCTCTATATATAGGATGACTCAACATTCCTATAGGATAAATTTTGTTTACTATACTGATGTTCACCTTTGTAAAGATGTTTCAAACTCCACAATAGGTCTAACATTAATTGATTTTGAATCCATTCAAAAGGTAATGGAAAATACATGTGTTGGTAAGTTTTTTCATACATTTTTTCAAGTTAAATGTTTATACTATTTTTAACAAATTTCTTTTACATGCATACACATAGGTGATATTAGTTCTATTAAGTTTTCTATTAACTTTTGTGTTGTTTGGAATGAGCAATAGTATCAAGAGCTTACTCTACCGTTTGATGGGATTACTCTGCACTGCTTCTTTGTTACAAGAAATGGTATGGATGAGAGTTATACTAAATATGAATATAAATATATATATAAAGGTTGACAAGTGTTTCGTATAAAAAACAATTCCATAGACTAATCTTCTAATATATAAATAATTGAATAGTATATTTGACCAAAAAATATTGATTAACCTACGTTCGTATACAAAATAATACGTAAACAACCAAAAACCCGTACAGGGTACGGGTCTAAAACTAGTTACAATAAAAATAAAGACATTGGATCATATGAAATGGTCCTTAGCCTATAAAATGTAAATCATTATGAGCCATAGATGAGGTGGTTCTGAGAGTGAAATGCCAAGCTAGATTAGCTCTTGACTTTTACAACCTCATCATGAATGTACCTCTTCCGATCCTCATCTTCCTGTAGCGTTGCATTGTGATGGAAATGTCATGTACAATGGATCGAGCTTCATTTGGGAAATTACAAATATGAGTGATTTCAGAAAAGCTGAACTTTATCCCAACGAGTATGATCAATTAAGAGCACATGAATACATCGTTGGAGCGAACCACTTGTAGGGTGCTTATATTGATTGAATGTATTTAATTTATGGATTCTAATGCATACAAGTAACTGTATTGTATAGTTTGACAAAATTGTAAGTTTAGCTCTCAACATTGGGAGATTTTACTTGGATCAATATCATATCAATAATTTCCAACAACTATATATTCAGGGTGCTCTCTAATGAATAATGTCCATTTCCTGAACTTCTGAAGAATGTATATTTGTTGTAATCAAGAGGTATCATCCACAGACTGACAGACACATAGTTACTTATTAAAATATCATATGAACAGAATCCATTTGTTATCCAAAGTAATCATATTACAAGTATTTCCAATCTTATTCGTTCTACCAAAAAAAGTATTTCCAATCTCATTCGTTCTACCAAAAAAAGTATTTCCAATCTTATTCCAGTTCCACTCATCACAAACCCTGCAAGAATTCTCTTTAACTCCTTTAAATTTTAACTTCTTTTTTATGCTACATTTTTACAATATATATTATAGGCTTAAAACATATACGGCCCCCTGAACTTTCGCAAATTTACCATTTAGACACCTCACCTTTGTTTTAGACCTATTGAACACTTGAAGTTATGTATCCTAACCTATTGAACACTTGGTTGAGCACAAAAACATTGAGTGCATTCCACTCTCTCTGATGTGGAAAGGATTTATTCCATATAAGGCCACATGTACGCCACATCAGACTACAAGTGTATAATTGATACTGTATTGTTTTCTAAATTTTTTAATAAAAGTAAAAAAGAAAAGAAATCCTCTTCCATAACACATACACATGTATTACTCATATAATTATATTAGAGTACAATAGTATTAAGGATGGGTACAAAATGTAATTGCCCAATTAGTTGATTAAAATAATAATAATATAATAAAAATAATTGAGGTGAAGGGAGATGAACATGTCAACTTCTTCCTCCTCCATACGTATATTTGCAGTTGCAGCAACTATGGTGGTTTCCAAGTTTGACAATGGCAAAACTCCATGTTGATGGCTATAGTATAGAGAAGTTTAATGCAAAGACAATCGAGACAGCGGTGCCTCAAAGCTTGCATAGCGGCAACAATGGCGAACGTCGTATATAAAGTCGACAACATCGGCTCGGGATGGCTCCTTATAGGAGATTTGACTAATAAAGAGAGGGCTTTGAGTAAAAAGGGGTTGGACGATTCAAATCTAACTTCAATTTGACGAACCCTTTCCAAGAGGGTTCAAATTTTCGAATCCAAAAGACCAAATGGGGGGTTTTAAATCTTGTGATGGGATTTTGCAGATCCGAAATCAGATGCAATATTAATGACGAAATGGACCGGGATTATAGAGAAACGCAGGTTAGGACTTGATCAATTCAAATCTTACAAGTTTCAGTTTCATTTAGGAATTTTAGTTATCCATGGATGCTCAGCAACTAAAATGGGGGAAAAGGTTCAGCACATAACAAGGAAGGAAGGGCTTCATTTTTTCTTAAATTTTTTTCCAGGTCAGCTAAAATTATGACATTGTTAGGTTAGTCACTCGCCTGATGGAGAGTAGATTGCACGCACATGAACACGTCAGATATTAGGTACTCAATAGGACAAAATAGGTGAGTTCAAGTGTCTAATGGGTTCCAAGCAAAAGTGAGGTGTCTAAATGATAAATTTGCAAAAGTTCGAGGGGCCGTACATCTTTTGAGCCACATACTATACTCCTTTAAACTTTAATCCTTGGATTTCAGTGGAATAGGGCAATTTTTTAATTCAAGGTTGGTAGATGTCCCTTAAGTTCTTTTTTCCCCATTGATGTGGGATTCATTGCAAGCTTATTCTGGTGTACTAAAGGTAAAAACTTCCCCCAAATCAGTAACAATGATTCATTGCTCTGATAAATTACTCATTTGATAGTAATCTATGCCATTATTACTTACTAAAATTGATTGATGTAGGTTACTACTTACTGGTACATGTCCTCCGAACTATGAAGGCCCCTCTACTACAGTGGCACAAGAGGAACTCCTTGATCTACAAAGCATTAGGATAAAGGAGGCTCATGAATTCTAGGATGAGGTGTTGATATTTAAACGAGATAAGTACATGAGATAAGTATATTGTCGGTGGTTTCGCTGATTTGGAATATAAATTCAACGACAAAGCTGAGTTAAAACAAGATAATTGGGAAGTGTGGCCTAGTTGGAAAATGAGCCATGTTTCCATAGAGGAAGATGAGGTAGAGAAACATTTGGGCACAAATTGAAGAGCTCATGGAAATTTTGGATCAAGAAGTCTTCTGATTTTAAGTGGGAGGATATTGGAACTAGGTTAATAAAAAAAATACTTCAAAACTAAGATGGTTGACATCAAGTTGTGACAATGAAACTATTGTCTACTAGACTATTGACACTTTTTGAATTCTCAGTTCCCAATTTGATGGGTTTGTTTTGTTACTCTAAGTTCCCCCCTCCAGCTTTTACCCGAAAGGGGAACCAATCTATGTATATATATATACTTGTAAGGTTTAGAGCTACGACATTGCACCATGTAGGATTTTTTCACTTGTAGTCTTCACATTTCGCCATCTATAATTTTGACAGGTGTTGACCTATCGTTGCTCCACGTCATGTATTATTAACTTTTTTGTTACACCACATCATATTTATTTATCCATGTCATATAGAATTTTTTTCCACATAAGATTTTATTAAGACACATCATATCTATTTAGGTAAATCATATTTTTTTTCTCTACCAAATTAGTAAATATAGTGTAAATCATTGTGAACCGTTAGATAAGGAAGATCAATGGCTAGTATCCCACAAGGGTCTCTTTTGTACTTTTTAAAGAAATGGACATTTTTATCATTTCCCCTTCTAACTCCCCCCATCCTACCCCCACCCTCACACTTGTTTCATGCTTAACCATGTCTTTGCTTTTGATCGAAATCTCCCTCTCTTTGATTTGAGCTTGTTGTTTGATCTCTCACTCAATCTCTTCTTATGTCTTCATCTAAAGGTTTGTAATTCCAACTTTCTCTTTTGAATTTTGATTTATTTGCTCTTTTTTCAACATCCTATCTCTTGCTACCTCCTCCTGTAACACCCCGATTTCACAAGCATAAGGGTATTACCACCAACAACCTCGGATTTCACGGTCCGAAGCCGTTTAAGGCTTGAGTATCATAACACGAGAATAATAAAACCAAATCTTATTTTTATAACAAAAGTTGGATTCGGTTACAAAGGCTCTTACATCTTTAGTTGTTTGATAACACAAAAGTAAAGAGTTGCAGCGGAAAAGATAAGTCTCAAAGAGAGACGAAAGCATGTGGGAACCATAAAGTATGGTCAAAACAAAAGACGTTTTAAAGACTTCTTCCTTCCTTCTTGTCTTCCTTCCTTCCTGCAGATCTTGATGCCTCCGGCTTCCTTCTGAACAGCCTTCCCTTTCCTATCTGATATCCCCATAAAGGCAAGGAATACCAGCCAACAAAGTTGGGAAAGAAAGAAGGGATGTTAGTCTAACGCGAGACTAAGCAAGTGGTAGAATAGAGTTCGGTTCTCAAAAAGGTTTAGATATGAGGGCATCATAGACCAACGGAAACCGTCTGATGCCCAATAGTCACGGGTTCTTTATAGTGGAACGCATAAGGCTCTTTCAGCGAGAGGTTTAAGTGTTTGGCACGGTGTACGAAGGGTAACGAGAGAAGATTGAACTTCCTCGGAATAGGGCGTTATTAGGAGATAACGCCTAAGAAAGAAATGTGTTTATAGATTTGTTGGGAACTTTAATCACTCAAAAGGTTGAAAAGCATCCAACATAAATCAAATCGTATCAACCTCATCACAGCTCGAAGATGCCGACAGGGAGGTGGCCACAAGAACGCTTAAACACCTGAACCCATCTTGCCATTTTATAGGCGTTTTAACAACTCGAGTCATGCATTCAGATTGGATAGGCGATTGTCAATACTGTGGACCCGAAGTGATTTTCCAAGTTGTACTAATCACCCCGCATTCATTGATTACTATGCACGAAGCACTAATCTTTCATTAGTTATAAATCAATGCACTTCACTTAGTGACTTTTAGAGATAGGCAAGCCCTAATGAGGGACGAACCAAAGTGAGGAACCTAATCCTCAACACTTTGCAAGAGTGTTCACCTCTCTATTCGGAGAGAGGTAGAGTCATGACCCAGTATCAGGAGCCGATAACGAAATATACATCCTAATACATTATAAAGAGACAGCGGATCACTAAACCGGCAGTCCCTAACTTAAGCTAATCCAGAGCAAAGTCTCGAAAAGAGACTTGAAACAATCAAAGGCCACACATCATCGGAGTCCTAAGTCCAAGTCTAATATATATTCGATAATAATAATAATGATAAACAATAACAATGGTCATTATTTCTAAGCATAATAATCCTAATCAAATTATTAGCAAACAAGTTTGTTCCCAACGATTATTTTGATAACAGAAAGAAATTTCACGATTATCGAGTAAGGAAACGAAGAACCATCCACTTGCCTTAAGACTTTCTTACGAACGTTAATCGAGGCGTGGAGTCGAGGCTAGCAAGGCCCTAGACAAGGCCTAAGGCAAGGCAAAGGCAAGGCACGGCCGGAGCAACGGCCCGGGACAAAATGCAAGCTAGGACACTGGCGGCGGGCGCTGCCCCTGTTGGCGGCGGTTGCTGCCTTCTGCAGTGACGACGGCGCGACTTTGCAAGCTTCCTCCGATCGATTCCGGCCACCTTTCGACGCGCTTTTGCCAACAGTAGCAAGAAGAACACTTGAACTTTGTAATGGAAGAGGTTTCGGAGGGAGAGAGGAGAGATTTGTGGGTGTTCTTCCTTCACCAACACACCCCTATTTATAGTGTTCAACTCCCTAATAATCCAAGAACAAGAGTGGACTTCTAGCCTAACAATCCAAAAGGTGTTGACAAATGCATAGTTGACATTGCCCAAAAGGTGTTAAGATTGCTCTCCAAGCGATACTAGAACAGACCTCAAAACCACGGCGCCCACAATATAAGTGTTCGTCGAGCCACTTGCGTCTGCAGAAAAGCGGCGGTCGCTGCCATTTTGGCGGCGGTCGCTGTCTTCTGGGGACTGGGCAACTTCTTGGTAAAATTGGCATAACTTTTCGGATACTTATCAGAATTGCCTCGAATTTTGACGGATGAAACTAGACTCCTTTATCTACCATCAGGCTTTGTAATCACTCGATTCCGAGCTCTTTTTTTGGTAGAAAAAGTATGATTCTATACCTTAGTATATCTTAAAAATCAAAGAAGAATAATTTTGTAAGTCTAAAGTCGTACATAACTTAACGATTCAATGTAACACCTGTTGGGCCTCATAAAATCAGGCCCATGAAAGATAAAGCAGGGGGAAGGCCCATTAAAATGCTCAACGGCTCACTACTGACTACCACCGAGATTTCAGCCTTGAGGGGCAATATTTATGGACATTTCCATGGTCATCAAGATGATAGCGAGATTTTCGGGATCTTCCGCAATAAATGCCAACGGCTCAATTGTGGGTGGAAATCTCAATATAAATGGAAGGAACGACACATAGGAGGAGGACAAGTCTCAACACACCCAAAAACGCTCCCAAATTCATACGTTCAAGCTATCTCTTTTGTTCTTAGAAAAAGACATTCTTTTGTATCAATCCAAGTGTTCTAGCAATAAACACACAAGCAATACAAGCGATCCTAAGCATTATTCGCATTTCTTTATGTTTATTCAATTCATGCTTCTTATTTCTTTTCGATTTACAACTTATTCGTAACTTGTAACGCGTTGTGACATCTTTGTGACTAGGAGTCCCTCATAGTAGCGAAGTAACGCGTTTACGCGGTTAATTCGCCCAAAACAATTGGCGCCCACCGTGGGGCCCTAGCCAAAAAAGAAGTCACGCCGGAGCAAGTTGCGGAATCTTCATCAACATGGACGCAAATCTTAGCCTTGTGGGGGATCTTGAGCCAATCAACAACCAAGTCAACGGAAACGGCGATGATTACAGTCATAACACCAACAGCGGAGTGACAAGTGGCGGACTACCCACTGGGGGGTTCGAGAACGTAGATGGAAACATTGGAAACTCCGAGCAGCAAGGAGGAGGCGAATCTAGCGCCATCGCGGAACTCCGCACAACCATGCTGACTCTTCAAAAAGAGTTGGATAGCCAAAAGGAGGCTAATGCTAAGTTTACCGAGATTTATGAAAAGAAAATTGAATCTTTGACTAATGAACGTAATTTGCTTCGATCTCAGGTACAATCAGTCCCGGCTTACCACCAAAGGACAGACGCGTTGAACGGTGCCGCTAGGCGTCTAAACGTGGATGTTTCAAGCTTCATCACTCCTAACGACATCAGACTGTTAACAGGTAACCAGGTAAATGGTAATTCATCAAGGGTCACTCGGGAAGATACTGAGATTTCCCAATTAAGGCAACGCCTTAGGGCCCTGGAAGACCGGATTGCTCAGGTCCCAGGGGCACCTCAACCAATAGCAGTAGAAAGGAGAGATGGTTATACCGACTCCCCCTTTGTACCCGCTATTGCGAGAGTTGATATCTCTCGAAAGTATCACATCCCGGAAGTACCAAAATATGAAGGGACTACCGATCCCGACCAACATATAGCGGCTTTCAAACAAGCCATGAACATTAGTACCGTACCTTTTGAAATGAAAGAAATTGTTATGTGTCGATGGTTCGGGAACACATTATCCGGTCCCGCGCTAAACTGGCACTCTCATTTACCACTTGAAAGTATCTCATCTTTTGCTGAGTTGGTTGATAAGTTCAGGATCAGGTTCGCAAGCAGTCGGCATGCCAAGAAGCGGTCAAGCGACTTGTACCGGCTTACCCAAAAGCCGCGCGAGTCCCTGAAGGCGTTCCTCAACCGCTACAACGAGGAACTCGTAACAATCGAAGGATGCGACGCAGCCACCGCCGTGGAAGCTTTCCGACAGGGTATATCATCCCGTAACCCGGAGTTATATCGTGAACTAACCAAATACCCTTGCTCGAACTTTGATGAAGTACAGGTAAAGGCGTTGGCACACGTTCGATTGGAAGAGGACGACCTCTTCGCAGATCATATAGCCAGTCCTTATCGAGTTGATCGTAGGCAAGAAAGGCGAGAGACGAGATACAACCCCTACCCTCCCGCCGAGTATACTTTACGACATGCCAAAGCCAACCATTAGAACGACTTACGCAATCTGACAGAACGTGTTACAGGTATCGAGTGGGAATAAGTGGTTATGTATATGGACAACGCTGCAAATCAAGTCGGTATAGGACTGGGGGTAGCCTTGAAATCACCACAGGGGGTAGCTTGAAGCTATAGCGAACGCGTTAATGCAAAGGTGCTTACGAGTTAGTGTCGCATGATGTAGTAAGTGTCCAGAAGTCTTAAGTTATATCATTTCTGAATAAGGTACATGACAAATCTGTTATTTCAACATCTTTACATTTCCCCACACATACATACCATTCTACTACACGATTCATAAAGAACGCTCTTACGCGTACATGACATCGACAACATCTTACGAAAAACTAGCAAGGGACGCCTTGTGACGTTACTGGCCAAAACAAAGGCCCCAGCCAAACAATCAGGCAACATTGTGCACACAACGACTAGTCGAACAAGGATGCAAGAGACAGGTTACGGGTTACGGCATTTGCAAAACGATTTCTACATCAATGCAAGTGTTTACACCTTACACGTTTTGCTCTCTATTCTACGCATCCCACACGAAAAGCGCTATACAAATATTACATGCGGAAACACGTTTATACACGTTCCGCCACAAGTACTTCACACGGAAACACGTTTATACACGTCCCGTTATGAGTACTACACACGGAAACACGTTTAAACACGTTCCATCACAAATACTACGCGGAAACACGTTTACACACGTTCCGTCACGTATGCTACACGCGGAAAAACGTTTATACACGTTCCGTCTCAAACACTACATCATTACATGATACTTGCGGAAATACGTTTAAACACGTTCCGTCTTCACTTCAGTCTTCAACTCCAAACCCGTTTTGGAACCAGCAAGGAGCGACGAGCTTCACTTCGCGGGAAACAGGTCCGTGATTAGATCAAAAACCCTGAAAAGTCGGGGACTTTCCCGAGTTTTTGATGGGGGTATTGTTGGGCCTCATAAAATCAGGCCCATGAAAGATAAAGCAGGGGGAAGGCCCATTAAAATGCTCAACGGCTCACTACTGACTACCACCGAGATTTCAGCCTTGAGGGGCAATATTTATGGACATTTCCATGGTCATCAAGATGATAGCGAGATTTTCGGGATCTTCCGCAATAAATGCCAACGGCTCAATTGTGGGTGGAAATCTCAATATAAATGGAAGGAACGACACATAGGAGGAGGACAAGTCTCAACACACCCAAAAACGCTCCAAATTCATACGTTCAAGCTATCTCTTTTGTTCTTAGAAAAAGACATTCTTTTGTATCAATCCAAGTGTCCTGGCAATAAACACACAAGCAATACAAGCGATCCTAAGCATTATTCGCATTTCTTTATGTTTATTCAATTCATGCTTCTTATTTCTTTTCGATTTACAGCTTATTCGTAACTTGTAACGCGTTGTGACATCTTTGTGACTAGGAGTCCCTCATAGTAGCGAAGTAACGCGTTTACGCGGTTAATTCGCCCAAAACAACACCCCAATTTTGAAACCATGGGTATTACCGCCAGTGACCTAGGATTTTATCATCCAAAGTCACCCAAGGCTATAGATAACATTACACGATCTTTTAGAAAAGTGATAAAGACTTATAGTACAACATAATAGTTCATAGTTTAGAGGAAATAATCCGACAACATAAACTAAAATTGTTCAAGACAAAATCTTATAATATAAAGCAGCGGAATTAAAATGACAATTCAAAATATAGCCAAGATTAGTATGTGGGCTCAAAATGTCCAAAGTATTAAAATAATCTTAAAGTCTTTCTTCAATCTTCTCATCTTCATCTTTACTCCGCGACAACCTTCTATTTGCAACCTGATATTTCTATAAGAGATAAGAAATACCAGTCGACCAATATCGGGAAGAAAAGAAAGTGTTATTAGTCTAATGCGAGACTAAGCAAGTGGTACAATGCGACTTGGTTCTTAAAAAGGCTAAGTAGGTCGGCATTAAAGTCTAAAAGGAAGTTGAGCGATGCACGACAAATCGGGTTCTTTTGAGGTGAGAAAAACAGATAAAGTTGTGAACGAGGCTTCATTCAAATACAACTCAAACGATGATAATCTTAAAGGGAGATAAATAACGAATTTTGGAAATAGGAAATCACAAGGAAATGATTTCTAGGAATATAAATGACTGATGATTAAGTTTTGTTGGGAACTTCTTTAATTCAAATCAAGTTTGAAAACCTCCATCGACTAGAATATTTTAAAGTCGGGAGTTAAGATGGTTTTCCTAGTAGCACTAATCATCCTTATTCGATTAATTAATGGGCATTGAGCACTTATCTTTCTTAGGTCATAAAACATTGCACTTCAATAATGAATTTTAGATATGGCATCTCAAAAGTGAGACGTGGCCAAAAGAATAAAGGGAACGAGTCCAACATTTAGCTAGAGTGTAATCACCCCTCTATTCGAAGAGTAGGCAGAGTCATGACCTAGTATCGGGAGCCGATAATAAGTAGATCACCCAATACAGTTATAAAGAGATATTGAGAGTCAAAACTCGCATCCCTAATTCCTACGCTGATCCACAACAAAGTCTCGAAAAGAGACTTGAAACAATTAGAGGTCACAATCATCGGTCCTAAGTCCATGAGCTAGCGTAGTACGAATAATGTAAATAACAATATGGTCATTATTTCTAAACACTAAATAACCCTAGGTTCATTTTATTTAACAAACAAGTTGTCCCCAACAAAATGGACATGATAACGGGAAAGGAATTTACGGTTATTAAATATAAAGATAATATGGAGAGAGAACCATCCACTTGCCTTCGATTTTCGAGAATTTGTTTTTTACAAAGATGGAATTTGTGAACAAGTACTTCTAGAAGCTTGACCTAATCCGAGATCACTGGCGGTAATACCCATGATTTCAAAATAGGGGCGTTACATTCATTAAGACATGTCATGTGCTTTGACTGACCACCAAGTACAACCGAGTCAGAAGCTTAACTTCGCTATTAAAACATAATTATGTCATTAGACTCCCCTATAATTGTAAAATTGTCACCTTCCCATTTTAAAACCTAATTCTCACATCTAGTTTTCCATTTTAATCTTGACTATAGATTTTTCGAAAGAGTTTGTAGATTTTTATATTATAATCAATCTCATATAAATACAAACGGTCTTTTTCTTGACCAAAAATACAAACGGTCTTTTTGATATAAGGTAAGAAAATTGACTTTGAAAACTACTCCCTTTGATTATTTATATTTGATTTTAACCAATTATCCTTGTTGAAAAATATATATGATGTTGTACAATTTTATGCACATATTGTTCCATACTTACCCTTTATAAATCTCTCCTTAAAAAATTCTCTCCATAACTAATCAACATGATTAGGGGATGGATTTATAGTCTTAGAAATTAAAATAGCTTAGTAGGGTTAATGAATTAATTTTATAAGCTTTCTTAATTTTAGGTTGAAATATTAAAACATCAAATATTTAAAAACGGAGGGAGTATAAACTTAAAATAAAATGTATGTATCTTATTCAAAATGTTTAAAAATTTTAAATACATAAAATTAAGAAATATATAAATCTAGTAGGAAGCTGTTCTATAAAAGTCTAAATATAATGTACTCAATGAATTACTTGATTCTGAATTTCGACCCAAAAAAATAAAGGGAAATTCCTTTTGGTGTCCTCGTGGTTTTGACAATTCCTTTTGGTGCCTAAAAAAAATTTGTTTTCCTTTTGGTACTCCTATGTTATGCAATTTTACCCATCCGTGCCCAAACTCACCAATTTACTCAAAAAGACATAACTCTGTCAATATAAAGAGAAATTTACCGGAAACCACCCGTATGATAGGCCATATTTCGCTAAACCACCTGGATGTTTAGATATTATTTTGAACCACCCACATAATTCGCTCCGTTAACAAAACGCCACCTCAAGTCAAATTCCGTTTGAAAACTGTTAAATGCGCGTGGACACTTGGATTTCTTTATTTTTCGTTTTCTTATACCATTTTTTACAACTTAATAAGTTAAAAAAACACAAAATAAAATCTATTTTATTGAAGCTGGCTTGAAACCCTCATCCGACATCCGCCGCCGACGATCTCCTCTAACCACGTCGCCCTCCTCCACAACCACTTCCAGTCCTACTTCTCCGCCCTAGATCTCGCCGCCGACGACGACGTCTCCCAGATCCTCTTCCCCGACTGGCGAAGCCCTCTCGAGACGTCGTTCCTCTTCCTTGGTGACTTCCACCCCAAGATCTTCACCAGCCTCCGCCCACCCTTTCTTGAATCCGACGACGAGGCCTCTAGATCCACCGATCCCGCCCCCACCGCCGAGAATTTCAGGCTCCTGGACACCCGCGATGCCTGGCGAAACCCTAGCGAAACCCTAACTTGCCGGATCGAGCAGATCGAGTGCGGGTTGAGGCTCATGGTCCCCACGCTGGTTGCGCGTGCGAGGGATGCTCAGGCCGGGCTCGTCAACAAGGTCGCCGCTCAGCGGGAGCGTCGTGGCAGGAGCAAGCATGGCGACGGAGAGGTCAGGAAGAAGGTGATGGAGGTTGTCGATGAGCTCAGCTGCGTTGTGGTGGATGCCAATTGCCTGAGGAGGAGCGTTCTTGGTGAGATTTTGGGGGTGGTTGATGTGTATCAGGCTGCTCTATTTCTCCTAGCCCTCGCCCAATTTGCTGTTGGCTTTAAGGATGTCGATTTGCTCTCTGAGTTCAAGCGCTGTAAGATCTCGGTTTCAGAATCTGTCTTGTTCTTATTCTTCATCATTCATCATATGTCAAAGATATGCTGAGGTCGGTTTCTTCTTTGTTACTCTGTTTTTGGGAATTCAGCTTGAGGGCTCTGAATGCTCGTGATTACACTTTATGTGCTCTAATGGCACAACACTGTATAGCTTCAGTTTTATGGTCTTGTTTATGAGTTGGCTCATATGTGCTGAATTGCTAATGCTGAATGCAATGGGAGTTGTGTTAAGATCTGTTTGTATATTCATGCGATTAGAATACGAGTCAAATCTTGATTATGCATGTCATACGTTTAATGATGAGCTCAGCTTGTTTGAGAATGTTGAATGCCATTATAATGGTATTTTTTTTAAGTTATTAAATTGTTCTCATCTCTTATTCAATTGGTATTTCTTTTTAAGTTATTACGTTGTAAAAAATGTATAAGAAAAGGGAAAATAAATAAAAGGCCACGTGTCCACACGCATTTAACAGTTTTCAAACGGAATCTGACTTGAGGTGGTGTTTTGTTAACGGAGCCTATTATGTGGATGGTTCAAAATAATATTCAAACATCCGGGTGGTTTAGCGAAATATTGCCATCATACGGGTGGTTTCCGACAAATTTCTCTAATATAAAAAGCCAAAAAAAAAAAAAAAAAAAAAAACAATGCGAATATAGAACTCAACTTTTACTCATTTTATGATATATTCATGAACATGAAACTCCATTGACAAAGTTCAAGAGCCTGTAGCTCAAGTTCCCAGCTACTGGCTACTAGCTAGTACCGTTCAAATTCAAAATTTAAGCTCAGCCTTCCTCTTGTTAAATTCAACTAACAAGTCTAACAGTATAAGCATGAATCATTGCATTTACTGTCGGTTGACATGAACACATTACAATGGTTTGAAGGACTCACGTTATCCCCAATTTAAAACCCCTAATTTAGATAATCCCCAAATCAAAACCCTAGTTTTGATCAAACTTTCACTAATTGAAACTAAACCCTAGAATCACGTTGAGCCTCACGAATCAGAGCAATTGTTGTATTGTAGCGTCGAATCGAAGGCCGCCGCTGGAGTCCCGTGCAGATTCGTCGCCGGTCGTCGAACCCTTGCCTCCCGGTCGTTGGTCGAGCCGTCGCCTCCCTGTCGCCAGCCTCAAAGTCGTCTCACCGTCCCCGGTCTGCTGCTACGCCTGGTGCCCGTCGTCGGCCTCGCCCGTAGCCCGTCTCGCTTCCACCGGTGAATGTAAATATGTAATCGTGCTTTTGGTTTATTGCTGGTGAGATTGAACTACAAAACACGGTTTTTTTTGGCCTTGTTTTTTTTTTTTTTTTTTTTGCCTTTTTATGTTAACGGAGTTACGGCTTTTTGAGTAAATGTGTGAGTTTGGTGACGGAGGGGTATAATTGCATAACATAGGGGTACCAAAAGGCAAATAATTTTTTTTGGGCATCAAAAGGAATTGTCAGAACCACGAGGGTACCAAAAGGAATTTCCCAAAAATAAGTGATTCCTAATCGAATATTGTAGGATTCTTACAGCTGGATCTAGGAGGCAGTATATATGCCGGTTTAATGGGAGAGTTGCTGTGGATATTCAAAGGGATTTGGTAGTTTCTTCGACCAAAAAAAAGGGATTTGGTAGTTTGGAACGTAGTGTGATGTCCAAAGTACAAGGTCAAGTCAAACATATTATTAAATCCCAATTGAGCAAGTTGAGGCCCATTACGTTACGTACTCCCTCCGTCCCTATATGTATGTCTATAAAGCACAATTTCGCATAAATTAAGAAAATGTGTAAGAGGTATTTGGTGGAGTAATATGAGTGGTTGAAATGAAGAAGGTGAAGATGGGTTAAGATTAAAAAATGGAGGTTGAGAAATTTAGGTCAAAAAAATTAATCTAAATATACCTTAAATGGGTGTTTTCTTAATGGAAAAAATTCAATAAGTATGAATATTAAAAAAAATTATTGAAATATTGTTTATTTTTGGGTTTATGAGAGTTTATTTGTAATGTATTTGATGGAGATGATTGGATGGAGAGAGAAATGGAGAAGAAAAGTAAGTAAAAAGTAGAATGTATAAGGGTAAAAGTGTAAAAAAGTAGTGATATAAATGGAAAGAATAGAATTGTGGACAAACATTCCGGGACGATGAAAACGGAAAGATGCACAAACATAAAGGGACGGAGGGAGTATAAAAAAGGGAGTTTCAAAGTAGGCGGATCGATTAATTAGGTGCTTGTAAATATATCTAAATTTATGTATTGGTTATCCGGAATTAAATAAGGTGTAAAATCTGCAAATAAATTCAACTCCAGAGCTATTGGACAAAGTCTTCCTAGTTTGTACATCTAGCTTGTTAGTCAATATTATAATGACATCACCAGCCAAGACTTCATGGTGGATCACTTGCCACGAAACCGAGCTGTCCACTTCTACGATAGGAGAAGAAAAGAGATAATTCGTCACATCAAAAGATTCAAAACACCAATGACGAATCGAGATTGATTTACACCACAATTTTATATATATATATCAAAGAATCAAGCTAGTCGACTAGTCCCGTCGAGATAAAAACTATCGTAACATACATCCGGACAAGGTTCCTTAGGATTGGAAAAGAATCAAATTAGTGAGAGGCGACACATACGAAAGGCGACATCAATGTAATTCGCGATCAAGTTGACTTTTTTGAAGACGTGTGTAATACTCTAAATCTAAAACTAGCCCAATCAAAAGTAAATATCAAATCGTATGAGCTCGCCCCCTACAGATAACTTTAATCACCCAACATTGCATCACCTTCAAAATGAAAAGACGGAAAATATGATTACAAATGGTCTCAACAATCTCCTGCCAAATAGTATAAGCATCAGAAAACACCACGGAACGACGTCTAAAAAACCCGCTATCCTAGGAAACGGGGGCACCCCTGCAATCCCTAATAAAACTGACGAACTTTCATCGCAAAATAAAAATATAAAATAAACAACGACCAAATAAATCATCCTATATGCCTTTATATAAATACATATGCAAGACTACTATAGTGTCTTACCACAACTTGCCATAGTTTAGCCCCCTTTCACCTAAACCATGATGAGCACCGGCGGCCGTGGCGGCTGCATCTCGACCGGGGCGGCGTTCGGGGCGCAAGTAATAAAGGGGCGGTGGTTCATGGTGCTCGCCACCATACTCATCATGTCCATGTCCGGGCCCACTTACTTGTTCGCGGCCTACTCGGGCGTCGTAAAGTCGACGCTCGGCTACGACCAAACCACGCTCAACTGGATCTCGTTCTTCAAGGACGTGGGCACCACCGTCGGGATCCCGTCGGGGCTGCTCATGGAGGTGACTCCGCCATGGGTGGTGCTCGCCACCGGAGCCGGGATCAACTTCTTCGGCTACTTCATGATTTGGCTGGCCGTCACGAGTAGGATTGCCAAGCCGGCGGTGTGGCAGATGTGTTTGTACATAGGCCTTAGTGCAAACTTCTTGGTATGTTGTTTACTTCATATTTGAAGCTTTGATATTGTCTTTGAGCTTTGCATCAATTAATTTTTGTTTGTCATCATGTCATGTAAGTCTAACTTGAACTCAAAATGAGTATATTAAAGTTTCTTATTTTCGCAAAAAAATGAGAAAAAAATTGAGATTTGAACCGGTGACCTTTAATTACACTCTTGGAGGCTAAACCGCTTGATGAATCTAACTATTTCTCACTATTCTAAGAGGGCAATGTTCCTCTTTCTACCAAAAAAGAGCAACTCATCTCTAACTGGGTTTGCAACAAATTAGCACATTATGAATTGTAACTAAAGATATCCTGTTGATGATAACTCAAGCATGATTCATCATGTACCACAGGCCTTCTCTAACACAGGAGCCATGGTACCATGCGTGATGAACTTCCCTGAAGGACGCGGCGTCGTTCTAGGCGTGCTCAAAGGATTCGTAGGCCTAAGCAGCGCCATCATAACCCAACTCTACCGCGCCATCTTCGACAAAAACCCGAAGGCACTCATCCTCTTCATCGCCTTCCTTCCAGCCGCCGTCACCCTCGTATTCATCCCTACCATCCGGATCCTAAAGGGCGTTTTCGTCTCCGAACCCGGCAAAGATGTCACAGTCTTCTACCAAATCCTTTACATGTCTCTCGGGCTAGCCGGCTTCATCCTTGCTATGATCATCGTCCAAACGCGTGTCGACTTCCCCCAGGGCGCGTACGTTGGCAGCGCTACCGTCGTCGTCCTCCTCCTCTGCCTCCCGCTCTACACCGTCCTCAAACAAGAGCTCATGCTATGGAAATCTACACGATTCGTACAAGAACCTGAAAGAGTCGAGGTAGTAACCGATCAAGCTATCCCGGAGCAACCCGCGAGGAAGGTCGATAAATGGTCGGAGAATGTCTTCCGACCACCGGAAAGAGGAGACGACCACACCATCTTACAAGCGCTCTTCAGCCCCGACATGATCATCCTCTTCATCGTTACGATTTGCGGGATGGGCGGGAACTTGACCGCCATAGACAACTTGGGCCAAATCGGGTCATCACTCGGGTACCCGGCCAAGAGCATAACAACCTTCGTGTCCCTAGTGAGCATCTGGAATTACTTGGGTCGGGTCGTTTCGGGTTTTGTATCTGAGTACCTGCTTACTAAGTTCAAGCTCCCGAGGCCGGTGATGGTCACGTTCGTGACGCTCGTATCGTGCGTGGGCCACCTCTTGATAGCCTTCGGGGTGTCCAACGGGCTCTACGCCTCCTCGGTCATAATCGGGTTTTGCTACGGGGCGTATTGGCCGCTCACGATGGCCATCATTTCGGAGATCTTCGGGCTCAAGTACTACTCGACGTTGTTCAACTTCGGGCCCTTGGCGAGCCCGCTTGGTGTGTACATATTGAACGTGAGGGTCACAGGGAGGTTGTACGACAAGGAGGCGTTGAGACAGCTCGCAATGCGCGGGCTGACGAGGAAGGAAGGCGAGGAGTTGAGTTGTGATGGGGTGAGGTGTTTCAAGAAGGCGTTTCTTATAGTAACGGCCGTGACGGCGGCGGCGGTGTTAGTGTCGTTGGTTCTTGTCATGAGGACGAGGAAGTTTTACAAAAGTGATATCTATAAGAAGTTTAGGAAGGTTGAAAACGCCACGGTGGCGGACGATGGTGGCGACGTCGTCGTCGTGGAGGGGATTAAGGAATTTAAGGGGGTGCAAGGCCTGGAAACGGAGAAGCCAAAGGGATCAAGCTAAAATGGTTTTAAATGTACAATATTCATGCATCCTTTCTGATGATATATGCTAATATGCTGTTTTTTCATGTATCGATCCTTTGTTTGTAGCAAAATATGGGTCAAATTCTTTGTTTGGTTGAATCGTGCCGTTGTGAAAGCTAAAATACGTGTGAATATAAGCTTCTAAATTGTTTGTTAGTTGACTAAACAAAAAAACATTCAGCCTTTAACCCTATAATTTGATCAAAAATGTAGGTGAGAGTTCATATTTGCTTAGGTCAGCTTAAAAGTGAGTCTCACACTCTCACTAGTTATTTGAGCTAATATATGATGACCGTTATGAATACACATATGTTCTATTTAGATGATGTGTTATGAACACATTTATGATCATCTAGAAGAACCATGAAAAACACATGTGAATGGTTAATTACCCTAGGTAGAAAAGTGTGAATTATTCACCTCTTAATCTTGACTTTGTGGTAACTCTTGTTTAACTTTGGTCCTATAAATAGAGGCATCACCCATTGTAAAACTTGCACCAACAAAGAGTAAGAATACAATCTATAAGGTGCTTACTCTTTCTCCCTCTCTTCTAATGTCATTATCATTATAAAGTGGCTTTCTTAAGTAAACGTTCTTAAGTAAAGGTTTCAATAATCTTCTTCTAATTCTTTATTATATAACACGTTATCAGCACGAGTCTCTAATTACCAACTGATTTTTCCTTAATTATATATACATGTGTATTTCGTAACTTTCAAACAAAGTTTAATTTTAAGTGCTACGTATGAAACAAAGCTTTCATTAGAATAAATTATTTATTTGTGTTCTACGAAGCTTTGCAAAAAATTTTCTTTCATTAAAACTAAAATTTTCTTAATCTTGTTCGTAACTATATATACATATATATATAATCTTGATTTAAGATATATGTATAAGTTTGTGAGTTTTACAAAAGAAATTGATTAATTCTTGCACACTATACTTAATCACTCCTACCTCTTTAAATCTACGAATTTACTTCTTCTTAACTAAATTCATGCAAAGAGTTTATAAAATCGTTTTGAGGAGTATGCTCTGTAGTCGCCTAATTTAGGATCTTCTACATCAAAAACTCATTTTCAAAATTCTAGATCTAAAAATGCTATAAACTAAATATGGAAGCATGTTTACTTAGATCTACTAAGGTACAAACAAAATACAAAGATTTACTTACCTTATTTGGCGTTTGTACTCAAATCCCCTTTCGGAAATGTTTGATTTCACCAAGTGGATTGTGAGAAATTTCTTACCCAAATGATTATGAGCGCAATATAGATAATCACGATAAGAACAAGACAAATGAAAAGCTCGGTTAAAAACCGATCATTACCGGCCTTAATACGACGCAAAATGTCGTCGTCTGCCATGGACATGAAAATGGAAAATGGAGAGGAGGAAGATGAGATGGAGGAGATAAGGTGGAAATGGTAAAAGTGAAAATGGATGGATGAGGATAAAAGGATTAAAAGGAAACCGGATTTATAACTGTTCCCGCTAATTTTATTTTTCAGTATACTTTCGCATCTTTCTTATATATCTCATGCATGCATTATTTATTTACCGCTTTGATGCTTATTCTATTTGTTTAGTTCCTTAATCTTTATCATTTATTTACTTCTTTAATTCTTGTTATTTATTTACATCTTATAAGCATTCTTTATATAAAGTTATCATTCATATGCTATACACATACTAATTACATGATTATATATGTTGACATAATAATAACATTCATCATGACTACATTATTTAATCTCATCATACCATATATGTTTACGAGTTACATATGCATTCCTAATTGCCTTTGTTTTGTTAATTTATAATTTCCTTGTAGTAACTAAAATGGCAAGCATCACCAAAAGGGAGTTTGAAATCCTTGACTTATCGGGCCAAAAATACCTCGAATGGAGGGTTGATGCTTTGACTAGCCTAAAGGCAAATGGCCTTGAAAGAACAATTGAGACGGAAAATGAGACCACCCCGCAAGAAAAGGCAAAAGCCATTGTGTTCCTACGTCACCACATACATGAAAGTCTAAAGACTGAATACATGTTTGTGGATGACCCAGTTGAATTGTGGGAAAGCTTGAATGAGCGTTATGGCCATCAAAATGAAATCTTGTACCCACAAGCACGCCATGAGTGGAACAATATAAGGTTCCAAGACTTCAAGTCTATCACTGAATACAATAGTGCTATTCATAGAATCACCTCTCAATTGAGATTATGTGGGCACATGGTTACCCAACAAGAAATGTTGGAGAAAACTTTCTCCACAATGCATGCCTCTAATGTGTTGTTACAACAACAGTATAGAGAAAGAGGCTTTGAGAGGTATTCTGACTTGTTGAAAGCGTTGTTGGTTGCCGAAAAGAACAATGAGCTATTGATGAAAAACCACAACCTCAGGCCTACTGGCTCAATAATAGTCCTAGAAGCAAATGGTATTGAAAAGGCGTTTTATGATGGAAATACCCATCAACGTGGGCAACAATCACGATTCTATAATGGTCGTGGACGTAACCGCGGACGTGGTCGCGGTCGTGGCCGTAACAGCTTTGTTCGTGATCATGGTCAAGGTTACAACAAACCTTATGACCGCGTGATCAATGGCTACAAGGGGAATGGCAAGCAAAAGGTCCAGACGGGTCCATCAGGATCCTCCCAAAAGCCCAAATCTATATGCTATAGATGTGGCATGGCTGATCACTGGTCAAAGGTATGCCGTACAGCTCCGCATCTTGTGAAGCTGTACCAAGCTGATAAGAATAAAGAAAAGGCTACCGAGACCAATTACATCGAAAATGGAGATGTGAATAAATCTCCCGTGACCAGTCTAGATGTCAATGATTTTCTCAATCTTGACAATAATGATGAATTATCTTTACTATTCACATGTTATTTGTCATGTCTTTTATTTTCGCATGTCGTATGATGTCTTAATTATCATTTCCAATATTTTATGTAATAGACTTTGTGTAATATAAATATCGTTATATGCATCTTTATTATTAATGCATTAATGTTTCTCTTTATTTCCATAGAAAACATGGAATCATCTAATGTGAAACTCGATGGGAAGGAGCAATGTCTTCTAGACAGTGCAACAACACACACCATCTTGAGAAACAAAGAATTCTTCACAAAATTAAGACCTCTTGAAGGAAATGTCAATACGATATCTGTTGTGTCGAAACTGATCGAAGGCTCTGGAAGAGCACTGGTTCTACTCCCAAGAGGAACAAAGTTAATAATAAATGAAGCACTCTACTCAAGTAAATCACGAAGGAATTTACTGAGTTTTAAAGATGTGCGCCACAATGGGTTTCACATGGAAACCTTGAATGAAAATGGCAGTGAATATCTGTGCATCATAAAATATGAATCTGGTCATAGACAGATTCTTGAGAAGATGCCCACGCAAGCCTCCGGACTATATCATACATACATTTGTCCGTTTGAGGCCAATGCGACATCTAGTAAAGGGTCAATTGACCGAACTGCATACACATTGTGGCATGATCGCTTGGGTCACCCAAGATCAATAATGATGCACAAAATCATAAAGAATTCACTCGGACATTCATTAAAGAACGTTAAGGTTCTCCCGTCCAGTGATCTCCATTGCACTGCATGTTCACTTGGAAAGCTAATTATCAGGCCTTCTAAGAATAAAATTGCAAGTGAAAATCCTGCATTCCTAGAAAGGATACAAGGAGATATATGCGGACCAATTGCTCCACCATGTGGACCATTTCGATATTTTATGGTCCTAGTTGATGCATCTACACGTTGGTCACATGTAAGTTTATTATCGACCAGGAATGCAGCCTTTGCCAAACTTCTTGCTCAAATAATAAGGCTCAGAGCTCAATTCCCGGATTATGCAATCAAGAAAATCCGACTTGATAATGCTGGAGAATTTACATCCCAAACCTTCAATGATTATTGCATGTCAATAGGGATTGATATAGAGCATCCAGTGCCTCATGTTCACACACAAAATGGTCATGCCGAATCATTAATAAAGCGATTACAATTAATCGCTAGACCATTCTTGATGAACTCAAAGTTGCCATCATCTGCATGAGGACATGCTATATTACAAGCTGCAGCTTTGATTCGATTGAGGCCAAGTGCAAACAATGAGCATTCTCCAATGCAATTAGTATCTGGCAAGGAGCCAAATATCTCACATCTAAAAATATTTGGATGTGCAGTTTATGTACCCATTGCTCCGCCACAACGTACAAAGATGGGTCCACAAAGGAGAATGGGAATCTATGGTGGTTTCGAATCTCCCTCAATCATTCGATATCTCAAACCAACAACGGGTGACTTATTCACAGCAAGATTTGCTGATTGTCACTTTGATGAAAATACATTCCCAAACTTAGGGGGAGATAAGAAAAAGATGAACCCACATGTAAAAGAGATTACATGAAATGCAATATCATTATCTCATCTTGATCCGAAAACAAAAATGTGTGAACAAGAAGTTCAACGGATCATACATTTGCAAAATGTTGCAAATCAGTTACCTGATGCATTCACTGATACAAAGAAGGTAACAAAGTCACATATTCCTGCAGCGAATGCTCCTGCTAGGATTGATATACCCATTGGACAACCTAATACGTCCATTGCAAATGAGTCTACGACACGTCGAAAACGTAGTAGGCCTCCAGGTTCAAAAGACTTGAAACCAAAGAAACCAAAGAACCAAAAGGGTATGACAAAAAAAGCCAAACTGAGTCATAAGAATAATGACGAAGGCAATGAGATGGAAAATGAAAATATCCTAAGAGAAGTTGATACACTCAATGATAATGAGAATATTGATAATCTTGAGGTATCAATAAATTATGTATGCACAGGCATACAATGGAATAGAAAGGATATCATTACTGATGATATATTTGCCTACTCAGTGGCTATTGATATTGTGACTGAAGATGATGATTTTGAGCCAAAATCCGTGGACGAATGTCGTCAAAGAAAGGATTGGCCAAAATGGAGAGATGCCATCCAAACAGAATTACAATCGCTTGAAAAGCGAGAGGTTTTTGGACCTGTTGTTCGTACACCAAAGAATGTAAGGCCAGTTGGCTTCAAATGGGTGTTTGTACGAAAACGAAATGAGAAAAATGAAATCGTTAGATATAAGGCAAGGCTAGTAGCCCAAGGTTTCTCTCAAATTCAAGGAATTGATTATGATGAGACATACTCTCCTGTAGTCGATGCAACTACACTAAGATTCCTAATTGGCATGACAGTATTTGAAAAACTACAAATGCGCCTTATGGATGTCGTGACCGCATACTTATATGGGTCACTAGATACAGACATATATATGAAAGTCCCAAAAGGACTAAAATTGCCTAAGGCTGAAAGCAACGGACCTCGAGAAATGTTCTCAATAAAATTGAGAAGGTCGTTGTATGGGTTAAAACAATCAGGACGGATGTGGTATAACCGTCTGAGCGAATACCTTATGAAAAGAGGATATAAAAACGATACTGTTTGCCTATGTGTTTTTATCAAAAGGTCCAATGAGGGATTTACTATTATCGCAGTCTATGTTGATGATTTAAACATAATTGGAACTCCCGATGAGGTGGAAGATACTGCGAAATACTTGATGAAAGAATTTGAGATGAAAGATTTGGGGAAAACAAAGCTTTGTCTTTGCTTACAAATTGAGCATTTAAAAGATGGAATATTTATCCATCAGTCCAACTATACTAAGAAAGTTTAAAAGAGATTTTATATGGACAAAGCTCATCCCCTGACTTCTCCTATGGAAGTTCGTTCCCTCAATATTGAAAAGGATCAGTTTCGCCCTCGAGAAGAGGACGAAGAGGTTCTAGGACCTGATATTCCGTATTTAAGTGCAATCGGTGCCCTAATGTACTTAACTAACAATACAAGACCAGATATTGCTTTTGCAGTAAACTTGTTATCCAGGTACAACACTGCTCCTACAAGGAGGCATTGGAATGGGATCAAACATGTATTTCGCTACCTCCGAGGAACACATGATTAGGGGTTATTCTACCGCAACCAAAGCAATGCAACTCTAGTCGGATATACAGATGCAGGATACTTGTCCGACCCACACAAAGCCAAATCACAAAATGGCTATGTATTTACATATGGAGGCACAACCATTTCATGGAGATCAACAAAGCAGACTATAACTGCCACATCATCAAATCAAGCAGAATTAATTCCTTTATATGAAGCTGGAAGAGAATGTGTGTCTGTACGATCAATTATTCAATTCATCCAAAAGGAAAGTGGAATGAAGCCGATCACTGACAATCCAACAATACTATATGAAGACAACTCATCATGTGTTGCTCAGATGAAGAAAGGCTACATCAGGAGAGACCGCACAAAGCACATATCTCCAAAATTCTTTTCTACTCGAGATCTCGAAGAAACCGGTGAAGCGGATATCCAACAAATTCGGTCGAATGACAACTTGGCCGACCTGTTCACGAAGTCTTTGATTCCTAAGAAATTTGGAGAACTAGTGCACAGGATTGGAATGTGTAAGCTCCGAGAGCTACGTTGAAGTCAGGGGGAGCATTATACGCGTTGCACTCTTTTTCCCTTCGACCAGGTTTTTATCCCACTGGGTTTTTCCTGGCAAGGTTTTTAATGAGGCAGCATCAAAGCGTATCATGGGTTCAACAAGGCAACATACATTTGTGTCCCAAAGCAAGAACGAAGGTGAATATTCAAGGGGGAGTGTTATGAATACACATATGTTCTATTTAGATGATGTGTTATGAACACATTTATGATCATCTAGAAGAACCATGAAAAACACATGTGAATGGTTAATTACCCTAGGTAGAAAAGTGTGAATTATTCACCTTCTAATCTTGACTTTGTAGTAACTCTTGCCTAACTTTGGTCCTATAAATAGAGGCATCACCCATTGTAAAACTTGCACCAACAAAGAGTAAGAATACAACCTATAAGGTGCTTACTCTTTCTCCCTCTCTTCTAGTGTCATTATCATTCTAAAATGGCTTTCTTAAGTAAAAGTTCTTAAGTAAAGTTTCAATAATCTTTTTCTAATTCTTTATTATATAACAATGACAACCAAAACTATAAGGTCATGGGCTGCTTAATTTCCACTCACCTGTTCAAACTCTAACCAATGCCTCATTGTGAAGTCTTCTTGCGCTTTACTTCATTTCAGCCCAATTCTGTACCCAAAATTGGCCCATGCATTTAATGAGCCCAATTCGGTTAATTTCGGCAGACTAGATTGATTAGTAACGATTTACTACCTCTCCGGGTCTCCACTTGGTGTAAGATGAGGACACCAGTGAGTAGTTCTACTATTCACTGGTGTTGTAACGAGATCAAACGAGAACGATAAAAGCATGAAATCATCTAACGACGTGAGTGAGGCTGATCGATGACAGCAAGATCATAGTCATCTGCTCCAAAACAACTCTAAACCTTCGATCTCAGCCGTTAACTCCAATGCAAGCACAAACAATTGGGCAAATACAAATACAAATGTAAAGTTACTGACTACAAATCGGTAAATTCATATGGATGCTGTTGTGCAAAACCAGCCTACTGATTTTTAACTCAGAATAATCTGATAAGTACTTAGACATGGAGTTAGCTTTAACCTTCCAACCCAATTAACAGAGTTTGAGATAGCAATATTTTTATCTATATCTAAAACAAACAAAAATAATAATGTAATTATAGAGAAGCCTAAATAGCTAGGAAGGCCCACAGCACACAAAGTGCAGTACCACAATTGTGAAGGGCCCCACTAAACTAATACAAGTACTCTGGGACACAATCTGCATATGATGATTAGGTGTAATGAACAGGCAACTTAATTAACCAACTTGAGTGTGTGAGAGAGAGAGATTCTCAACTCTGCCAAACCTCACACAACACATAAAATTAGCCCCTAATTAATCAGTAATCGCCACCCCCATGTTATGTGCACCTTATTCTGTATCCAAAAGGAATATTAAAGTGTTGAGGCAAAGATGGGCATTCAAGAAATGCACTGTCCTTCATATGTGACAACAAGAACCTTGCTTCGTAATAAAAAAAAATAAACAAAAATAATGATCAAGGCGTTGAGATTGCATTTTCCTTAGGCTTTTGAGAGATCTGGGCTATAGTTTTTTTGCAAGGTACATTGCTTTCTGCATTTATTGTCACTTAATCTTTAGTGTGTGACTGAAGCCACTGTTTTATAAAGACATGAAAATATTGCAGGCTATGGGAATTAAAAGGAAGAAAACAATGCCCATCTAAGTTATATATAATCTATCATGCACTTTGCATGCAATTAACACCTGTTTTAACCAGCTGTTTTGTTAGTTTGTTGCAAATTTGCACGCAACAGGGCACACCCAGAACCTGCAAATCCAATTGTAATATTCTTTGCTTACAAAATGAACAAATTAAATTACAATCCCATCATAAAAGGTAAAAAAATATATGTATAAAAATACAAAAAAAGAAAAACTTTGGTGCTTAGCTTTAAGATATACTTTTCTTCATCTTTTTGTCTTCAGTAGTGACAGTCCACCAAAGCGGGCGGCGGCGAGAAAACGATCGGTTGCTTCTGCCCTTCCGGCGCCGATTGCTTCCCGGCGAAGGCAAGTTTCGGCTCCGACGAGGACGACACGTTGACTTCTTCGGCATCAGGCATGGCGGGCAGATTGAGATCCAAATCCAACGACGGTTTCTTAGCGTGTGACGTGGGCTCCACGGCTGATGACGTGGATGGCGACCTCTTCTCGTGATCATCATGGAGAGTCAACGCCGTTTGACTTCCACCCGGGGCCGTCGGCCCCCTGTGCCGCCTCATGTGCCCGCCGAGCGCCTGCCCGGACGCGAACTCCGCGCCACAGATCGAGCACTCGTGGACCCTGGCCGCCTTTTGGCCGGCAGGGGTCATGGGGGTGGAGGCCGTGGTGCATAGAGCTCGGTTGGTCAACTGAAGTGAGAGGGGATGAGGAGGAGAAGTCGAAGAGGCGAAATTGTTGGTGATCATGGCCGTGTTGGTGGCCGCGGTTTCGTCTTCGTCGGACAATAATACTAGGTGGTTGTTGTTGTTGTTGTTGTTTGATCGGCGCGTGCTTCTTGATTCCTCGTCCTTGGTGGCGGCCGCGAGCTTCGGCTTCTTGTGGCTGGCCCGGTGCCCGCCCAAGGCCTGGAAGGAAGGGAAAGTCCTAGAGCAAGTCTTGCACTCGTAGACGTAGTATCCACCACCGCCGCCACCGGAGGCGGTGGTGGAGACACCGAGAGAAGGGGAAGATTCCAAGAATCTTCGACTAGTGAACTTCTCGAAGCGACGGCCTTGGGCCAACATGATGAGGCAGTTGGCCATGTCCTCTTCTTCCTCGGTGTTTAGGTGAAGACGGTGATGGTCGGATGAGGTGGCGGTGGTGGGGACGGGGGCGGTGGCTGCGCTTTCGCTGCTCGTGGCGGAGGGGGTGGTCACGCGGAAGGGGACCGGGGATTGTGGGCGGTGGCGCTTCGTTCTTTTGCCCTTGACGATCGCGTTGTTGGCGCCGACTTCTTCTTGGTTATGATCCATGAGTCTAAATTGAGGAGGCTTAATAGGGATTGAAGATGTGTTTGGTTTTATATAGAGGGAGAGTGAAAGGTAGAAAAAGAAGGAGTCTAAAGAGGGGATTGAAGAAGGGTGTTGGTTTGTGTTTGTGTTTGTGAGTGGAGTGACTAAGGGAGAGTTACTTGTATAAGTAATTAAGAAAAAGAATGAGACAAATTTAATTTGGCAAAAAAATTAAATACAAGTAATAATAATTGGGAGGAAGACGTTGAAGTCATGGGAGGGTGGTGTGAAGCACGTAGAAAAAAAAAAGATAATGCAACCTATAATTTTTAGTGTAAATTACATTACAAAAACAAATGTATTAAGAAGGAAGAAGAAGATGGAGGAAGAGGAAAATGGTCCCCTTGCACAAAAACAGCAAAAAAGGAAAAGGCAAAGGCAAGATTTTTGAAGATTTAATTGCAAATTATAACTTGTAGTGTGTATATTGATCATCATCACAGATTCACAGGCTTCATGGGCAGCCTCTTCTTCCATTTCATGACCTTTTTTTTTTCCTTTTTGTCTCACATACAAAGGCCTAAATTTCTGCAAAAAATTCTCACTTTTTGTATTTTCAGGATCCAACACTTTAACGTACAATCTTACCTTTGTTGATCGGTTTGGGATGCGGCGGTTTAATTTTTTATTATCAAGAATGTATCATTTTTAATTACTCCAATTTGTAGCACAGGGGGACTACAAGCGATTAGTTTAACTATCATTTGTAGTTAAACCAAGTTGGGTTGAATCAAATTGAAATAGATTATGTTCTGAATCTTCTGACAGTGCACTGTTCATTTAAGTTAAGTTGGGTTAATTAGTTTCAGTTGGATAGTTAAAAGCATTTGTTTAATTGGGTCAGTTTTATTACCAGTAATTTCCGTGTTTAATTACTGTATGATTTAGGGAATGAGTTAATGAGATGAGAGAAATTGAATTGATCAACCGACTGAACCGACCCTTTCACTGGATTACTCATTCTTTTCATTTTATTTAATTTTATGCTTATTGTTTGTTTAATGTAGATTTTGTTATTGCTTCTTATCATAAAAATGAATCAAATGCTCTTAGAGTCTTAGACAATATATATTGTAGGTTAATGAAAAGTAAACACTATTATGAGCAAGACAATCAATGAAACTCGATCATATATATGCCCATCCCACAATACGGATAGATACAATTAACACAATCATTAAGCTTGTACAATTTAATTAATAAATCCGGTTTATTAACCCAATCCGAACCCAATAACAGCTTATCTACTATAATACAGTATAAAGCGGAACCCAAGTCTTTGTTAAAATTTGCGCCACGTCATCAACCCTGAATAAAATAATGATTTTATTTTTTGCATTGATTTTCAAAAAATAACTTATATATCTTCTTGATATCTTATCTAATTTCCTTATGTATACTTAATATCTTTACTCAATTATATATCTTTATACGAATAAGGAAATTCAAGTGATTTTCTTTTATATTCTTGAAAAAAAATTCTTATTAATTAGTATACATTTTTGTTATTATTGAATCTGGAAGAATAGTGAAAAAATTTCACAAGTGTCAATACTATATTCATTAATAATATAAATGTGAATAGAACTATTTTAGAATTAAAATTGTATGAATAAAAGTACATATATAAGTCAATAGGTTCGGACTTTGGTCTATCGGATTTGGATTATAAGTTCCCGAGTTAAAAGCGTATTCGTATCAAGAATCAATCTCAAATCGGTTAATTCGGTTTTATATTTACATTACCCGTACATGGTACGGAATTTGTACTAGTTAGTCTATTAAGCACATAATAATATGTATATGTGTTAAAATCATACATAACACCCGTCTGATCTACATATATGAATCAACCTTAATTAATCAAACCATCTTCATATGAAAAAAACTTTTAATCACGATACTAATTATATTAATTAATCAATTAAAGAAGATGTGATGAGGTCATGAGGCTAGGCAAGAGGGACAAAGACATGTAAAGAGGCTTACAAGCCACTCAAGAATAACATGTACGTTTTCTTGAAGCCAGGGGAAAACACCCTCCACTTTATCATTTAAAACCTAAAGATCCACCCAACTTCAATTGGTGGTTTGTTGATTGTGAGCTCATCAGGCTTTGCATCCATCATATATACATATATCAATTCAATTGCATGATTATATTAGACTTTGGAATCAACAATCTAATTTTTAGTCCCTTACCATATACCATATACCATATACCATATACCATATTCTGAGCCCCAACCTTAGGCGACCTCTACTAGTTATATATTTTGTATATATTAGGTGTGTATTTAATTTTTAGTGAAACTTATAAAATACATGGATTTATTCACTAGTATAAGCGTAATAGTTTGAACTATACATATAATTCATGGGGCAAATATATTAAGTCATAACGATTAATGCATAGCTAGCTTCGTAAACTTGTCAATTGGGTAGGTTCTATCATGCTCGGTTTGATTAATTGAGGTTTGGTCATCGATTCGCATACAAATTCTCATGTCATTAAAATTTATAAATCAATGGAGCCCCTCGAACTTATGCAAATTTGGCACTTAGACACCCCACATTTAATTTGGACCTATTGGACACTTGAACTTATATTTTTCGACCTATTCAACAACTGTTTGCTGACTTGTACAAACAAAATCGCCACCACGACGCCACGTGTGTATGCCACATCATTATTTTTAATTAAAACAAATAGGAAAAAAATTAAAACAAAATTCGGCTTGAATGCAATATCACTTTCGCATTTAGTAAATAATAAGAAAAGCAAAATTAAAAAAAAAAAATTACACGATCAGACGTATCCATCACCGATGAACGCCGTCGACGTCAACCCCGAAGCCCATTTCAGATCTGTGCAGATGGGTTGAACGCAAGGCTTAACATGGAGGTAAATCGCCGGCGAAGCCAGAGGTTGGAGCGAGGGCGAGTGCGAAGGCAGTAACGAGGGCGGAACCAGTAGAGATGGTGGGGCAAGGAGGGAGAGCGAGGGCGCGCGGAGTTGTAGCGGGGCGGAGCGACGAGCGAAGGAGAGGGCGGATCCAGTCGCGGGGCGGAGCGAGGAGTGAGTGCGGGGCGGAGCCAAGGCAACGAGGGCGGGGCGAGCCGGCGGCCGGAACCGCTCCACAGATCGGAAATAGGTGTCGGGGTTGACGTCAACGGCGTACGCCTAAAGATGTAATTAATTTTTTTTTAATTTTCTTTTTCTTTCTTTTTCTTATCCTATTAATTATATACTCCATATTTCAAATTTTTGTTTTAAATCAAAATAATGAGGTGTCATACACACGTGGTGCCATGGTGGCGATTTGTTTTGCACAAGTCAGCAATCAGGTGTTCAATAGATCGAAAAATATAAGTTCAGGTGTTCAATAGGTCCAAATCAAAGGTGGGGTGTCTAAGTGACAAATTTGCGTAAGTTCGGGGAGATAAATATATTTTAACCCATAAATCAATTGGGATTGACTATATTACAGTTCTCTAGGGCTTGGGTCAACCCATGGGTCTAGACTGTGTTATGTTTTTTTTCCAATTATTAAATCTATATTGCAATTAAGTAACATTATTTTAATAACAATTTTTTGATATATTTAAAATAAATTTATGTATTGCAAAATAAGAAGTCCGATATTCCCAATGAATTTCAAGTTAAAGCCTTTTTCTTAGCATTAATTTTCCAATTAAGTTTTAATCCTAAAATTTTCAAATCCTTAAGAACCTTAGTTCGGGTTGAGTTTGACAAGTCTACTCGCCCAATATAAACTTTAAATATTCGATTATACTGTTTGGAATACTTACAAAATAATCCTTGCCCATTCAAATAAAGCAACTCTATACATATTGATAAGTCAGATTGATTTATCACAACTCAGAAGTACACATAAGTGGAGTGCAATTAAGTGTGTAATCCGTACTATATACCCGGGCTTCGTTTTCTTCCATTATTAAACAAATATTATTCTAATTCTCTAAGAAAATTTCTTCTGATTTCATTATTAAACCCCTATAATTAAATTAAATTTGCTAAGATAAGATGGGAAATGAATGAATATAATGTACTTGATCAGACAGCTAGCTACTGCTTACAGTTCACGATCGACTGTTGACCAAGTAATGTGTCATGTGTACATGCACACTTCTCATTGATTGGGGCCACATGGACCAATAGGATTCAGCCATTTGTAGTGAAGTACACTCGTTTCTAGTTGTGAGCACAACATGGGCTTTACTTAATTAATTAATTAATCATAGTGGTTAATTATGTGATGATTAGGAGTATAGAACAGTAAATTAAGTCGATTAATAACTTAATTATGTGCTACTATTATGGAGACCGTGTCAAAGGGCATATAATGATTGATTTTGCCAATACAAAAAGGCTGGAGTCATTAGAAAAACGAGGGATTGAGGTGGGGAGGGTGATTTTGGGGTGAATTTGCAAAAGCTATGCTAATTTAAAAAAAATGTAGTATGTAGGCTATTCTTCCTCTATAAAAACCCCAAACTCTCTCTTTTTCTCTCTCTTCCTCATTTTTTTTTCTCTCCTTCCTCTCTCCTTCCCCTCACTCTCTCCCTCTCCTACACTCTCTCCCTCTCATCTCCATTTTCATTCATCCCCACCGCCCGCCCTCCCTCTCCGTCGCCCGCCCGCCATCCATCTACGTCGCCGCCCTCCTTTTTCGTCGCCCGCCCTCCCTCTCCGTCGCCGCCCGCCTCCCTCCTCGCCGCCGCCCTCTCCGACCACCTACGCCACCGCCGTCACCACCACCGCCGTCGATTTCAGGTTCGTTCACTCTCTCCCTCTCCACCCCCTCATCCCTCTCTTCTAGATCTAGGCTCGTTGGAGCCAGATCTGGGCTCATACGAGCCAGATCTAACTAGATCTGGGCTCGTACGAGCCAGATCTAACTAGATCTAGTCTCGTACGAGCCAGATCCGGTCTCGTACGAGCCAGATCCGGTCTCGTACGAGCCAGATCCGGTCTCGTACGAGCCAGATCCGGTCTCGTACGAGCCAGATCCGGTCTCGTTCGAGCCAGATCTAGGCTCCTACGAGCTAGATCTAGGGTTGGGTTTTTGGCTTTTGGGGTTTTTAGGATGACAAATTTATTTTTTGGGGGTTTGGGATGATTTTATGGTTTTAGGTGATGACAAGTGGTTTTTTATGAATTTTAAGCAATTTAAGTTTGTTCTACGGATCTGACTGATGACAAGTTTTTTTTAAGGGTTTTTGGGATGATTTTAATGACTGAGTGATGACAAGTTTTTTTTAATAGGTTTTAGAGATGACACGTTTGTTTTTAATGTGTTTTGGTGATTATAAGTTTGTTTTACGAATCTGAGTGATGACAAGTTTGTTTTGAGGTTTTTGGGATGATTTTGGGTGATGACAAGTTAGTTTTACGGATTTGACTGATGACAAGTTTGATTTGAATGATTTTAAAGGGGTTTAGGAAGATTTTATGGATTTGGGGTGATGACAAGTCGTTTTGAAGTGTTTTGATGATTATAAGTTTGATTTACGAATCTGGGTGATGACAAGTTCGTTTTAAGGGTGTTGGGATGATTTTATAGTTTTGGGTGATGACAGGTTGTTTTATATGGGTCTGGGTGATGACAGGTTGTTTTATATGGGTCTGGGTGATGACAAGTTCGTTTTTATGGGTTTTGGCGATGACAAGTCCGTTTTTAATGTGTTTTGATGATGACAAGTTGTTTTACGGTTCTGGGGGTGATGACAGGTTTGTTTTAGGGTTTTTTGGATGATTTTATGGGTTTGGATATGTTTTTGGATTTTTTGGATGACAACTTTGTGTTTCGGATTTAAGTGATGACAAGTTTTGTTGTGGGTTTAGGGGTTTTGAGTTTGTGGGTTTTTTGGATGACAAGTTCATTTTAGGGTTTTTTTGGGACGATTTTATGATTTAGGGTGATGACAAGTGATTTTTTATGAGTTTTGAGCAATTTAAGGTTGTTTTACGAATCTAATTGATGACAAGTGCGTTTTAAGGTTTTGGGTGATGACAAGTTATTTTTTATGGGTCTGGTTGATGACAAGTCCGTTTCCATGGATTCTGGCGATGACAAGTCTGTTTTTAATGTGTTTTGGTGATGACAAGTTGTTTTTTGGATGACAGGTCTGTTATAATGTTTTTGGGATGATTTTATGGGTTTGGGTATGTTGGATTTGTATATATAGTACTTATAATTATGGCCTATTAGCTCAAATGGTAGAGCAATGTGCTTGATGCACAATAATGTGGGTTCAAATCCTACATAGGTCAATTTCGTAACTGGTCATCACCGATGACAAGTTTTTTGCATGAATGATGGGTTTTACCTCAACTTGTCATCCGATGACAAGTTGAGTACGTGAACGAAATGACAAGTTTTTGTACGTGGACTGATGACAAGTAACGTGTCATCTGATGACAAGTTACTTGCCATCACTAATGACAAGGCGGTCAACGGCTGGTCTGTAACGCCCCCTATTTACATAGGAGCATTACCGCCAGTAATCACGGGTTTAACCAACCCGAGATTACTCAGGCTTGGATAAAACACATTCGAAGTATAAACAGATGATATTATGGCTGGAATTTGGTCAGATATTTAAAGTCTGACTATGCATTAAGGGATTATCTAGAAACACCACTGCGGAAGCAAAATAAATGACTGACTAAGAATAGTCTTAGAACCTGACTCCAATGAGCAAAATATGATTCATGACTTCGCTACAGCTTCTTCTTTTTCCCCTAACGGATAGATGAGCTCTCCAGCTTCCAATATTCAACCTCACACGTCGATCAAATCCTCCAAATCCTAATGTATTGTAAACTAGCCAAACACACCAGGAAACATACAAAAGAAGAGGACGTGGAAGGGAGGTTGATCCTGAAGAGATAGTCGCGCAAGAACAGAATTCTGGATAAGATCAGTCAACAACTCCACTACCAACAAACGAGTAGAATTCGGATCCCGATTTCACTAGATATCCTCGAGATAGCTCTATTTCACAACTTATGAGGTAGTTAATATCCCACAAAGGACAATCATAGAATTTCACGTCGAAGGGTCTCCATTCCCTCGACTATATAGAGTTTTATAGTCAATCCAAATCCAAATCCGCAAAGGATTAAGTAAGGATCATTTGTTCTGCTGACTCAACCTGACCTGAGATTAAATTAGGACTTTTGTAATTACAACTGAAGTAGTTATCCAATACTAGATGGGGCATGAATAATCAAAGGATTACTTAAATACGAGCACCTCACAAATTCGTTACCAACTTGTCACTAGTTGATATCCTTAATCCTCATAGAGACTTGATTAAGGTAGAATACATCCCAACTCCCTTCTTTGCCCTCTTAGTGAAACTCAGTTATAAGACTTCGTACGACTATTGTTCATTCCTTTGCCCTCATAACGAGACTCGGCCAAAAGAATCTTTCCATATATGAATATGACCTAGAGCACAATCTCCAAATCCTACATGAAACTCAGTAGGTTAACTCATCATTTTCATTCGACACTCATCAAAGAATCAGTCGAATGCTTCATTGTTCATAATTTCGATGCTCATAAAAGACTCAAGTCACGAAACCTCATTGTTCTTCACTTCAACAGTCACAAGAGACTCAATCGAAAGAATCCATGTGTCAAGCAAACCATTCCAGGCAGGTAAAACGAGATAACACGAACTTAAGTTCAGTTTGCTGTTAGAATATGAGAAAGCAACTTACTTCACAAAACACGCTAGAGTACGAATGTCCATAGCGTAATAGAGTGACGACGGTCACGATTCAAGATCAGCGTATTGATAGCGACACTATCTTTAACCTGTCGGGCACGAAGTGCCAATTATAAAGGTACATGAAGTGCCTAAATTTATCAGGGCGCAGAGCGCCTAGTACATCAAGACGTGAATCACCTAATTTATCATGGCATGAAGTGCCTAATGTGTCAGGGTGGTGACTACCTAATTTGTACAACGACTATCCCAATAACTCCAGCAACAAAAGTAGCAACACCCACAATATAGATATCAGTTGCACTGCTATAATCAACAACCTGGTTCGTTCTACAACAACACATACTCCAGGATTTTCATCATGCATATTTTATGGGATACGACAACACTTTTAGTGACTAGCACTATATTTGGCCGTTATCAAGAGATATAAAAACAGTGTCGGGAACCATTCATAAGTGCATACGATTCTCAAAAGTCTCCGACAACTATACCGAACAGGAATGACCAAGCGTTCTGGCCAGTGCATTAATTTGCCTAACACACTTATCTTATATGGCTCTTGATATAACACACATGTTTATAGCTTTTAAAATGTCGGATACGACGACCGGGACCAGAGAAAGGTAACAAGTCCATAATCAAATCCCCAGCGTAGAAAAGACGCAAGGTTTAACAAGTGCAAAGCACGAATAATGCCCAATACATCCAAGATCAGAGGGAAGTAACAATTCCGTGATCGAATTCCAAACGTACAACAACGCAAGGTTACCAAGTGCAACGCACGAATGATCAAAGGGAAGTAACAACTCCATGATCTAATCCCAAGCGTATAAAACGCAAGGTTAACAAGTGCAACGCACGAATGATCAAAGGGAAGTAACAACTCCATGATCTAATCCCAAGCGTATAAAACGCAAGGTTAACAAGTGCAACACACGAATGATCAAAGGGAAGTAACAACTCCATGATCTAATCCCAAGCGTATAAAACGCAAGGTTAACAAGTGCATAGCCCGAATGGTGCCGAGTACGGCCAAGATCAGAGGGAGATAACAATTCCATGATCGAATCTCAAACGTATAAACGTAAGGTTTACCAAGTGCAAGCACGAAGGGTGCCGACTACGGCCAAGATCAGAGGGAAATAAGACTTCCATGATCGAATCCCAAGCGTAGTATACGCAAGGTTTAACAAGTGCAAGCACGAAGGGTGCCGACTACGGCCAAGATCAGAGGGAAATAAGACTTCCATGATCGAATACTACATACATATATATCCTAGCACACCCAACACCTCTATTAAGGTGTATCCAACATACAAACCACTCAATTGACCCATCACCATTCATCATAGCTAGTATAACAATAACATGCCTTCAGAAATACTGAACGACAACAGTAATAACAATAGCTATGAAAGATATATGCATATATATATATAAAATGCAAGATCCATCCACTTGCTTAAGAAAACGAATTAGCATATTACAAGCCTAGGTTGATAGACTCGAGAGTGTTGGCACCAGGATGACTTCTACTCACCAAGGAATATAATAAACCTTAAATCAAGTTTGAGCCCAAGATTTCCTCAATAGTCAAATGTATTAGAAACATTTGAAAATGGCAGATCATGAACAACCAAGTCTATACAGATTTATATATACACACATACACGTATGTATATAAGTGATAATTTTGGTAGAACATGTGTACTTATGAAGTGATAATGAATGACTAGAAATACTGCAATTTTATAAGTGAATATGCGCTCAGTCATCCATGAAAGCATACTGTCACACATGATCGAAGTACGTAATAATATAGTGTTGCTTTAATTTGTTAGCTACCACTTTATGCTACATATACAAATTTTATTGTACCCAGTAGAATTTTAAGAGGTACTAGCTAGTAAGTTAAACCCATCGATCTACTACTGGCACCACAACCAAGTACCAACCTATAAATATTGCAGATATGTGTTTACATGTACAAACAGTATTGTATTCCTGGGATCACCAAATCACTTACCATTCATATCTCTTGATAAAATTAATATAAGTCACGTATATGTAACTAAAATAATGAAATCTCTAGCGTGACTAAAATTACGTGATAGATAAGGTGTATATGTACCTTGAGCTAGCAAACTCAAAGAGCTTGCTAGTGGAAGAGAAGACGATGAATGCAACCTTGGCATCGCAAAGAACCGAGAGCTCGAACGCCTTCTGAAGGAGTCCGTTTCTTCGCGTCGAGAAGGTTATTTGCCTGCTCGAATCCCTCTCTATCCTCTTTCTCTCCAACTTACCCCCTCCCCCTTTTAAGTAGACTAAACTCCCGTCCGGTGAACTTGCAACGGACTGATCTAGAACGGTGGTGATCAGACACGACTTCCAAGGAACTGAACCCGAGCGGATGTCTTCTGACTCCATCGAACTGGCCTGAACGTGGACGGATCTGGGCGGATGAAGTCTAACAAGGCTAGATCGGGCTACGTAGGAACGAAAATTGAAACACTCGACCCGAACGAGCTCAAATCCGGACGATCGCCACCTAATCTCGGCTGAGCGAGGACCGAGACGTGATCCACCGGCGTCGTCCAAGGCAGGGGTACACGCGACGAGGCTGGCGGGCAGTTCAAAGGTGGCCGAGTGGGAGGCCGAGCATGAGAAGTCGGGAGAGAGATTGAGATTCCCCGCCCCGAAAACTAACCCCCTCCATAAACCAAAAATGGCGGAATTCCCCCCAGGAGAAGCCAAGCGAGAGTGGAGGACCGAGAGCCCCCAAAAAGAAGGCCAGCGATCCCTTCTGCCTTCCTCATCCAAAAACAATATCAAAGGGGGAGTGATAGGTGGCACAAGGGGAGGACGCCCACGAAATGAAGCCATGCAAACAAACGGAGGGAAAGAGAATGATACGGAGGTAAAAGTTATCGGGTGCATATCCGACCCAAAATTTACACCAAATAAAAATAATAAAATACTTTAAAGATAAAATTTCGTCTAATTAATTCATAATTCCCGACGAGAATTCATAAAAATATAACTTATACAATTTACGACTCCTTTGAGTTGCAAGAGAATACTATAAAGTAATTTTTAAGCTAATTATTTGTTCTGAAAATCTCGGGTATTACATGGTCAACGCCAGTCAACGCCGGTCAACGACTGGTCAACACCGGTCAACACCGGCATATGATGACGTCATCTTGTAAATTTAAAAAAAAGGTAGGAGCAAAATTGGAAAAAAGCCTATAGGGGCTCATTTTTTTTCCTTGTAGCCTATTTGCTTCATTTTTGGTTGCCCATAGCCCATATACCCATTTTCGTCTAGAAACAAAAACAAAAAAAGATATTCTAAGTTGGAAAAATGCACACACATTACAATTGGAATTGATTCCTTTGAGTTGCATGATTGTCCCAATTTGGAAACTTAGTGGTGCCCTACTAGTTTAATTCATGAGTGCATCACTAGTACGTATGTACTTGGATAGTCATCGTATGAGAAAAATTAATGAAAAATTGCAATTTGAATTAACGATTTGCCACTTCAGTCGTTTGAACGATCCAAAAGATATAATAATTCAATTTTATCATAAAATCAATTGACAATAAAATGAGTACCTAATGACATTATATACTAGGTATTTTATATTATCTCAACAAATGTTTAATCGGAAAGTTTTATCTGGTAACCTTGCACTTAAGTCAAATTTTGGCTTTACAAAATTTTGCAAGGTAACTCTCTATTTTTTTTTATCGATTTCGCGCGGAGATCCTGCCATTAGTAGCATGGTTGACGCCGGAAGTGCATTAACATAAATACAGCGGTAAGAAGGGGTAGCCAATGGCCACGCCATTCTTGATGTTCAATGGTGGCTACCGACAGCTTTATTTCAAGTTCTCGATCTCTATGATCGACGAAGGCGATGGGTCTTCTAGTTTTCGCAGGATAAAACAGATCTCTATAATAGCTTATAAGTTTATTTGTTTCAATCCGGATCGGATAATCAATAGATAAAACAGATCTCAGTCGATCATATCATATATATGCATGATGAATACATGATGACCTTTGGTTTATTTAATCTTAACATTTGGCTGATTAGTGGACCGACTAATTAAAATGCATGTAACCTGCTTCAGATCGGGTTTTACAGGCTATCATGAATTGACAACTACGTACAAAAGTGCATGCCTTCCACTTAGTGTAGGTGTGCAACTTTTACATACAAGAGATCCATTTCTAATTCAACTGTATATGTTTTGAGTGTGCAAGTGGAACTTTCATTCACCACATCGTTCTCGATCTAGCTTCTATTAATTTATGGTTTCATTGAAATTTTCCTTTCTTATTTAGCTACACACTCTAGCTTTGGGGTCGGAGAAGAAGTGTTCAAGCTTATAATTAAAGTGAAGTCCCTTTATAAAGATGTACACATTGTGTGGCAATTCAACTTCGTGAATAGGTCTAAATTAAAGTGATCGGGATAAATCTCGGTGGGTCATATTTGACGTAGAGAAGCACATGTTAGTTCGTGCATATATGCGCGGTAGACCCAACATATCAACCCATGGGGTTCCACCCTAAAACCAATTAACTATAGGGAAGTAGCACATGTATATGATAGACTTTTTCACTTTCAGTTTCCAATGTGGGAAGTATTTTTTCCACATGCCCCCTCAAGTGCAAATGCTTGACCCCGTAATATGTCAGTTGCGTTTAACGTTTCATGCCTCAAGATTGGCCAACAGGGTGAACAAGCTATAATACCATGTTAAATCTCGGTAGGTCATATCTAACGTGGGGGAACACATGTCGGCTCGTGCGCATACGTGCGGTAGGCCATCACATAAGCTCATGTACTTGTATGGTAGACTTTTTCACTTTTAGTTTCCAATGTGAGAAATATTTCTTCCACAGATACACAGTTTTACGTTCATCGGTTCAGAATCATACTAGATTGAAATGTGGACATAGGTCGAATTCATTTGGTTCGGTTTTTTTCTTGGCTCAGTCCGAGTTCATTCAAACCAAACAATGAATAACCTTATGTTTTGTCCTATCTATGATTTAAAGGAGCTTGGATTCAATTCTCTAGTAATGATCAGTTTATGTATTGCATTTAACTATAATATTGGCATATATCATGGTCATTTTTTTAGAAAGAAAGAAATATGATGTACTAGATAGATCTAATACCATGGTCAACCTTTAATTTATATAGAGAACGACTCACCTAAAATCATCATGGTTTGAGTTAAATTTACTAATATAGTAAGATTTTAAGTAGATGGAATGTTTATGTTCATTTTACAATCACTAAGAAGTCATGTTTTAAAAACTGAAGAGAAGTAAAGTCTAATTGTGAAACGATAAAACAATGGAGTAGTAAATGGGTAGGAAAAGTGTACGTGGACAGCTAGAAATGTTTAAAAAAGCTTAACTTGACACTTATTCGGACAAGTAACACTTATTCGGACGAGTAATTATAAAGACCTGGCATGACACTATGACAATTATATGTCAAGATGGAATAGTAATGCTTAAAATGAACGTTTGACTTTCAATTTTATTTTTATCATTCTCACAAGACTTTTTATTCTTCTACAAATTGGGAAAATTTATGCTAGAATAGGACAAAACAATATGCATTTTTCAACTCCATCAAGTCATATTTTAGTTATCACACCACTAGTGCAATTTTTAATACCTTATATCACGTTTAAATTCGATGATGTAATGGCAACCGAATATTAGTTTGAAGTCATTCAAAAACATTAGTTTGAGCAATAAGCGTTTAGTACCAAGTCTTGGTCTTAGTTACTCGGTCTATTGGGCCTCAATTTATCAATTGTACAAATGTGCTTGTTTGTGGGCAATAGCTATATTGGGCCTTAACTAAAGATTTCAAATGCATGTTTTTGCCTCAAATCAAATTTTGTAGGATACACTTGCCTCTTTTTTTGAACCAAACATACCCCTTTCTAACATGTGTTCGAAAAAACGCTAGACGGACTTTAGTCAGAGAAGTACCGCTTAGTGTCTAAACGGCTTAGACGGACACCTTAACACCGTCTAGACGGGCTGAAAGGCTAAACAGATAGGAACCGCCTATACGGGGCCTATAAGTGATATTTAAAATGCTAATATCATTCAACAAGATCAAGAAGACCTTGAGAAAAATGATCGGCCACAATACTTTGATAATGAGCTACTATATTCATCGATCATCAAGGTTAAAAAAAATTGTAGAAAATTCTTGATTGATTCGGATCGATTTTTGGGACAGATCGGAATTTTATAGCTACACATATAATCTATCCATATACAAACCAACTTAACAACAATATCCATCTAACGGCCAACGTGCCAAAAAGGATAAGGGGACAAAAATCTCATGAGATGAACACAATAAAACAAATCATAGGGTTAAAAAAACCATTTTAACCATTCATAACCATTTATCTACCAGCTAACCGACAACGTGACCTACTACTTTTCTTTCTTTTAAGATTAAGAAACAAAAAGAAAAAAATAAATTAAGTAAGATTCTCGTCGAATATCTAAAGCTCTGACGAGGCCCATCTTCACGCAATGACGTGGCAAATTATAAAGCGCCCAGAGCGACAACGGGTGACCGGATACTCGCGCTTTCCAGGTCACTCCCACTTTATTTTTCCTCTTTTCTTTTCTTTCTTTCTTTATTTTTCTATTTAAATCCTTTTTCATTATTTTTAAAAATATATTCAAAGCGCCGTAAATACGGAAGTCTTCTTCTATCTTTCCTTCAAAATCAAACCCCAAACTTCCCTTCGGCCGCTATCTGTACCAATTTCATTTTCGATTTCTCCACCGAAGAATCGTCTCGATTCCGATCTCTCAAACGCTAATTGGTTTTCGATCAATTCCGAGCCCTAAGCCCCCAATTCCTGTCTCAATTCCACTGTCTCTGTCGGTTCCACCGAAACCCTAATTTGTTGTTTGCATTCTTAGCACTTCCGATTGAACCAGATTGGTACTCGGAATTATTGATTTTTTTCATTAATGGGGGGAAACGATGGAGGTTCGTCAACGTCGCTAGCTCCGGGGTTCCGATTTCACCCCACGGATGAGGAGCTGGTGGCTTACTACCTCAAGAGGAAGGTCTCCGGAAAGCCCTTTCGTGTTGATGCCATATCTGAGATCGAAGTTTACAAAGTCGAGCCTTGGGATCTACCTGGTCTGTCTCTTTCTCTCATCGTCCGCTTCTTCCTAGCGTCGGTTTATTCAATTTGTATTAGTATTAATTCTAGCTCAGTACTCGTATTGGTCGGTTTCAATTCGGGGTTGTAGGGTCAATTTGCTCGTATTAGTTGCTTATGATTGCATACTGATTAGTTGCTTAGTTGTTTTTGATGCTCAATTCACCTTTTTGATAATCATGCCTTATGATGGCCTACCAGGATATAATATTTTTTCCAATTTCTTTCTGTCCTTGTAGAATTGGGTGGGGATGAATGTTGTATTAGCTTAGAGAGGAAATAAGTGTTTGGGTCTGCTATTTCTCTCACTTGTTTGTTAGATGCTTTATCCATTTATGTCGTACCTTTCGTTGATTGTTTCTGCATGTTTAAGTTATTAAAGAAGCGTGTGCCTTCTGTTTGTACATTTAGGTCTGTCAAAGCTGAAGAGTCGTGATCTTGAGTGGTACTTCTTCAGTAATCTCGACAGGAAGTATAGCAATGGGTCAAAGACTAATCGTGCTACTTCAGAAGGCTATTGGAAGACAACTGGGAAGGACAGGCCTGTCTGTCATAGATCCCAGCTTGTTGGAATGAAGAAAACGTTGGTGTTTCACCGCGGGCGAGCTCCGCGTGGCGAGAGGACTAACTGGGTGATGCACGAGTATAGACTTGTTGATGAGCAACTGGAAAAGGTAGGGGTACTTCAGGTGAATATTAGCGAGTATATGGATAGACTCTGCATGCTTATCTGATCATATGCTTTTCTACAGAGCAATTTCACGTCCTAGCCTAATGGAGTCTCTCTGTTTCTGTATCAGGAATCATTTGTTTTGTGTAGGATATTCCAGAAGAGTGGCTCAGGGCCAAAGAATGGGGAGCGGTATGGGGCTCCATTAGTTGAGGAGGAGTGGGAAAAAGAAAACATGGATGTTGCTATCTTGTCTAGTGAACCTGTTGCTGATGAAGTTTTTATCACTGATGACTTATTTGCCGAAGGAAATGATTTTGATCAGGTTTGTTGTTTGTGAATTGCTTATATGTAGGCCTCTGTTCTTTTTCGTTCCGCATGGTTTGTGTGCAATCATGATAGGGCAATGGAATTGCTATCAGGATTCTCAAGGAATAGTATCTGCATTTGAAATATATATTTTGCAACTTATTTTAGTTACTACATGGATTATAACCTAGTGGTATTACGCGTTTAGCTGTCTTTTACAAGACATTGAGGGTGGTGGTGCTATTAATCAACAAAGAATCTGCAAGTGCCAATGATATTGTAATAGAATGATTGTATATTCACAGGCAAATCTTAACCTGGTTAAAGTCCTTGAATTTCTTGTATTATTGAAAATTTTGTTTATGTACAGATGATTTAAGAATAGGTTTTTATGTGACAAGGTAAATTGATGCAGAAGTGTAATAGAGCAAGAGGGAGTTTTTTTGTCTGTTCTTGAAGTGTGATAATTTATTTTAGCTAGCAATGAATACAAGTGCTGTGTGACATTACTGGTGTTTTTAGTATAGAACAAGATTAATTAGGTATATACAAAGCGGTCCAAGCTTGATTTGACATTAAGGACCAGTAGTTAGATGCATTAGTGAGGTTTAGGTTGTAGAAACTTGTCCATAGAACAACCTGTTGGCATGTGCATGCCATGTATGTAGTTGTTCAAACGTTTAGAACTTGGTCTTTGAAGTCAGAATTGAATGTACTTGAAAGTAGTGGATAAATGTGTGATTATAGGTTGATATGATGCAATTTAGGAGTATATTTTTACTTGCAATGTGTAGGCACGTGGTTTTGTGCCTTACCTTCTTACATGTGCTACTCTAATTATAGTCTTATGTGCCACTAGTTTCGCTTTCATTCGGTGTATGTACTTCCTAATGTTGAGCATTTGCCCTGCATTATTATTACTGCAGAACCTTACTGCAGAGCTTCCATTTGAGGATCCTAATCCTCCATTGAACTTGTACCAAGGAGATGACAGCGGTTTTGTGGAAGATTTGATTAAGAGTGAATTGGATCCCATGCCTGTACTGAGTGAGGATCAACTTGGTCTTGAGACAATTGATGACCAAAAGTTCTTTAACCTTCCTGTTCAGCATGAGCTGGATGCTGTTAAGAATGAGTATGCTACTCCACCACCCAATGTCATGAGTGGCAGTCAGTTTCTTAATAATGTCAATGTTGCACCATCAGATGAAGTTCATTATTTGGAGACAAATGATCTTTCAGAGCCTATTGAAGGAAAGTCCTCTGGCATGCAACTGCTTGATGAGTACCTTTCATATTTCGATGCGGAGAATGATATTACACAATATTTGGTATTTGATGCACCTGAACCGCTAGATGTTAATGGCAATCTTTCTGATCAAATCCTCCCTGATCAGGTAGCCTTCCAAACTCATACTTTCTCCATAGCCTATGTTAGCTGTGATGGTCTGACAACAGTGTTATTCCTTTACAGAATGTGGACCAAGATATCAAGCAAGCATCTACATCAAACCAACAGCTTCCAGCTCCAGATGCATGTGCAGCTGAGATTGCGTCCTCTTCAGAGCAAGTCATGGAGCCACAAAAATTCGAGCCAGGCAAGTATATGAAATCAAATGAATCCTTTTACTATGTAGAAAATTCCTACAGAATGTTAGCATTGCTCATAAAAGTTAGCTTTTTTGGTTCTACATGATCTAGAAACAATATATCTATAATGATTGGACTGTGCAACAAGCTAGAAGTAACATGAATATGTCTTATCATACAGAGTGTAAATGCATTGCATGGTATGCTGACATTTGCACTTACACTTAAAAGTAGGTACTAGGTTGACAAACCATTTAAAAATGCATTTGAATTACATTAGAAGTGTTACAGTGCAGCAATCTAGAAAGAACATTAACAGGTACCACCAATTGTAACTGAATTGCATTACTCATCATGTTTCCGTACATACTTATCTCAACTACAAATCTTAGGATTTTGTTTACATATCTTTTAACAAATGTCTGCATCTCCTTATAATATGAAATAACTACTATGCCTAATGCCTAATGATCTGATCATTGATATCTTGTATGATGCAGATTTCAAATACCCGTTCATGAAGCAAGAAAGCCAAATGCTAGACAAATACTCTGCCTTTGCTTCTGATTTCCCCACGAAAGACATGAATGCAAAGCTTCATGCAGCAGTGCACTCTTCCGAATCAATCCGGGTTACTGCTGGAATGGTGAGGATCAGAGACCTGTCCGTAAACCAAACCGGACTACACTGGTCTCTGGACAAGCGTGGGAACATCAATGTGGTCCTCTCCTTCGATCTTCCTGAGGGCATTTCCGCAAATCCTGCTGGAATTAAAGCTTTAACTGGCATGCTATCACAGAAGATGACCTCAGCAATTTCGCGCGACTGGGTCAACTTTCTCTTTTCACTGATGCTTCTTTTCATGAGTGCAAAAGTAGGCACATGCATTTATGCCAGGTGATAGTCTTATTTATACACAGATTTCTATTGCATCAGCTCTTATTACCAAGGACTTCAGGATTAAAGACATTGCTGCTAGATTCAGGGGACCAGTTTGATTGCAACTATAGGTTATATTTCTAGATTGATACATGTAGAAACACTCTCTGCTTTTACTAACTGTATCTGGGTCGCTATGTCTTGTTTGCTCTCTTGTTTATTTCAAGACACCGCTGATGGGCGACATTGGTATGCGAATGGTTTCATGTTAAAGTTGGAACAATTTTATGGACAATTTCTGTGGTTGATTTTTATATTTCAATTAGCATATGTTCCCATAGGGGTTTGGTTAATATAAATGGTCAAGAGATAACTTAAACCGAAAAACATATTCTATTTTTTCAGTTTGTAAATTTAACAAAAGAATATTATGTATAGTGTGACTAATTTTTCAAATATAAGTCGAAAATAGAATCTTATGATCGAATTCAAGAAACACCTTAGGATTCGATCTGGGAATTCTGATCCTAACAAACATTGTGCATCTCCAAGTACACTTCGTTGATTCAACAAACACCATAAATTAAACTTTAATCTTTCAGTTCGACCAACAACATTGTGTATCTGCACAAGGATGGCATCACAAATGTTTTCATTATTCTGGTAATTGTTTTACATAAAAGGGTAAACCAGCTGAAGTAGATCCTGTTTCACAACAGTGGGACTATAAATTGATATCATTCTACAAAGAAGACTGTGTAGTCTGTAGACAGCTATGTATGTTCTATGAATTTACAGAACATTCATCTCATGTCTCACAAATTTTTACCATTATTATAACACTGAATTCACCTCTTTTATTACCCACAAAATGTTCTGCAACTAGTGAACTGTGAAAGCTTCTATCATCTTCAAGGCCATTTTCATAAGCGGTAGCGAATTCGACTTGTGAAGTCTTACACTTCTCCAGGAAGCATTGTATCCCCAGGCAGATCACAGACTGCAATGCCCTGAAACATATAACAAAAATCCCATTAAACATGCATACATTTTTCTTCTGAAAGCTACTAATAATGTTTCAAAATACAAGGTTATGGTTTTAGTTGCTAAGAGTACTTACCTCTCCTGTAAGGTGTGCTGTGCATCTCTTCTCAGCTAGCAACTCAGCTTCAGTCTGTTGAAAGTTACACCAGCTTGTATTATATAATCTCACCCAGGTGCAAGAAATCATTGACACCAGAAAAGACTTATGATTTGGGGTTAGGGAGTAATTTACCTTCTTAATTCGGTCAAGAAGATAATCATCGAATTTGACGTCTTTGACGAGTTCATAGTCACCATCCCCCTAAGCCATGGAATTACACAAGATAGCAATCAATTTAGAAAAAGAAGAGATTATAACCCCAATACATAGCCCCTTCAAAACCCAGCTTGAGCAAAGAATGGAACCTTTGATCTACAAGGCATGCTGAAAACAAGATCTTCAGTTATACCATAGGGATTTCCGGTGGTGTATACCTAACGAGTACCGAAAACAAAACACAAGGAGTTAACCTTAGGTCTTGCACAATGTATTGTTCCAATTCAACACTAGAAGAATAACTTGTATAAAACTCTCCTTCAACAGTATATGAACTTACTCCTGAAGAAAACCAGTCTCCCTCTGGGGTGGGAGTGACTAAGGATTTTATCGCGTCGGCAATTGACACAGCAGTCGATGCAGCAGAAGATCTCCCCCATTTCTGAATCAGAACTCCACCTCTCTGCACATAACATAGGCTCAGCAAGTGGTTATAAACTTATGATGATGAATCATTGAACTTCCCATTATTGACAGATTCGCCTTTGTCTCACCTTCTGGACTTTCTCTGTAAATTCCTGCTCTAACCACTTATGATCCTTAATGACCTCCTTCACGGGTACGCCATTGATTCTAGCATTGAGGAAGTCCGGAACCTGAACCAAGAATTTTAATTAAGTCCCTTCTTAAGTACGCATTGAAATATACTTGATCTCATCATTAGAGCATAAGTAAAACCTGAGTGGTCGAGTGGTTTCCCCAGATTGTCATGTTTGATACTTGATCATAAAAAACACCAGCTTTGAGAGCTAGCTGAAACCATCAAAAAAGATATCTTAGCTAGATCGCACATAATGAGTGTATAAAGTAAAAAAGGATACTGAAAAGAAGCTAACTTCACCTGGCATTTTGCTCGGTTTTCGTCTAATCTTGTCAGGGCATGAAAGTTCTTTGCAGGTATGTTGGGAGCATTTTTCATGCAAATCAATGCACTGCAGATAAACCAGTGTAATGCCTTAAGAAAATGTTCTTACCCATACCCCAAAATATCAACCAATCGAAAAACGAAAAGGGTCAGTGATATAGAATCACTGTTTTATGCAGAACAAAGGAAAAACTCTTACTTGGTATTGCAGGGATTTCCCACCACTATCACCTTGACATTACGTGACGCTACAGCATTAAGAGCTTTTCCCTGTTATACCAAGAAAGCAAAAAAAATTGAGGAAATAATGGAAAATTTCAGTGACTTCTTTTGCCTATGAACTTACTCTAGCCATACCTGCTCAGCAAAAATTTGGCCATTTATATCAAGCAAGTCAGCACGTTCCATTCCTGGTCCACGAGGCTTTGCTCCGATCAGAAGAGCCCATTCAGCATCTTGGAAAACTTCATATGGGTCAATACCGATACTAACTTCCCGTAGTAAGGGATATAAGGAATCCTCTAGCTCCATTGCCACTCCTGTATCAGCAAATCGACATTCATTTTGGAGAACACAGAAGAATGGGCAATGGTTTTGGATCATGTCATTACATTCCATAGCACGGATAATAAAGTATGACGTGCTCAATTCTATTATGCAGGGAGAAGGGTTCATTATCATAGGCTCTTTTTAACTAGCCAGGGGGAGTAGAGGAAGCAAACCTTCTAGAGCTTGTAATGACCTTTCTGAACCCAACAATTTCAATGCAATTGGTTGATCTGGCCCGAAAACCTCTCCGGAGGCAAGCTGGCATGATAGAAAAAGCAAGACACATAAATATTAGGAAAAAGAAAGAGCAACATCTTTGAAACCAATAAAAGCAAAGGACGCTTGGTGAAATATAACAGAGAAAAAAAACAATCACTGAGGCAATAACCATAGAATCCGATTGGCTATGCCAACTTACAGTGAAAATCTTGTTAAAGAGACATTCTCAATAAGAGAACCTCAATTTCTGAAACCCAACTAGATAACTATCCTAAATGTGCTTTGCATATGATGGCTATTTGTACCAAATCTAAGGCAGAGAGATGAGCGTAAATAGATGAAGGGAGAAATCCTAACCTTGAACAGCAGATGATTTGATATCATCCCAGCAGCACCCGAAACCGCTATCTTTATTAGTTTCTTCCATGATTTAGTCTCCTCCTCCTGAACAAGTTTTAAAAACAGAGTAAGAATGGCTTCCAAGCTTACCATGAATGCTCTATGAATTGAAGCATAGAAGCAAACGAAGCTTAATTTTCCGACAACTATAGAGAATTTGGGTCATCGAATTTCAGGGGAAAAATTCCAATCCTAAACTAACAAATACTCTAGCTGTTTTCGCAGATTTGAGCAACATAGTATGCAGTGATGAGCACTAATTTAAACAATTAAAATGAATTTAAAATTATCTATGTGCATAACACATGTTCTTTAATGCTAATTGTCATCTCCAAATATTGTACCATTTACTATACATTTATTCAAGTTCACAGAGCTTGTGGCCCTCTGAAGAGCTTCAGCTCAGTTACAAGCAAAGGCTAGAAGAGGATCAAATGAAGCCTCTTTCATACTAGGCAGACAAATGGAAATTATCTCTTGGAACGGAAGCCTCTGGGAATAATAAAAACATTTTCAGTGATCAAGATAAGGTAAGACTTTGACCAATATAAAACCCAATTAATGCAGAAGCATTTCATCGAACAACATCAAAGCATAACTATATTAGACAACATCAATAATAAAATATTTCAGTGATCGAACACATGCGATTTGAGCCACCATCATCCATCAATAAAATACTGTAAAAGAAACCCTTGTTTTTAAGAGGAAACTCACAGCCTTGAGATCATAAGTCAAACAGAAAACCCCATAACAGTCTTGTCTTCCACCCTTGGCCTCTTCATTCTGAACCAAAACCGGTGCCTGAGCTTCCCTGAAGACCAATTACGCAACAAAACACCACTAACATCAGCAACCACTCAAAAAACAAAAAACCCAATTCCCAATTGACAGCAACTGAATACAGAAAGCCTTTGAATTGAGAAAGATTCTAACTTGACAGAGCAATGAACCCCAACCCTCTTCACCCGGGGGAAGATCGGACCACAAAATCTCCGGGGATTTGAGAAACGGGTTGAAAGAGACGAAATCTGGGAAGAACTGAGTTGGGTTTTGTAGGAAGGGGATAGTTCAGCAACCGCCATGGCAAATAGATAAGACTAGAAGCTGGTGTGTGTTTTGGTGTTGAGTCTGGTTAAAAATTGGGAGTAAAGGAGGCGACTTTGAAGGTGGGTTAAGAAGGGTTTAGGGAAAGGATTGATCTGAGAAACAAGGCCATGGAAATGAACACGTGTCAGGAGAACCTCATCGGCTGTGAATGTGAGGCCATGGCTTCACAAGCTGTACTTTTTGGGGAGGGTTTTTGTCTTGTAGGATAGATAATTGTGAGGTGAGAGCCCAATTAGATTTGGACATCTCAGCTTGGAAATCTAGCGGGTATATATATGCACTGATTGGTGGCTGCCCATCCCTCCTAGATGTCTGGTTCGTTTGGATGGAATGGAAACGGCGGGAATCCCAGTTGGTTTTTTCTGCTTATCCTTAATTATGGTTGCGAGAAAAACCAAAGACAGTTTAACTCATTTTGTTGGGGAGTACTTTGGATATATTAGCGTAGTCAAGGTCTCGTTCCTTTCCATTTAAAAAAAAAAAATTGTAGTTAAGGTCTTGCTATACTTACAAAAAAATTATTTTTTAATTACAATTTATGTATAAGAAAATAACTATTTTTTATGCATTTAAGATATAAAAGTTTTTTTTTTTTATCAATGGGTAATTTCTATAAAAAAAATTATAGATTAGGTTTCTATAGTTTCTTAATTGTGATTTCTCTATTATATTACTTCATTACCTATTTTGAAGCTATATTTCTTTATAATATAACTTCGCACATGGGTGTTATATATTAGAACGATCCATCCAAAAAGCTCAACGTTAATTTTTATTTCATTGAAGACCCATAATACTCACTCAAACCTCTATTAGTGGAGATGCCCTTATAGGTTTAGGCTTTTAATTACCATGATTAGTATTTCTACAATCCGATGGTTATTGACAAAGCTCAACATTCAAATTTTGCATTGAGTTCCTTTCCCTTTTCTCCACCTAGTGTAAGATTAAGTTCTTACATGTTGTTTTATTACTTTTTTCACTTCATTAACTTCATTCGCACCACCTTATTCTGGAAATCACCAAAGAGGCAAAGATCAGTAGTACACCGACATGCAACATCAACTATAGTTCACAGAATAAGATATTCGCTCATTTTCCAAATCTCACCTCTCACGGCAGCTGCGGAACATGTCCATTACAATCCTGACAAAACACAATTATTTGACCATTGCTATGACAATAATATCTTATCCTCTTCCCACAACCAAACATGACGTTATCAACTTCAACACTACCCCAAATTATAACTCTTTTTTTGGGGGGTCAAAATCTGGCTAGGACTTCGCAATGAAAACTTATCAGTGCAAGTACTACCATAAGTTCCATAGATACTTCACAAAGGAATGCCTGATATCTTCTATAAACAAATGTACTTATGTTAAATTAAGAAGATGAACATTGAACCATGTTGAGTCCCTCTGCTTTTCTAAGCATAACGCATGCAATGGATCATCACAACATAATAACAGGAGAAGCAAAGTGAATCTACGATATTAAATTAAGCCAAAGAATCCCACTTTTTCTCAAAGAAGAAAAAAACCCTCAATCAAGTGAACAAAAACTAGACCTCAAAAACTCTTCTGCACTTTTAGTCTTTACCTTCCCTTGTGCACCCACTTGACACAGGGAAATTCTGTATCCATGCACTGTACAGAAAATGTGATAAGAGAATGTTGTAAGAGTATGGTTTTAGTCTAATAGACTAAAATATGCCAGGCATACGAAGCTATACCTACTGTATAATCAACTTGGTCGTTTCTCAAGCCCCACCAGCCAGCCATTTCCAAACACCACTCGAACCTTGTGTTTCAGCTGAGGACGGCGTAGGTTCCATTTCCTGTTCCAGTGCAGACCTCTGCTTTCTAAGTGATAACACCTCAGCCTCGATTGATGGGAGTGCTTGCAACACATTTTGCAGTTCAGCTATTTGTGCCTGATTAACATTATCAGAAATATTGGTAATTACTTTAGAGTTCAGATTAAACAGTCATAACGAGAAAATGGATTGTGACAAACCTCTAACTTAAAGCATCTTGACCGTTCTGCAGCTAATTGAGCTTGAACTGAGATAAGCTCCTACACAGTATGAGATTAAAAATCTTAGTCGACGTTTGTCTATAATTTGTCAAGGAATAAAAGGGCTTCACATGTGTAAAATGTTGAGCCTACCTTGGACAATTCTGCATGGTTGCTGTTGATATCATCAATTTTCCCTCTAAGTGTAGAATTAGCTTCAACTACCTCTTGAATTGATGATTCCATCCGCTTTTTCTCATGTTTTAGTTCACCGATATTAGTGGTGGGATTCTCTTGAGGATACTTGGTCTCAATTGCCTCAGTATGAGAGTCTCCTTGGTTGGTCAGGTCTGATTGACTTCCAGTACCAATCATATAAGCAGCAGAAACAGATGCTGCAGCAGCAGCTGCAGCTGGTGACTGATATATCTTAGGGCGTGACGGATCTTTAAGTTTTGGTCTCATAATGAAGACCTGTACAGATGAAAGTCAAGCAGCAACGTCAAAATGGACATCATAAACCATGTACTCATTTGGAAAATCAATATGTGTAGTTCTACATGGTTACAAGTGGATAATGAGATTGACTTTTAGTTTTTTGGCTGAAATTGGTTTTAAAGTTGGTCTTTGCATGGAAAAGTACAATTCTAGGGTCCCATGGGTAATCTAAGAGTGATGCCAAATCAAATCACATGTAAATGATGTATAGTAGATACAAGTTATTTTCTTCCGTGTAGCAAAATATAAAGCAGTCGAAGTATCAACCTGTGGGAAAAGAAACATGCAAGTTCTTGCTAAGCAAAGGAGGAAAAGAAATGAATTATTTATGAATAATTAGTAAAATCTAAGGGAATAAAAACATGGCACGGACATATGATACCATTCTAAAAATTCGCATGGCAATGTATTAAATATTTGTATATGTAAAATAGGGTCACAAAATGGGTATAGAGTATCAGAACATGCCACCCTTTGTTCAGCTGCTATCAACAATAACAATAGTAGTTCCTCTATTCAGCAGAAGCAGTAGTACAGTACATGCGGTAGTTGTATTTTACAGATCTCTACCTCATTATTGTACTTCCCGTTGTAGCCACCAAAAGCAACCAAATATTTCTCTCCACCGTTTAGAAAGCAGCATACACTGATTCCCTGCTCAGTACATGGGAGGATATTTTAGAACCTGGTAGTCTGTTACATCTACTTCAAGAATATAATCAGAATAGAATGTGGAGGAGAAAGGCAAAGTTAAAGAGGAAATTCTAATAAGGTCTGTATTAGAGAAATGGGGACATGTATCCAAGCGATGAAGAGCAGAGAGACTGGGTAAATGTTATATGACATGCAAATATGAAAGAACCACTTTGGATGTATGTTCTGTATATCAGAAAAACACAGACTTCAACAACTTAATACAGAAATGTACAACAAATTAAAATCCCAATTGTACTAAAAGATTCTGAAACAAGTAAACTGCAAGTAGAATATCTATAGATAACTTGGGTAAAATAATTAGACCTCACTAGCAAGAGGATCCCTTGCACTGAATGTAGTGACAGTTGACCATGCAAGCTTGGACATATCTAACATAAGAGTTTCCAAAGCACCTGCAGAAACAATTATACAAGCACACATTAGGTCGATGAAATTCAATATAGGTCCTTAAATGTGGCATATACCATAACACTGAACTCACCACTTTTATTATCTCCACCGCCAAGCACGAACCAGCTCTCATCAATGGTCACACCTGCATGTCCTGCTCTAGGAGAAACAAAATCGCCCCTGACCTCAGGTACTGACCATTCCATCTGCAGTGGAAGCTTATTTACTACAGTGACATTTAATTAAAGGGAAATAAAACAAACATTACTATGGAGAAAATGAAACCCATTTTCCACTTCAGAAAACAAGAGATCAAAAAATACTACAAAATGAAAATAGCAGTCAAGATACTAAAGGGCTCATATCAGAACGTTAGTAAGTGGGGGCAACAAGACACGCAAGAGAGAGATTTCAATGTCGAGAGGGGATAGCATTGTCACTGTCATCTAGAGACCATAGGAATGCAAGACATCTGCCACTCTATACAATTTTGAATCCTGTACAGCCATAGCTACACAATTTAACTGAACTGAGGCACATGAGTTACAAGGATACACAGTATAAAAATAATAACAAGAATCACTTACTGTTTGGAGGTCCAGAAAATGAAGGTCACTAAAACAAGCAGAATGAGAACAGCCACCAAATATTAGGAGGTAACGTTCTGCGTGCAAAGCGGCTGTGTGATCATATCTTGGAGAAGGAGGTTGCTGCCTATCATACAACATAATGGTAAATTTCGGAATTCTTTAATACACAGTTTGGAGTTTTAAAGTAAAGGAGAATTAACTTACGTGGTCTCCACTTCATCCCATGTCATAGTATTAAGATCAAGGATATAAACATCATTAAGAAGTTTCCGCTTGATGTCTTCCCCACCAAACATTATCAACTTAGAACCAAGTAGTGTCAGAGACTGCCCCTCACGAGCATCCTGATGAGAATAACAGGAGCTTTTAAAATGGATATTCAAGGAAACGCATGTATAATTTAAAGCAACGGGAAGGGAAAGAAGGATCACTTACTGGAATATTTCCAGAAGTCTGTACAATACTACATCGTTGCGTATCTAGGTCAACACATTGCACTACAGAGATTGGTTTAAGAAAAGTATTAGCTCAAAAGTAACTATCAAAGCAAAAGCTGCCCTGCATATAAACAAATTTGATATTAGCAGACCTGTTGCATAGTTTGACAGATTCTTTGACTGCCCACCAAGAACAAGAATTTTGCTTCCCCACACAACCTTAAAACAACAGAACACAGAAACGGTAATTTATAGAAAGCAACTGCATCACATATTCACATTATATCAGTGCGTCTTTCCGGTGGTACTAAAATGCAGTCAAAATGCTTCCTCGTCTATCTAACAGAAATAGTTAACATATCACATACCATATTGTGACCAGAAATGGCTGGAAAGCCTTCATGTATGCTTCCGTTTTCCAATCCAGCAGCACTTGGATCCATTGTCAATTTGAGGGAGGACCATGAAAAATCTGTAAGATTTAAAATCTGCAAAGAAACTCAACCAAAAAGGTCACTTAAGACCAACCAGATAAGAGAGACACACTTGAATGTAAGGAAGCAGAAAAGTTTGAGACCTGAAAATCTGACAGATGACGCCCATTACGGCTTCCACCAGATATGTAAAGCTTATCACTGAAAATCGCAGCTGCATGCTATAAACAAAATAAAAGTTAATGGCATGTCAGTTACTAGGAAGAAGAAGAGGAGGAGGAAACTCAAATCCCAGAAAAGTACACTGCAAGTGACTGCATAAAGAAACAAGTGTGTAATGGAATATACAGAAAATACAATCATTCACTGGCTGGTAAATTTCAACCTTGTAGCGACCCGTTGGACGTGGACCAGGAACAGGAAGCTGAACCCACTGATTGTAAGGCAAACCTGAGTACCAGCCTATGGTTTCTTGCTTAATTTCTTCCTTGCCCATCCTCACTGGCTGAGGTCAATAATGTTTAGCCTACATCAAAACCATCACAACAAAAGAGACTTTATTTCTTGAAAAGCAATCAAAGGTTCACTTTCACTTGTCTACATAGGGACAACGAAGGAAAGATCACACGATGTGATGCCAAACAGAATTCATATCATCAATATTCGATTCAATCAACTTACGCAAACTCCCTAGTTTAGCCACAATGCGAAAGATTTCACAAAATTCACGAGAGCAAGAGCAAGGGAATACAGACAAAGATTGCAACCACAAACGCGGATAACGCAATACAATGGTAGCTATCACGATTGGTGACTGCTCATACACAAAATTGAGCCGTTAAACATGACTGTATTAGATCTATAACGCCCAAGGGAGATACAATGTCATTGACAGAGAACAATCGAAACAGAGATTTTGTTTAAGGAGAAAGAGAGAATACCTAGAATTACGTCGGAAAATAGGCAACGATTATACACACCGGAATGAATCAACGGCAAAATTGCTGGCTCCGAAGGAAATCTGGGAGAAAAAGAGCTGGAAAGAAGTATCGAATTGCAGAGAATAAAAAGTAAATGAAAATCGGATCTGTACACAGAAACGGAAAGTCAAAACGGAGAAGTGAGAACAGTGCACTACAAGCAGGCCGAGTAGCCGACGACTTCCCCCGATTTAAAGCATTTTCGTCCTTTTTTTTTTAAATACATTATTTAATTTAAGAAATTTCTGGCACAATACTGTACCTTAAACATTTAAAATTAAAATATTTTCATTAACCAAGTATATATCTATAATCGAATTGCATCATTTGTCCTTCAATTTATGAGATGGGTAAAAAAACGATAGTTACAATATTTATCCTTGAAACTGTGGTACACAAAAATTTGTAATGTTCACAAACTAGATAAATTACATGTTGCTGAATGCTGATTCTTGATATGTCTTGCTTTCTCAATCAATCCTCACATTTTTGTTGAGTGTGCAAGACAATACAATCACAGCAAAATCACGAGATAAACTCTCCAACTTTTCTCCTTGGTTTCGGTTTCATCATCGACCATAAACAAGATTTGTGAGTTTGATCTTAGCTCATGGCGGGAAAAGGTCAAAGCCCGTTGTCATCATCGTTTTCTCACTGTATTCACTCTTTCCCTGTCAATAAATACATAGTTTGACATCCATTCTTGTTCTACTGGATCATAAATACTTGATCCTTCAAAATTGTATGTAAGTTTTGTACTATTTCTCCAGTATTGCATGCCAATAACCTGTGTCTTGATGGCTCAATAAGTCCGTTAGCGTTCTCAATGTGGGTCGATAGTCCCGATACAGTTATTCGAGCTGCAGATGCGCGAATGATATGTGTCTGACGTACATCGGATTCTTGGGTCGGGTCACATTTTTACAAGTCCTGGTCAAAATCTATGCCGTGCAATATCTGGTTCACTGAAAAAGAATTTTGAAGAAGAGAAAGGAGTAGGGTGTAGAGGCTTAAAAAAGAATCATGAAAACCAGCCTTTTTTATTGTTTTTGTTCTTGAGTTTCATTACAAGTTCCTCGCGCTGAGCTTCAACCTCTGCATATTTAAGGCTCATTTCAAAATACTTTTCCCGAATATCTTTCAACTCCGATTGAAGACTCCACACCAAGCTATCCTCACGCTGACCTTTCGTACTTCCTCCATTTTGCTTTGTTGACGACTTGGATGTACTTTGCTCATCAGACAAGAACCTGCAACAAAGTGCAAACAGACCAACAAGGGTGACCCCTTAATCATGTCACAATTTGACAGAAGACAGCAATACATCATAGCATTCATACCAAAACAAATTCAATCACAGAAAGATTTTGTTCACTAGGATTAAGTTAACTACCATACCTTGAAAGCTGTGATTGGTACATTTCTCTGGCTTCCACTGCTTTAGAAAGTTCAGTTTCAAGTGACTGAACTCTTGCTAAATAATCAGCCATCACATCTTCAGATCGTCCATCTGAAGCCTGCAGCTCAAGTACACATTTTGTAGCAAAGTTATATAAATAAACAAAATTCAAGCTGAGCCCAAAACCCATATTATCATGTAGAATATATCGATGTACCTTCATTTTCTTCATGTAATCTTCTCTGTCCTCTTCAAGGTACTTTATTTTCCTCAGCAATTCGTGGTTTAATCTTTCTATTTTACCGAGCTCAATTTTAATCTCAGCGTCTTGCGCACACAATGCCTCTCTCGCATTAAGATCCTCTTCTAACCGCAAAATCTTTTCCTCCATGAAACCTCTGCGACATTTGTAGTCCTCCAGGTCAGCGAGAGCCGTCTCTGAACTCCTGACCTTCTGATCTAGCACAGCTTTCTCAGACTTAAGTTTCTCGTGATCCCCAGACAATAAGTCAAATGAAGTGTGAAGCTTTTTTAGTTCAAAATTGGCCTCATCAAGAGAGATCTTGAAAGTAACAATTTCCTCCTGGAGTTGTGAGGCTTTATGCTGTTGCTTTTTGAGAACAACGATTTCGTCTTCCAAATGCATGCTTTCGTGTTCTAACATTTTAAGCTTCGATTCAAGCTCACGGGCGACACTTTTGTATTTCTTTTTTACACTTTTGGCCTTTTGTAGCCTGGCCTTGAGCTTCTTATGGTCAGCCATAAGAACATCATGTTTTTGCCTTAAAGAGTTTATGTCAGACATAAGATCAGCTACTTTCGATTCAGCCTCTACGTGGCGCGCATTCAGCTTCTTCTCAGATGATGCAAACTTTTCACGTAATTCATCAAGGAGAATTTCCACTTTGGATTTCTCTGCTCGCAGAGAACATAGTTCAACTATTGCTTTTGCTTCAGATGGAAATTCGGCTTTTCCAGCATAAAGTGCAGATATTTGATCAAGAAGATGGACCATTTCTTTTTGAAGATTTTCAACCTCTAGGGACTTCTCTAAATACATCTCATTCAACGCTTTATCTTCTTTAGCAATTTTCTCTTTAAGATCCTTGTTTTCAGACATAAGTTTCTCCAGTTGAGATTTGATGCTTTGCTCTTTCAAGCCCATTACTTCTACAATTACGGAAAATTCACCTTCTAAACCTTCAATGATGGAAATACATTTTGCATTTTTTTTCTCTGAATCGTTTACCTCAGCCTCTAGAAGTAACCGGTACTTCAGCAACTCCTTGTTTTGCATTTTGAGATCTGCATTCATTGTCTGAAGTGAATTGCACTCGTCCATTAGATTTCCCACTGTAACTTGTAGCTTCGGATTGGCTTTCTTCAGATATTCGCACTCTTCTTGCGCTTCTAACCACCGGTTGTGCATGTCGTGTAGCTTCTGTTTTGAATCAACCTTCTGAGCCTCTATCTCACCTTCCAATCTTGCTGTTTCGGCCCTAAGCTTCTTGACGTCACGTTTTGAATGCTTCAGTTTGTGATGATATTTCTCCTTCTCGTCTGTTATTGATCTCTTCCGCGCTTCCAAATCTGATACCTTCTCAGATAACTGGATGGTCTCTTCCTCCAGTCTACATAGATATTGCACTAGCTCTTCTTTCCCTTTCTCCATATCTGATGATTTCCTTTCAAGAACCTCGTTAATAGCCTCCAAGGACTCCAATTCATCTAGACTATCATGTAAATGTTGGCAAGCGGCATTTTTCTCTGCTTCTATTATATCTATGCTTTCTTTTAATTCCTCGATTTCCTTTTCAAGGCTTGAGAACCGACTTCCATGGTCATCGGGTTCTGAAGAATTCTTTTTCGCTTCCTTGAGCTTGAGAACAAGATGCATGTTCTCTTCAACAAGCTCAGTGCATTCTTTCTCCAGCTCTTCCAACTTTGCATGCAGCAATTCATTTTCTTCCGGAAACCCAGAATTCACTTCCTTTACTCCTTGATCATCTAGAAACTGCGTTACCTGTTCTTCAAGTCTGGCAATCTCTTCATCTTTTTCCTCCAACATAGATTTCCATTTCGATTCACATTCCAATAAAGCTTGGTCTTTGAGGCGACGCTCCATCTCTACTCCACCATCTTTGCTTTCCAGCTTTGCTTCAAGAGCTCGGACGCTGCTTTGAAGCTTCTGTTGTTCATCCAGGAAGTGCTGTAACTTGGTCTGCAAGTTACCAGGCTCAGGAGACTCCTCATCAGAATTGCCATCCGTAAGCATCTCTTCCAACTTAAGTTGCTCAGAAGAGAGTTGGTGTATGTCACCTTTCTGAGTCTCCACAATTACTTCCAGCTCTTGCAGGATAGAGAGAAGTTCTCCATTTGAATCTCGAGCTCTCTGTACCTGTTCGGCCAAGTCACTATTAGACTCTTTAAGGAACTTCACCTCATTTTCCAGCTCTGTGTGCATATTCTCACCAATATTTTTATCATCATTCCTTCTCGCCTCCTCTAGCAATAGCTTAAGCTGTGAAATTTCCTTTTTCAAGCTTTCACACTCTACCCGTGATGCTGAAAGCTCCATTTCCAATCTTTCCACCTTCATTGATTTCTCAGACGAACCAGTATCCGGCTGTGATGATGAGACAACAACAGCAGCCTTTGTCTGTTGAGCCTTTGAATTAAATGAATTGTTCGATCTAACAGAATTCTCTGTAGAGCTTGCATTGTTAGTTGGTGTGCTGTTATCTGAACCACTCGGCTCCTGCCGCCTAATCTGACTATTTGCAGCTCCTGTAGACTTGTGCTGAGATGAAAAACTGTTTTTCATTGATGAACCCTCAGCTGACTCAGAGCTACGTTGTGAGCCTGACCGTGAAAAACTACTAAGAAGTTCTTCGTCTTCATTTGTGTGTTCCCTATGGTTGCTTGAGGAGGATCTAATATTTTCATCAGACAAATCTGATTTGTCTTCCATCTCATCATCCTCTATAGGATAGTCTTCACTAGAATATGTATCTGCCTTCTGATAATCCCTGTGCAATGTATTCAGTATTCACCACATTCGGTTCTTAAGATCCAAAATATCAGCTAACTAATTCAAATCTGACCTATGACATGATCAAATGTCAGCACGGTATTACGTTACGAACCTGGAATATGTTCTGGGAGTCTGACATTGAATCTTGAGCTGCAATTGACAAAAGGTTCTCAATCTTAGCATAGTTGCATACAAATGAAGTTCTAGGCTACATTGTAAAGTATAACAATGCCCTGATGATATAGCATAGAAACTACTTAGTCTGTCTAAGGAAGACAGAAGTCACTTTCAAATTAAAGACAAAAGTTGTTAGAAAAATCTTACTTGTAAGATTGTTCCATGATCACATTTTGCCAATGGCAATGAAAGAGGAATGGAAGAACTTGTGTTGACGTAGCGAAACAAGTTAACATTGGCCTCCCCGAGGGTGGCGGATCTACTCTGCAACAAAACAGAATGAGCATACCTTTTCGAAGTTTGAATCCACATTTATTACAGATTTAAGAGTCAATGAGCGTAGAACAAACCGTTCCAACCACAAACTTCAGAAGACATTCTTCAGTCTCTTTCCCCTCATCTTGTGAGACCAATATAGTTTCTGTCAATGACTCTGTCCAGTGACAGCTCCCATTGATCATGCTTGTCTTTGCTACCTTTGCAACGGTCTTTCCGGTTCGCACAGTAACCAAAGATATGGAAAGCTTATCCCATCCCTCAGGTACCTGCCATTGGAATAATTGAGTAAAACACACTAGAATTTCTATTACATTTTGCATTGAAAGAAAGCTCAATAATTGGCCAAGTCTACATATACATTATTATTGAGTAAAAACGCTAGAATTTCTATTACATTATGCATTGAAAGAAAGATTAATAATGTATATGTAGACTTGGGGCTTTGTCATAGATTGGAATTGGCCAAGTAACCCAAAGGAACATGTAGCAAACTCTGTCAATGGAAATCTATGGAAATTTACTAGGGCTAGAAATGCATTCTCTAGAATGCAATGTTTATTTAGGAATATGAGTGAAGGCAAGTCAGTAATTCCAAAATAGTAGAGCATTAGTGCAATAAGTACGGAATGAGCTTACAAGATGAATAGTTAAGGAAAGCTCAAAACACCAAAACCCATTAATTTTACAGAATCAATCTACAAAGAAGGACAAATCTAATCGAACAACTTCTTCAAGCTTAGAATGTGTTGAAAGTGCTAAACCCTTGAAAAGAAATTGAACGAGGTGATGACGTCAATTAGGAAGATCAATTCACGTATATCATATGTAATCGACAATGCAGCAGACAAAACGTGCAAATTCGAGGATCAGGGCAAATGTAAGAGATTATTAGAGGGATTAGCTTGCATTCCAAAGCCCTAATTAACGATCAAAAGGGGGGAAATTTGAAGACAGAAAATGGATGGAAAAAAAGGAAAATTTGAACCTGAAGGGCCTGGAAACCGGAAAAGTGGAAAGAGAAACGCTCGCCGGAGGCTGATCGGCCAGATCTGGGCCTGGGCAACCTGAACATGTTTGCGAGAAATCGTCCGCTGTCGAAATTTCTCCCATAACACGAACACAGGGGAGAAGAATGAGGGATGAATAGAAGTGGAAAAAACAACGATGACGGGGAACCAAACCAAGACCCAGAACGAGCTGATGTGGGTTTTATAATATATGGTTGCGAACAAAATGCTTCCTTATTTTTCGTAACTAGCTTAACCTGTCGTGGCATGCACGACTATTTCACTTTAAAATATTAAAATAAAGTTATATATTTATATAGAAAATATTATATAAATTTTATTATATTAACATGTTTTTTATCTTTTAAAAAGAGTGATTATGTTTTTGAAGTTCATATAACCCAAAAAATATATATAAGACATAATTGTATATTTTTATAAAACTTGATTATAAGAATATAAATTGATGTTTTACTTACAATTTTTATCATACATTAATAACGACTATCATAAATGTAATTATAATTAAAAAATTCATCAACTGATAAATTGATAAAGTTTATAAAATTTAATAGAAATGGTCGGAAACCATAAATTTACTTGTATTAATGAAAAAAGTTGAATCAAATATTCATAGATTTTTCCCTGTAATGCTTTAAGAATTAATAATTGAGAAAAGCTTTTTTTTATAAGTAGATAAGAAGAAATTCAATAGGAAAACCCTATATAATCCGAATAATAAAAATTAGTTTTTTATATGAGGTAGGGTCAAAATTAATGTGATGGTTCAAAAACAACCACTTGTATGTTTGTATTAGGAAAATAAGGGGCGTTTGTATAATTTGAGAAAAATTGTCGGATTATTTTGTAAATAAGTAAAAATTATGAAAAAGATGTATGTTATCAAGATATAAATCAAAATTATTATTTGGCTAAAAAAACAATTGTTTTTATCAAGATAGAAAAAAAATCAAATACAATGGGTAAAAAAATATAGTAGAACATGTAAATATAGAAAATAATTAACTTAAGCTTAAAAATGCTAAATTTATTCAAGTAAATCAAATAATAAAGTAACAAAATTAGTCTTTCTATTAAAAATAATTTAAAATTTTATCTTAAAAATTTTAAATTTAATTAAGTAAATCAAATATAAATAGTTCATACTAATTATATTTCGAAAATTCAAGATATATATTAGAATCATGTTTTTCAATTAAGTGATATATTAAAAAAGATATAATATCTACCAAAATTCGAAATTTTGAATATATCTTTTACATAAATAGATAATATAATTTTATCAAATTAATTGAAATACCACAAATAAAAACTATTTTTTTTATATCAAAAATAAGGTGGGTCCAAAATCAAATTTAGAAAAGATAAGTGATATATTAAAAATATAGAATATCTTACCAAAATTTGATCATATCTTTTACATAAATAAATAATAAGAAATATAATTAGATTAATTAAAATAACATAAATAAACGCTATTTTTATCAAATATGCAGTGGGGTCGGACTCAACGTGCCGACTCAATGATTTTATGTTTTATTAATTTCAAATATAAAAACAATGTGAGTGTGAGGTTAAAGTATATAGGCCAAAGATTAAAAGATACGTAGTTTGATATGTACTCATAATATAAAAAAAAAATGAATTTAATGATGTAGTGAAGATGCATCATAAAATTCCTACTTAAATAAATCAAGCAATTAGTAGAAAAGGAGAGCTACTATTCCAACTAAAATCCTAAAGTATATGTCTTGAAGGCCTCATAAATTCATAATCCATAAAATCTAAGTTTATTTGAGTGCATTATACTTGAAAGCTACTATTTCACAAAACTGCCACTTTCGTCCTTAATCTATAGTGGTTAGGTTTTCTTTTCTTTCTAATTTAATGATAATGAAGTAATCTCGAATTGAATCGGCTATAATCCAACAAATTCTTAGCTTTTTATTGTTAAAATTTTATGGATAGATATTGTATATGGATAGATATTGTACATGATTTATTTACGTACTATATTTTCGGCTAGATATTATATGGATACATATTGCTAATAAGGTAGTTAATTAAAAGATTGAGCAAAATTATAGTAGTTAATTAAAAGACTTTAAAAATTATTTTGGTTAAATATATGGTGGGGCCAGAATCAACGTGGTGGCTCGAAAACAGTCGGCTTTTATAATATATATTGATTGTAAAGTAGATATGTTATGAGAAAGAGTCAGGTAGGAAGGATTGTTGTGGTGAGAAATAGGAATGATTCCCGTCTTTTGGATTATATGTGTTTGTATGGTAAAGATCATCTCTCAAAAACAAATAAAAAAAGGCTCAATCCTTTTACCGCACCCCTAAATCTCTTTATAGCGCACCTATATAAACCTAAATCTAATTATTTACAATCCTGCCATCGTGATTTCTTGCTCTCTTCCCAAAATCTCTTTATAGAGTGATGAAGACTTTGTACCGGAAAGGCACCGTTCACCCATCTCCGCCGCCGTCTCAGCCACCACCACCCTTCTCCGACCACCTCTCTTTCCTCCCGGCAGCGATACTCACCCTCGCCGCCGCCCTCTCGCCGGAGGACAGGGAGGTGTTAGCCTACCTCCTCTCATGCTCCTCTGCCACAAACCACCAGACACAGGTTTGCATACGAGGCCCTGGACAGGACCACTCTTCTCCGTCCACGCCTGAGAGCACCGATGCCTCTTCCTCCAACTCCGATCCACGCGCACCGACACTAGCCACCAACCAGCCGCCGGCCCACCTCCTCCAAGTATAAACCCTAGGTTCGATTTGATTTTCGGATTTGCGAGCGGCGAACTCCACGTTATGACAAATCGTCCATTATAAATAAATGGAGAAACGCGAAATGTCCATAAAAATACCATGGACAACGTTTAAAGGTCCACATGTTTGTCATTGACTAAAATCTAATGTCCATTAAAAAATGTTGGACAAGGTTCTTGAACTAAGATTGTAACACTCAGCCGTTCAAAATGTATGGACAGTGTTAACTTGTCCACCAGTTTTCTGTGGTCATGTATGAACCGTCCATACCTTTTTAATGGACAAAGGGGTGCGCTATAAAGTAATTTGGGGGTGCGCTATACAGAATCGCCGTAAAAAAATGACAAAAAGCTAATAACGCGTTTCTCCCCCCATCTCCGGCCATTCCTCTTCCGTCTCTTTCGCTCCGTCCCCGACCTCCCCCCATCGCCTCTCCGGCCCCGTCCGCCTCCCCCATCGCCTCTCCGGCCCCGTCCCCCTCCCCCGTCGCCGCCCCAACCCTGTCGTCGTCGACTCCGGCCGCTTCTCATCCCGCTCCGCTTCGCCGACTCCCGACAAAGGAGACTGAGATCGACAGCCGTCCGCTCGACCTCCGCCTCCGCCTCCTCTTCGGCCCCGTCCGCTTCCGAACGGACTCCACCGGCAACACTCGCCGGTTCTCCTTCCCTTCCTCCTCCTCTTCTCCTCCGGCCAACTGGTGGAGCCCGATCTTCGGCTGGTCGTTGTTGGACCCAAGGCTTGAGGCCCATAATCCTCACTGAACCCGTACACGTATCCAGATAGGCCCACGAGATTCGAAGTTGTTACACGGAACATTCCACCATATTGAAGAACATCTTATCTTATCTAGCCAAATATTCTATCTATTGTATCATATTTGTTGTTACACGGAACCTACGTTCGGGAGTCAAACCGCGACCGCGGGTCCATCACTCGCGACCGCGGGTCAACGATTGACAAGGTTACGGATCGTGCTTCCGACTCACTTTTCGGGAGCTACACTTATCGGATTTGGACGATCTACATATCGCTGGAAAGAGGAGGAGATAAGCTACAAATTATCTTCAGAAGTCGAAGCAAGAATCCTACTCGAAGTCAGTCGAAACTGGGCACGAACAGCGCAGCCCATGAGGAGCCCGTAAAGCTGAGTAACGAGGTTCTAGAAGGCAATCCGAGTAATGAGCTACGAAATCAGCATATTTGCCCGCCAAGACATAAGATAGACTTAAATTATATCTTGTAGGGATTTCTTCTATCTTATGTAACCGAATTTATACCATACTTAGGGGAATTCTATCTAGTAGATGCGTATCTATCTAGTTAGTATTCTATCTTGTAAAGACTCTATCTTCTAGGCATCCCCTATATATACATAGAGGGGGGTCACGAAATTATACACAATGTATACATTATTCACATTCACATACATTCAATACAAATTCACACGTTTCTCTCTTCAATTCTTTCGTTCTTTTTACTTTGTTCAGGCCCGATCTAGGTCAAGGGGTCACCAATCTTGCTTGGTTGATTTCTGGCTCTAACAATTTGGCGCCCACCGTGGGGTTGAGAACGAAGTAATTCCGAACGAAAGCAACAAACTTTCGATACAATCGACATCATATACTCGTTTCTACACGATCCAACGACTCTGAACCAGAAGGCGACCCCGGGTTGCGCCGCCAGAGTTACCAGCGTGACGGATTGCCCGGATCGCATGACGTATGGACAGAAGACGAAGAAGTATTCCTAACGAAAGCATACAACTTTCGGTCCAATTAACATCCATGTCGGGAGCAAGAAGACAACATCGAGGAGCAAGACGATGCTAGAAACACCCAGCACTAGGAGCACTAGGAGAAAGCTCGGGGCGCACAAGATGGCTTGCTATCGGCGCCAACCAGAGACTCTCCGGAAGAAATCAAATTGACATCGAACGCTTCCACACCGGAGACAGTTAATCAAGATCCTAGGCGAAATCGGAATTTCCAGACAGCCGATCAGGGTTTTTAAACGCGATCGGAGTTTTTGGACGGAGTTTCTGGACGGAGTTTCTAGACGCGATCGGAGTTTCAACACGAGATCGGAGTTTCTACATGCAATCGGAGTTCCTAGACATAGTATCTAGATGCGATCGCAGTTTTTACACGCAATCGGAGTTTCTAGACGCCAGATTTGGCTGCGACACCTATCTAACTGTCTTGCTTGGAGAGCAAGCCAATCCAGTTGATCGCTGGATTATTTCCAGATACTCCTAGAAAAATCACAGAGGCTAAACCTTGATGGTCGCAAAGAAGCATCGAGGGACGTAGCGACTTCAATGCCATACCTTGGAGAAATGCAACACGAACCAGCCCGGACACAACCATGGCGGATCGACCTAGACGATCCTTCTAGAGTCAAGATCACGTTCCAGCCCTTCACATACTGGTTTCCTCGTTCCTTTATCTCACAATTCATTCCATACTTTTATTTTTGCTAAAAGATCATCTCTCTTTCTTACAAGCATCGATCTTTTACGCTCATACATATTTACTGCTCGCTAGTTTTAATTGCTAGACACATTGAGAAACCATACTAACCTAGATGATAAATTGCTCGATTGATCTATGTTTTTGAGGATATTCTAGACTCCTCCTAGACTAATGATTTACATTCACTCTTATGCCCAAGAAAGTGACAGGAACCTCACATACGGAAGTTCACGACCTTTTATGACAACAAAGGATCCGTGCTCCCAAGTTATGCGATACCTAGATGACCTAGCAGGAGTTCCACATCTTTAATGCTCAGGGAATCATCCTTAACCAACACTTTTCTGACTCTCGTATCAATTTCCTCCTTTTTTCTGGATCTGATCCGGAATGTGTATACTCTCCATCCATTGTTATTGACAAGTTATCTAGAGTTACTACTATCACAGGACATTGTTTGAGAACTACTCCAGACCTTTCCCGGTTTCGGTATCTAGACTCTGAAACTGGCTACCCTATCTAGTACTCAGTTGCTAGTGCTTATATTTTTGAAGATTGACTTGCATACTCATGGCTACGTTGTTCTTTGATAACGCCTTAAGGGCAATCCATGCTAATGTTCATATGATTTCCAAGCATTACAGGTGGAATACTTACACATCGACTATGCAAGAAAGGCTCATGCCAACACCAGACACTGGTTATCAAAAAACTTCAAAGTTCACAAGAAAGTGGTACACTATTCACCCAGCTTTGCATTCTAGATAACAGTTCTAGCATTTAGCATTAGTTGAAACACTATTGTTCTTTCTAGTCTTTGCAATTCTTTCGGCATATTACATACTTGAAGATTGTTTGCAAACTTAGCATGGACAGTGTCGTGCAAAAGCCAGCACGACACAAAGTCTTCCCCTCCTAGGATACCTACCCAGTAGTCCTGATCAGACTAGCAACGGGTTACAACGTTATTGCGCAAACATATCCTACCAGGCAGTCCCCCTGGGACGGTTACAAATTATCCTACCAGGCAGTCCCCCTGGAACGGTTACAAAACACATCCCGCCAGGCAGTCCCCCTGGTATGATTACAAACGCATGTTCCCGCAAATCTCGCGGAAGATATCCCGCAAATCTCGCGAGAAAGGATATAATAGGCCCATAAGTTGACCTAGGCATTTATCGTCAGATTATCCCACAAATCTCGTGGACGTAACGGTTAGGTTCATAAGTTGACCTAGGCATGTATCGCCAGTGGTGCAAATCTCGCACGGCAAAACTCGCACGAAACAATGGATCCATAAAACAAATCCTACCAGGCAGTCCCCCTGGAACGGTTACAAGACACACCCTACCAGGCAGTCCCCCTGGTAAGATTACAGAACAAAACGGCTATACAACCTAGATATACCTATCAACGGTTGACATCTCAAGCTAACGTTAGCACATCATACAAACAAATTTGTTTTCTAAGTGAAATCACAACAAACAACCGCTGAGACGCACTAAATACCTTTAAGGACTCCGTCATAATCACATGCACCGCTCGAGCAGATACACACGTAAGCCTCTAGATACAATCTATAGAGATCGACTATCCTTTTCTAGACACGGTATCTAGAATACATACCCATCCTAAAAACATCCACGATCACGTAAGTGGACTCCCTACCAGGCGGTTCCCCCTGGTATGGTTGCAAGAACATCTTACCAAGCAGTTCCCCCTAGTACGATTTACGCACTAACGAAGCTCTAGAGCATACACAAATTGAGTAACCACTATTGCGGGACGCCGCATCACACTTACGTCCGGGGTACAGTCCTGGACCAAGCTCACAAAAACACTTTCGAAACATGCATCGACCCATGCCCTACCGTCAAAGAACGAGTGTACCGTTCAACAAAAGACAAAAGCGAAGCAATCATTTCTAGATACAGACTCTAGAGATATACCTCTTTGCTTCGAAATATGAACCATTAGACATGGCCTATCTACATTACTAGAAGATAATCATAGTACTGATTAACCTTCTCATTACTAAGACATCGACTCACTCCATACAACTAGAAAACGATACAAGAGAACAAGACCGAACGGTTACTTCTAGATCTCGTATCAAGAACGCGAACCCAGACAGGGGTACGCGGAAACTCTTACAAGGTGAAGACGTCATGACACCGCAACAACAAAAGTTCTTAGCTTAAAGAATGTCATACACCACGACGTCAATTCAAGACAAGTGTTCTAACACACGAAACCATAACAACACAAGGGTACTTGAAGAGTCCAATAATCTACGACTGCTCGTGAACGTTTCTGGTTCAGTAAACTAGAATTCAGTGAAGCACAACCATCATGATCACAATCTGGCCGATCATCTCTGACCTAAGACAGGGGTTCGAGTACATTCTGGAAGGCCGCAAACGACACTATATTCACTATTTTGTCTGGGGTACGTTTGCAAGAGACATGTCTTGCTGAAGAGCCTAGTACTGGGGTACTGGGGTGGAGATACATAGCAACGTTGTTTCAATATGCGGTTACGTCCTAGTAACCATGCTTCTCAGCAGCCAAATCTCAGGAAATATTAAAGGCGAGGCTTCATCAAATACTAAGCAACTATGCCAACCACCACATTGACCAAACACTAGGTCATCTTCACAGTTTTTCACAACTTTACTTCCCAAGCATAGTGCAACTCATCGAGTACTCGCTAGCTGATCTAGAGAGTCTCCGATGCAGACATGCGAAACCAACCGGTTTTTGCTACCTTCAAAGTCACTTCGGGACGCAGTTTTCAAAAAATAAGCTTTCAAGCTGAGACATATTCTTCAGTTTCTTAAACATCTACCAAGAGTGTTCAAACTCTAGAATCCTCTTTGACGATGGTTCTGGACAAGTCAGCAAGGTTTTAAGACAGCAGAGAGTTCGACGACATATTACGAATCGGCTTCCAACTCCATAGCGGATCTGGACTTGCAACCCGATCCGGGGGTATTGTTGGACCCAAGGCTTGAGGCCCATAATCCTCACTGAACCCGTACACGTATCCAGATAGGCCCACGAGATTCGAAGTTGTTACACGGAACATTCCACCATATTGAAGAACATCTTATCTTATCTAGCCAAATATTCTATCTATTGTATCATATTTGTTGTTACACGGAACCTCCGTTCGGGAGTCAAACCGCGACCGCGGGTCAACGATTGACAGGGTTACGGATCGTGCTTCCGACTCACTTTTCGGGAGCTACACTTATCGGATTTGGACGATCTACATATAAGCTACAAATTATCTTCAGAAGTCGAAGCAAGAATCCTACTCGAAGTCAGTCGAAACTGGGCACGAACAGCGCAGCCCATGAGGAGCCCGTAAAGCTGAGTAACGAGGTTCTAGAAGGCAATCCGAGTGATGAGCTACAAAATCAGCATATTTGCCCGCCAAGACATAAGATAGACTTAAATTATATCTTGTAGGGATTTCTTCTATCTTATGTAACCGAATTTATACCATACTTAGGGGAATTCTATCTAGTAGATGCGTATCTATCTAGTTAGTATTCTATCTTGTAAACACTCTATCTTCTAGGCATCCCCTATATATACATAGAGGGGGGTCACGAAATTATACACAATGTATACATTATTCACATTCACATACATTCAATACAAAGTCACACGTTTCTCTCTTTAATTCTTTCGTTCTTTTTACTTTGTTCAGGCCCGATCTAGGTCAAGGGGTCACCAATCTTGCTTGGTTGATTTGTGGCTCTAACAGTCTTCCGATCCAGACTACATCCACACTAGTACCAACCAGATCGGCGAGATCTGAGGCGAATCGGTGGCGAAACCGGACGAGATCGAGTCCAAGCCGGCCAGATCTAGGATCTCCGGGGGGAGTTTGACCGAGGAGAAGGCGACTCCGGATGTTGACGACCGGAACGGAGACTTCCACGACGTGATGAACCGATCGACTTCCAACTGTTGTTGCGTCATCATCTGTAGCGATAGATCGTCGTTGAGATACCGGCCGGAGACCTCCTCGCTCGGAACGGAGATGAGCGAGCAGTTATATACTGAATTCGGAACATGGATTGAGGATTGCTGTGATATTGAACGAGTTCGGGGAGGAGATTGGGGTTGAGAGAGCCATGATTAATGGCTGTGTTTGTTGCACTGTCAAACATAGCTTAGTTCAAGCCCTAGAAGAGCTCGTTCAGATGGAGCAAAGGTAATAACTCTGAAAACAGTCTAATTGCTTATTATTAAGAAGTGCTGATGAATGCATTATTCAATTTTGTCTCTGTCATTAGGCTTGATCATATATTGTTTGAGACTACGGGATTGGCGAATCCGGCTCCTCTTGCCTCGGTTTTATGGCTGGATGACCAGCTTGAATCGTCTGTCAAACTCGATTCAATCGTGACCGTAAGTTCACTTCCAGGCTCTTATTGACATCATCTTAGCATAGTCTGTGCTTTGTTTGCCTTGTTGATTGAGATGTTTCTCATTGTTTGGGTAGGTTGTTGATGCTAAAAATCTCCATCACCAATTGAAAAGCCAAATGTGTATTGAGATAACATTTGAGAATAAATGCAGGACATGTTGAGTTATTTGTTGCTTCAATTTCACAATCTTGCAATGGAACCATATATGTATTGAGATAAGGATGTTTGTCTATTTCTTTATGGAGCCTTTAACCTTGCTATATGGCATGTTGTAGATGTCTATTTGATTTTTCTGATTCCACTATCATCAATTTCTCCACTGGATTTGGTCGGAAGGTCTTCCCGGTTGTTGCCTCTAGATTTGCACAATCAACGATCGTGATTGCACAATCGACGATCGTGATTGCACAATCGACGATCGTGATTGCACAATCGACGATCGTGATTGCACAATCGACGATCGTGATTGCACAATCGACGATCGTGATTGCACAATCGACGATCGTGATTGCACAATCGACGATCGTGATTGCACAATCGACGATCGTGATTGCACAATCCTCGATCGTGATTGCACAATCCACGATCGTGATTGCACAATCCACGATCTAGTTCACTCTAGTAGTGTAAAGCGGTTCCGATTTAGCTATGTTCTTGTGTGTTACCGCCAAATTGGAAGTGAAATGCAATAACTTTTGGCTCGGTGATCCGTTCGAGACGTGTGAGAAGTCGTTTCGAAGGTCTCGACGTAATCCACGAGGTGGAGTCTTGAGTTCGCAGTTTCCGGGCCGGCATAAGACCAGAATCTGGGGGGAAGCAGTCAGGCGTCGGGGAGTCCGGGGAGAAAAGGGGCGTAACTTTGTGCTCGGTTATCGGAACGGGGAATATTTTATGTCATTTCGAAGGTCTCTTCGAGACGGGGCTATAGTCAGGACCGAAGGGCCTGTGTGCTGGGATTCCTCCCAAAAAAAGTCCTTTGAAGCTTCAAAATTGCGTTTGAGTGTCTAAAATAGCGTAGGAAGGTCCCTTTTTGAACTTTCCATGCATCTGGGCTCGTCATGGCTCATTTTGTAGGTCCGTGTGGCGAATAGGCACTGTAGTTCCCGTCGAGACCTTCGAAATGAGTGGTCATAGTAGAGTTGAACAAATTGACATGGCTAGAAATTTATCTATTGAACCCATCCAACTATGCAAACTTTTCACATGGAGTTGCACAAACTTGACCATTCAGTTGCACAAATTTGACCATTGAATTGCACAAATATTGACGAACAAATTGATCATAGAATTCAACACATTGGCAATAGAGTTGAACAAATATGAATGAACAAATTGAGTTGCACAAACGTGACCATTGAGTTGCACAAACGTGACCACTGAGTTGCACAAACGTGACCACTGAGTTGCACAAGCGTGACCATTGAGTTGCACAAATAGAATTCAACACATTGGCAATAGAGTTGAACAAATATGAATGAACAAAGTGACCATAGAGTTGCACAAACGTGACCATGAGTTGCACAAACGTGACCATTCAGTTGCACAAACTTGACCATCGAGTCGCACAAACTTGACCATTGAGTTGCACAAATCTGACCATTGAGTTGCACAAATCTGACCATTGAGTTGCACAAATTTGACCATTAAGTTGCACAAATGAAAAAAAAACGGAAAAAAAAACGAGAAAAAAAGGAAAAAAAATCGGAAAAAAAAATCGGAGAAAAAACAAAAAAAGCGGGAAAAAAACGAAAAAGAAAAAAAGCGTATAATACGCGTACGCGAATTATACGGCCGAGATTATGGGTGCGCGTTTGATGGCTGTTTCCCCCCGCTTGATGAACGGCCGAGATTTATTCCTATTTCCTACCATAATAATCATTCCTACCGGATCCAGACTCATATGTTATTATAAATTTATAATTAATGCACATGTTTTATTCATATATGTGACACAATCGCATACATATATATCATACATATGGATCATGGTAATATAATTACTATGATTTTTATACCACGTACATGTTTTATTCATATCAACTTACTTCATTTGCATGTACAAGTGCGCGCAAATTAAGGTACCAGCTAGATATATAGAAAATTAGACCATATGCATATGAACGTAGTTAAACATTCTTGCAAACTTGGTACTTATTGAATACAGGTAGGGATTACGATTAACTAGGAGTATCGATCGATCATATGATGGATCCCGTATTCTGTGTGTCGACGTCGTCGTTGTGAGTAGGTGGTGTATTAATATGGGTGCACGGTTGAAGGTTTTTCATGACGACTTTAATGGCGGCGGCGAATTCGTCGTACGCCTTGGCCCATGCCGCGCTCAGCTCTTGGCTCCACTTGCTCTCCACGGCTTCCTCTATCGTCATCAACAACGCCTTCTTCACCACCTGCCCTTCGTCCATACATTATAATTTTTTTAATCGAAGGAGAGGCGGCGGGCACTCTCCGACTCCTTAAGGTAGCATTTTATTATAATTAAATGAATGAAAATTGATCGAAAGGAGCTAGGTTCGTACCTCAAAATGGCGTTCAAGGACCCCACTCTTGACGTGGATGGATCCGAGCCGTTGGATCGTAGGGTCCGACGTGTCTATCTGCCCCACCTCTCTCAGCTTGCACGCCGATTCGCATGACTACATGCATCGGAACCTTAGCTAGTTAGTATGCCGTTGTCCGAAAACCACGTCGGAGAAGGGCCGGGCTAAAATGCATGCATGCATGTATATAATTATGTACGTACGTACGTACCCACTTGAAGACCTCGGCCATGTGAGCGACGAGCTTGCGATTGTTCTGAGGCAGATCAGTCCATCCCTTGAGGAACGAGAACAACTCCTTCGCTTCTGGTTCTAGCTCAAACAGCCTACGTAACGTACAACGTACGTAACAATATAATTACGTACACAATTGAATTGAATTGGATTAACGTACAATTGCACTTACACGGTGGAAAGAGAGAGGCTGCATTGTGGAACTTTGTTCTTCATGATTTCCCACGACTCTTTCACTAAGGCTTCATCCTTCTCTGTGAACATGCCCATCTCCTCTCTCTTAATTTCTTCAACTGATGAATCCATAACAACAACGTACGTACCAGATTAATTGACTAGAGATGAGTTAGCCGATCTTGCCAGTGATCAAGTAGCCCAGCTAATTTATAGATGTGTAAGTTAATGCATGGCAGCTGAATTGCCCACCTAGCTAACCCAAGAGGTTTAAATGCATTTAATGGTATAATGTACTACTACTACACACTAGCTGTTTAGTAATTGTTTGATTGAATTTGCATTTTGTCTTTAAGGGAAACTTCAGTTCTAGCTAGCTAGTGACCGTAGCTGTCATTATAATTATGGTTTTTCTATCTTATGTACCAGGGCGCGCGCCCATTGATTTTATTATGCCCTATACGAAAATTTTATATTTACCTAAATTCGATTAAAAGATAAATTATTGTCATTTTTCTAATTTTATTAGTAAGCTTTTAAAGTAATTAATTGTTATTATCATCATTTATTATATTCTTAAGTTTTAATCAGAGTAATCTATTACTATATACTAAATCGGAAGCAAATTCTACCACCATATCGCGCCACATCAACCCCTTATTTAAAAATCTATCTTATTAAATCTTGATTTTATCATAATCTTATACATACTTTATGTTCTATCTTAGAATTTGAGTTGTTTGGTTAATAGTTTTATCCAAATATATAAATCTCTATGTTATCATTATACACATTTAATTTATACATAGATATAAAAAATATTTTTTCGCCATAATCTACAAATCATAATCATAATATTTTACCCATTTAATTAAATATCATCTTAACTTTAATTTATTTTTCGTAATTTTACTATGGTTTTTTTTAAATAATCAATGGTAGCAAATTCTACCACTATATTTTCGATGAATATTCATTCTATTAAAATAATATATTAAATACATTTTTACTATCATATCACATTAAAATAACAAAAAAAAAAGTAGACGTTATATTTACCATATATATTACTAATATTGCATATTGATTACACTTTAGATAAAAAAAAAAGATACATTTCTTAATTAAGATAATAATTCGTTAACATTTTCATTACATATTTATGTATTTAATTTTTTTTCAAAAAATACATAACATATACAGTATATGAGATAATTTGGTTTTATATTTAACTAGCTTGTTATATATTATTTATCTTTAATATTACAATATATTAATCCGAGTTTTTATTTAAACTTATTGATTTTAGTATATAAGTTAGTTTTCGTATTTTAATTAAAATGCGAAAAGATTTGTATCAATTGTTAATAAAATGTGATAATGCATCTTATCTTATGTCATTCTTCCTTAATTATTTAAATATATGTTTATGTTTGCATAAAAAGTAAATATATAAATAAAAAGTTTATTTAGATATATGATGATATACAAGAATTATATATGTCAATTTATAATCCAAAAAATAAGCGTCGTTTTAAAACAAAGTATACATATGATAATACTTGTAATTGTTATAGTAAATTCACACACAAAACAATAAATAAATAAATAACATCCCTGTACAAGGTACGGGTCATGTGCTAGTATATATAATAGTAGAAGAAAAGTAACAAACATGTTTAATACATGCAAAGTAAATAAATCATCAGTCGAAAATTGAGCCCCTAAATCATTTAAGTAAAGTTTGAAATTTTAACAAAGAGAAAAGAATTGGCTGAATTGATAAAAACATGTTATGACATATATTAGTTTTTTATACTGTGTCCTTAATTAGGATATATATTGAAAAAATCTTAATAATTGAGATAATACAGGATGACCTAATGATAAGGGGCATGAAGATGTTAGAAGATCACATGCATGTTCAATCCTTAACTCGGTCCCTTCGATTACTTGAATGAAAAACCAAGTCTCGACGTTTCTCTTACTATTGGATCGAGTCGGTCGGTGCAATTCGGTTTACCTGGTCCGTGCATGGTCCATGCTAACTGGGTGATACAAACTTTTCGGATATGTATCAGGGATAAGAGGCAACACGAGGCCCCGGGAGAAGAGAAGAATGGTTGGAGGCCGAGGGAGAGAGAGACGAGATAGGGTTCGAGAGAGTTTACGGATAAAAGAGATTTTGATTGATTGAATGAATTCCAAATAACAGGATTACAGAATATAAATAGCTTGAACAATAAAACCCTAATGCTAATGCTAAACCTAACGGTCCAACAAGCGACCCATTCAATCAACTAAAACCAATAATAATAACATATCACTGGGTCACATCCCCGAAATCTGTCACCGAAGTTGCCCGGATTCTTCGTTATAAAAAGGAAAATTGTAGATATATTTACATATATGTTAGCATCTAGACCAAACTAGCCGCAAGTAGCTACCTTCATCGTTTATTAATCTACTATAATACTGTATAAAGCAGAACCCAAGTCTGTGTAAAAATTTGCGCCACGTCATCAAGTCTGAATAAAATAATGATTTTATTTTTTTGCATTATATTTTCTAAGAATAACCCATTTATCTACTTTATATCTTATCCAATTTCCTTATATATGTTTGATATCTTACCCAATTTTTGATATCTTATGATTTTTTCCTAACTTGATTTTTTTAACATTATATCTTTATATGACTACAAAATATTCAAGTAATTATTTTGATAACTTAACAATTTTTCCTTATTAATTAATATTTGTTTTTATCATTATTAAATCTTGAAGAATAGTGAAAAAACATTCACATATGTCAATAATATACTAAATAATAATGTAAATATGAAAAAATGAATATAAGTTTTTTAGAATTGAAATCGTATTAATAAAAGTACATGTATAGGTCAATATGTTCGGACTGTGGTCTTTCGAGTTTGGACTGTAAATTCTCGAGCTAAAAGCGGATTCGTGGAAAATTTCAATCTTGAATCGATTAATTCGGATTTATATTTACATTACCCGTACATGGTACGGGATTTGTACTAGTTACTTAATTAGAGTGGGCTAAAAGAATAGCTTATTCGAATATAATTATATATAAGTTACCGATTTTCTTAAAATGTGTCCTTCTAACATATTGTAAGAAGCAAAAAAAATTGTGAATATATTTATTATACTTTTAGGATTTTTTGTTTTAAAATTGAGTTTCTTATATAGAGTTAAGCTAATCTTATCCATCTACGTACTAAAAGTCTATAACCATTGAGATGTCTAAGCATTTTTCATTTCATTATTTTTACAATGAATTTGCTAATTACTTGTTCTTAATGTACTAACTAAGAGACATGTTTTTTTGTTATTTTATCGATAGTACTATGTACGAGAGTCGAATCGGAGGTTTCTGGATACTACTACGTACCTTGAAAACTTAGAGTCCTGTTTCTTTATTGACCTGAAATTGCTCACAATTTTATATGATGCTTCATATCTTTTTATTTTGATTTAATAAAATTACAATGAAGTTGGTTTATTCTGTACAAGCTTCATTATAATGAGATTGATAGGTGTGCTTGTGCACAACATATATATCATGATAATGTTTGGCTCGCGGGTAAATTAGCATAGAGATGGATAATAATGGTGTTTGTTTTGGTAAAATCTAATAATGGTGCATGTTTAACCTTTATATATTTCTAATGCAAAATTAGCAAAAGGAAATTCCAACTAGAAAATTAAAAGGGTGCTAGGCAAAATGAAGGACCACCAAGCCCTTAAAAATCAGTAATCTTTATTGTATACGGTCCCTCTATTTTTTTGGTCGAAATGTATACGGTCCCTCTATATAGCTACGAAGTGTAACCTATACACATTATTTACATATCTATCAATTTCATACATTATATATAACAAGTCGATTTCCTACACATTTATGGAAAATATGGCACTATATATAACCTCACTATTTCCTAAAGCCTAAGGACATAGGACACCAGATTCAGTGACCAAACCTTTTAGAAAATACTTACTCCGTACAAGAAATCTACATGTAAAGCCATTACTTTCTTTCTAAAATGAAGCTTTTTATTTTCTTGTTTAAGGATATAAAAAATCTGAATAATAACACCCTTCACATCATCCAAAACAAGAAATGGCTGGCCATCACTACTATCATTAGACCCGAAAACATCCAAGTTGCACACTTTAATTACAAAACTATGTTTGGACTTGGAGTTAGAGAAACCCCAAATGGATCTTTCTAAAGCCTAAAGTGATCATGACAAGATTTGATAGGCAATAGTATGAGCCGGATGTTCAGTTAGTCATGGATCCAGTTTGCAACTGGTGGTTCCAGTTCTCCGAAATTCGAAATCGGAACTGAGATGTGACCGAAACCGGCAGCTTTGGTCCACCTAACCACGATCGCAAATCACATATTTTTTTATAAAAAAATGGGCGAACTGCGTGTTTTGAACCTACGATCGGAACCAGACTAAATTTCAGGTTCAACTGTTCCGAGAATCCCCAAACCGAAGCCGGAACCGAGGGATGATCGAAACCGCTGGTTCGATTCTGGTTTCGATTCGGTTCTGGAACCGGCGGTTTTTGCCGGTTCGAACCAACCGGACCCATGACCATGTTCAACCCTAGGTAAACTAACCAATGGATCATTCTGATCAAATAAGGTGTTCGTTTTTTTATGTATTTGATATACAATCACTCCTCTAATGACGAAAGCATATTTTCTTTCAACAATTGAATCATACTTTAACCAAGTTTATGGATGCAACGTGCCAACTTTTGACTTACTAAATCTTGGACTATATATTATCATGGAAAGTTAAAATGACAAGCACAGAGGAAATTAAATTAAATTACAACCAAAGAATCTCTTGACATGGACACATCACACATATTTGTCTAATATATGCCACCTCCTCCTCTTTTCCTTGGGAACCAATCGTGCAAGAGAAGGAATTAATGAACCAAGATGAAGCCAACTAAAAACAGACCTAAAAGGAAATAAACAAACAACACAATTCTTTGTTGTTTGATCAACCAAGCCATTTGACACATCGTAACATGGAATAAATATAGTGTGACAAGTTTTAAAAGAGAATACCTTTAGATCAATACTAACAATTTTGTCCACCCTATGTTCTAAGTTAAAGGTATAGGATAAAATAAACGTACTTCAAAAATTCGAGGTTTAACCCTGTGTGAAGTAATATTTAGAAAATCGTTATAAAATTTAGAAAAGATTGAAAAGTAAGAATATTTAGAAAACTTAGAGTATTTAGAAAATAATGAATAGTTAAAATATTTACGAAATTATTTTTTTACAAAACTTTTTAGATTGCAAAATGATTTTAAATTTTTTATTTAGAAATTTTTATATTTTAGAAAATTTCGAATATGGTTTTTATATTGATATGATTTTTATTATGACATTACGGTTTAGAATGTATGCGTAGAAATTATTTAGATTATGGTTAAATTATGATTGTAGCGTATGGTTAAAGTATCTAGAAAATATAGAATGCAATTTAGAAAACTTATAGAATTTAGAAACTTTTGAATATTTAGAAAATTGAGAATATGTTTTTTATATTGAATATTGTTTACATTATGTAATTACGGTTTATAATGTATGATGAAATTGTTAGATTCTATTTAGATTATGGTGAAATTTGAATATATGCATCGTTTAGTTATATGGTCTTAAAAAATGTGGATTTCGACAACCTTGAAGAGTTTTAGAGGCTCGCCGCTGAACCTTCCTTTGAGCCCCCTCGCTACAGCATGCTCAACGGGCAATACTATGGTACTGCTGGGCCTTCCAGTTCGTTCGACCCACCCCGCTACAGCGTGGGTGAGCCATACTATGGTACCACTGGGCCTTTCAGTTCGTTCGAGCCTCCCCGCTACAGTGTCGGTGGGCAATACTATGGTACCGCTGGGCCCAGCGGATTCGAGGGCATGGGTGGGCAATACTACGGGAACCCACCCGAAGCCCCTGAGCCTCCTCCACAGGGATTTGGTGGCGGCCCGGCCAACAATGATTTACTTGTTCATTATGGCACTCATATCGCTCATTACATATGGGATCATCTAGATGTAAGAATGTTTTTATTATTTCTTATTTATCTCATGTGTGTTTTAACATTGCTTATTTATTTTATGTTGAGAAAAACTAATAATTTGTTTTCTGCAACATGACTAGAATGTGAAGATTATAAAGTGCCACGCTCGGGGCGGTGCAATCGATGATCTGAAGGAGATCGCCCAAGCCGCTGAAGAGCAACAGTCGCTGGCCCTAGTGGAGCAAAGTCGATTGTTGGGGTTAAGAGAATGGACGTTCAGAGAAACATATGAAGCATTAATTTCAGCATTTGTGAAAAGGTGGCACCTAGAAACGAACACTTTTCATTTTCCGTGGGGGGAAATGACAGTCACCTTGCACGACGTCCAACAAATTTTGGGGTTGCCCATAAATGGGATGAAGTTATCCCCACATTTTAGCAACATGGGGGATTCAGCGCTGCAGACGAGCATAGCGCAACTGTTCGGGTTTACGCTAAAAGACCTGAAAGAGCAGATCGCAAGGGACGGTGGAATCAACATCGCCAGGCTGAAGTCCTACCTCCAAGATGCCGTGGATAATGGAGGTCACCCGCCGAAGATGGCCTCTGTGTATCTGTGTTTGCTACTGGGTAGTACTTTATTTCCGGATAAGTCCGGAAATGCGGTACCTTACAAGCTGATGCACGTGTTGACGCACCATGGGGCGACCTCTCATTTTTCATGGGGTGCGGGTGCATTGTCATGCCTGTAGTGACAACAGGGTATGGCTTCCCGTGAAAAGGCTGGCCAAATAAGTGGTTGTATGTATATCCTCCATGTAAGTACGGATGACTTTAATTCGATTTAATTAATTTTATCGTAAATTTATACAAATTATTTATAAAATTATGTAAGAGATCCGATTATTTTGTAGGTTTGGATATGGAGGTATTTTCCTAAGTATAGAGGTCGTCTGAGCAGAAGGGTTGGTGCAGGCTCCATTGCATACGAGGGAGATGGGAGCCAACACCGGAATGCTGATGACCTCATAGATATAAGAGGAGCCCTAGATCTTATGAATATGAACCAGGTAATTTAAGATAGACTACATAAATACGTGACTTGTTTCAATTGATATTTTACGTAAGTGACCCGGTGTACATATTTATTTCGTACAGCTGGATTGGATGCCGTGGCCCACCTGCAAGCGGTTTGACGATGGGGATGTAACACTCACACGGTATAGGGGCTTCCTGATGCACCTTGATATTCATGAACCTTATATGCCAGAGAGATGATACAGACAACAGGGCTACCTCCAGAAAATTCCAAGCATCGAAGTTGCGGTAAGTAACTTGCTATTTATTCGTTTATTTTTTTTGCATTTATATTAATATTGAGTTGAACCCTAAACCCTAAACCCTCGGACTTGTAATTTATTTTTTTTGTATTTATATGAATACTGACTTGTAATATTATTTGTGTTTACGTAGCGCATGAACTATATAGAAGGAGTTGTACGTCACTACCAGGATTTTGTGTGCTTGGGGGGGATGGGGATGCGACTTTATGATGGATATTGAGAGGGGATTGACCGGCCCTATTCCTCCAGCTGAACACAACTGGCGTCCAGGTCGTCGTCCATCAGACTACGAAACCGGATGTCCAAACAATGTTGTTTATTATAACCAATATTGATTTGTGTTTTTTTTAGGTTCAGTAGTTTATGAAATTGTTTTTTATGAATGAGAACAAATTTTTTTGTTCGAATTATGAATGAGAACAATTTTTTTTTTGTTCGGATTATGAATGAGAACAATTTTTTTTTTGTTCGGATTATGAATGAGAAAAAATTTTTTTGTTCGGATTACGAATGAGAACAGATTTTTTGTTCGGATTACGAACGAGAGCAATTTTTTTTTTGTTCGGATTACGAACGAGAGCAATTTTTTTTTGTTCGGATTACGAACGAGAGCAATTTTTTTTGTTCGGATTACGAACGAGAGCAGTTTTTTTTGTTCGGATTACGAACGAGAGCAGCTTTTTTTGTTCGGATTACGAATGAGAGCAGTTTTTTTTGTTCGGATTACGAACGAGAGCAGTTTTTTTTTGTTCGGATTACAAACGAGAGCAATTTTTTTTTGTTCGGATTACGAACGAGAGCAACTTTTTTTTTGCTCGGATTACGAACGAGAGCAATTTTTTCAATTTTTTTTCGCTCGGATTATGAACGAGAGCAATTTTTTTTCGCTCGGATTATGAACGAGAGCAAATTTTTTTGCTCGGATTATGAACGAGAGCAATTTTTTTTGCTCGGATTATGAACGAGAGCAATTTTTTTTTGCTCGGATTATGAACGAGAGCAATTTGTTTTTGCTCGGATTATGAATGAGAGCAATTTTTTTATGCTCGAATTATGAACGAGAGCAATTTTTTTTTACCCGAATTATGAACGACAACAATTTCGAATTATGAACGAGAACAATTTTTTTTGCCCGAATTATGAACGAGAACAATTTTTTTTTCTCGAATTATGAACGAGAACAATTTTTTTCCTCGACGAGAACAATTTTAATTTTTTTGCTCGAATTATGAATGAGAACAATTTTTTTTATTGAATTATGAATGAAAATAAATTCTTTTAAAGAATTTATTTTCAAGAAAATATATAATCTAATTTCTTATTAAACGAATTTCATAAAAAAATACTATATTATGTATTTATACAATATTAATTCGTTTTTTAATCATTTTTCATATAAATCAATAATAATTTATAATCCTTTTTCTAATCATTTTTCATATCAAATTCCATGTCGTTATCACAAACATACGAGATTACATTGTGCAAATACATATAATGCAAATTCAGAAGTAGCTACTCGGTAACTTATACTGGACACGGTAACTCTCGTATACTTCCATCCGCTTACGATATCGCTCATCTAACCCGTCAACACTGTTGTGATGACTCCAATACTTCGCAACGTAAGGCATCAAGGCATCATCATGGAGCGTGACCTACCATTTAAATATCGTCAATAATGAACATAACTCGTATCAACAAAAACAGTTACTCAATTTAATAAAATCATACCGGGACATAGTTGTTTCCCAAATGAGCAATGCACACTACTCGTCCCCACACTGGTGAACTGATTGCATTAGTTGCGATCATCGGGAGACATGTGTGCAGACCACGCTCGATTAGTACAACCAGTGCACACTGATATCTAGTAGCAAATCCCAGTCCAACCATTAGTGTCTCCATCCAGTGTACACTCCGACACCAATCCTGTGTCCAATTGACGTTGGCGATCAAATCGTCAATCGGAGTCCACTTTGGCTGCACGGCATCATATATCTGATAGTTACTCTTCAGCTCAAGGACCATTTCCTGTCGTATCCTCGCCCACGCGTCCTCTCCCCACCCCATCAGCACTGCGAGTGACCTGTATCCGCAATGACCATCTCCTCGAACGTCTGAAGCGTTGCTGATGAATGGAAGCATGAAACCCGGTACATTATCACCAAATTCAACCTTGATATGGCTAGTCAGTACGGGGGGAGTGAAGCTAGCCATGTAGTTTCCCTCTCTCTCCTCTGCCCCTTCACCATCCTCTTCTTCTTCCTCCGCCTCCTCCCCCTCATCCTCCCCAACCTCTGTAACTACTTTCGGCCCCGGATTCCTCTATCGTTGAACATGTTTCAACCTGGTGAACTTGCTTTTTTGGACTTTAGAATTCTTCTTTGGCCTGCCCACTTGTTTTTTATTTCCAGGCGCAGTTAAACTGGACATGCTTGGATCGGTCAGATTAACATAATAACGACACATCTGATGTCGGACATCCACTTTCATCTTGCCTTCATAGTAGTTGTGGATCATCTTCTCAAAGATTGCATCGGATGTAGGCTGACCCGGAACGTCGACTGGTTCACTTGTCCCCCCAAGGCCATCTCACTCCAATTGCTTCCAAAAATCGTGGATCTATGAAAGCTCAATAGGCACGCAATTGGTAATGCAGTATAACACATAGTGAGGGCATGGCAGTCCACGAGCAGATGTCCACCATGTATCGTCGCATATCGGGCCAAATCCACTACCCTGAGTGTAAATAAACTTGACGTGATCAAACAACTCTCCAATGTACTTGCTGGAAACTTTCTGTGGAAGCTGTGAGAAGACTGTCTTCAACGGTTCAGTGAAGTATAATATGTCCACAGGAATTGAGGTTCGGTCTCGTTCCATCTCTCCCCAAATCGTGGTGATCAGGATGTTTACTTGGGCATGTATCTTTCGCAACACTGTGTTGAACCCTCCAACTGACGTTTCTAGGTAGTCTTTCAAAACAGAGTGTTGTGACTCGACCCTGCAATGTGTCATCAATCCACCGTTTCGATTAGTTTATTATCATTTTTCATATATGTATTTGATAATTCATATAAGAAATAGGGTTTAGAGCATGTTTTATTTGGTTTTGAATGCATTTTAGGTAGATTTGCCTTTGTTTCTTAGTGTAGAGTAGTTCTTTCTTGTAGTTCGGTATCTACGCTCTCTTGTGATGATTTGCAGGATGATGTTGAGCTTAGAGCGTAGCCGTGGCGGTGCATGAGTATATGGATGTGGAGAGAAACAAAGGCCCGAGCCCAAGAGATGATGCAAAAAGAACAGTTGAATCCGGACGATGTATTGGAGTTGTTGTTTCGACACATCTTGCTTGAAAGAGTTGGATATGGAGTTATAGTGGTCGGATTGAGCTGATTTTGCTGTCATTGGAAAGCTAACTTGAAGAGATACAATTCCTCATTTTACACCGAATCCAAATTCCAACTAGAAGTGTGTCAAAATAGCCTCCGGAGTGTCACTTGACGGCTAGTCGGCGAAGCGCGAGGGGGATCCTTAAAGCGCGATCGCGCCTTATCTCCTGAGGTCATGCCTTGCCAATTTGCCTCAGTTGCCGAAGCACGGGATGTGTCCCCTAAAGCGCGATCACGCATCGCCTTGTTTGGTCGCGCTTTGGCCCCGCACCGAGAAACATGTTGGGCCACCTTTGTTCGGACTTGTGGATACGGGATTCTTTCAAGATAGATTTGTTTCCTTTTTTTAGTATGTTTTGTTCTATAAATACATTGGTTTGTCTTAGAGACCATATATCTTATGCTTTGATTGTTATCTTGGAGGAGAAGAAAGGGAGAAACCCTGAAAACCCTTTGTAAGTTTTCTTATGGATTGTTCTAGCTAATTTCTCTTAATCCAATTAATTTGTTGAAGTTATTGAATTGAATCATTCTGAGGTTTGATAATTCCTTTTGAACCTTGATTAGGTTGTCTTTCTTGTGCTTAATTGAATCAAGTTGAACCTAGGGTTTTGTTAGATTGGCCACCTAATTGAACTTCTAAGTTGAACTATTCTTAGATCTCTTTAATTGCCGATTGGAATTGATTAGATCACAAGTAAGAATCTTTAATCCATTTATAGTCAATTGAACTAATTGAATTAAAGAGGAATTTCAACCACAACTCATATGAATGTCTGATTGCTTTATATGTTTTGTTTCTATTTATACTTAATGCTCTTTGCTATTGCTAAATTGAGTCTAGGAGATCTTCTAGAACGTTTAGTGATAAGGGTTGGTAGCACCGATCGGTTCTATTGACTAGACTACGTTCGACGTTTGGTTTAAGATTTCATGGAGTTGAGTCTTATAATGCCACAATATATTAATCAAGGTGAAAAGGGAATGATGATAATCAATGATCAATGACCAACTCAATAACGGATACAAGTTAATTGGATGTTTCTCTCTACTTGATTTTACAACAATTTGCTTGCTTTGTTTCATAGTTTAGTTAGATCTTAGATAACTCTTTTCAAATCCCCCTGTTACATTAATACTAAATAAATACAAAGAATCTGAGTCTCTGTGGTACGACCCTTACTTTCAGTATACTTGTTTTCTTAAAAGTTAGGATTTTCTTTGATAGTGCTTTTACCACGACATAAAAGTGCTCGTCAGTATTGTACACAAATGAAGAATATGTAAGATAGTACCTGTTGCTTGTCCTCGTGAATAGATTTAGACGGTGATCCGTAAATGCTCTCACAATGCGGAATCTGAATCTATCGCACACCTAGTTATCCTTAAGATAATTGAAAAAAGAAGTCTTCATCTCTTTTTTCGATTGCTTTTTGTATGTCTCTTACTTCGCCACGGTGGTGTAGTCGAACAAGTCTCTTGCTTTACTGGCGAACCACTTCGCTATCTTGGCAGAACACCCCATTGCGAGAGCAAAAGCTTCACAATTACGCTGGATATGAACCCAACACAACAAATGGGTTACTTTGGGGAAAATTTTCTCAATAATGTTTATCTCGGCCACAGCTTTGTCCGTGACTATAACCTTTGGCATTTTTCCAACCATGTTGAAGAGCACGCGCAACTGGTACAATACCCACTCGTAGTGGTTCTGTATCTCTTTTGACATAAACACAAAAGCAATGTTGAATGTATATCCGGTGCAAGTGAATCCCACCATCTCACACAAGAGCATGTTATACTTGTAAAAAATTAGACAAACTTAATGTGAGCAAAACATATATAATTTGTGAAGAATAATTTTCTCAATGTTCACTTACATGTTGGTTTTGTAGGTGCAATCCATGATCACGACTATGGAAACAAGCTCAACAACTTCAGAAATTTCGGATTGGCAAAGAAAAAATCGCCAATTTCATCACTTCCCTCTACAGTATGGTAATCCAGATAGTAATCATTCTTCTGCAAATAACTCAGCACAAATTGGGTTACCGTGATCGCGCCCACCTCTTGCTTAAACACTTCACGTCGGAAACTGTATAGTTGCTTCATCGATGTTGTAATCCCTGGAAACTTCCTGCATAGATATGTCATAAGAAACTTCGGTTTCACATGAGCAAGAGTTAATTGTTTTGCATCCTCCTTTTGCTCCTCCATCATACAATCCATATATGCATACCCCTCTAGGGTTTCCAGTGCATGATTATGGTGACCACATTTTACTGTTACACGCCAAACCCCATTACTCCGTCTTCCAATTAACTCGAACGGGCAGCCTATTTTTCTAGAGCGTGACTTTTCTCTCAGATTGTCACCTGCTTGCAAGTTTGGCACAATAGGACCAGATTTGCCCTTCTTTTTTGGCTGGTATGTTCCTGAGAGCGCACACCCTAATAGGAACTTTGTAGTCCATGACTTTTGAATCGTCAACACCATGTCCGAACTCCGTCCTAAATCCTTTGCCCATCGCTCCGCACTTTTGTTGTCCAACCACTCATGATCGTTTTCGAAGTGACTGGAAAAATCTAGAAACTGCACACTCTGTGAAAATACATTATTTTAAGCACAAATATTTCAAATTTACAAATATAAAGTGCATAAATTAAAGTAAATAAATTCAAACGGGTGAAAGTAAAATGCAATAATATTAATGAATTTACGTAAATTTGAATAACACAACGCTAAGAATCAATTTGGTTAAAAAGAAATTACATAAATTTTGCTAAAAAACACGTATAATTCATGAAGTTATAGATGACATACCGGTTCTTGCTCAGCTTGGTTCTGATATACATTTTCATGACTTCCCTCATATTGATAAATGGGATCATTTGCATATATATATATTGATTCACGTTCTCGTAATGTGGTTCATGATACGCTTCTTGGTCTATGAATTCATTGTTCTGCACAGACGGATTGGAATTTGTATGTGGCACCCCACCGAAGAAAGATTGGATACAAAATGTAGACATGTCAAACAATATTATAATGCAAAGTCGGATTTTCATTGTAGGATGAAAGAATTATTATACACACTTCCAAATTAATTAGTAAGACTAAAAAAACGAATTAAGTACTAAAAAACATGAGAAAATTTGTCGGAAACCACCCGTATGATAGGCCATATTTCGCTAAACCATTCGGATGTTTGAATATCATTTTGGACCACCTGTATGATGGTCTCTGTTAACAAAAAACCACCCTAAGTGAGATTCCGTTAAAAAACTGTTAAACGCGCGTGGCCACGTGGCATTTTAATATTTTTTATTTTCTTTTCACATTTTAACACTTAAAAAATACCAAAAAACCCAAAAAAAAACTTTTTGAAAATTTTACTTTCTTTTATTCCGTTTAAATAATTTTAATTTTTTAATCTTTAAAATTTTGAAATTTTTTTGCTTTTTTAATCGGGGCGGAGAAGGGTGAGCGAGGTGATGGCTGGGGTGAGGGAAAAGGGATTTGCGGGCCGCGACGTCGCATACGGCGGTCCCTGTATTCCTCAGGGACACCATATCGGAGATTTGGGCGGCAACCAAGGCGTTTCCTCTACTTAGACCTCGGTGGTGCTCCTCTCTCAAATCCGGATCCGCCGCCCTCGGATCGCGCCACAAGATCTTCGTCGTCATCGCAGGCCGGGGCGAGGGGGTCGATGCCGGTCAAGGTATCGGGTGTTTTGGGTTTTATTTTTTTTAGTGAAAAGGGTTTTATTTTATTTTTTTTGGTGAAAATGGAGTTTTCAAAATTTTAAAGATTAAAAATGAAAAAAAAATAATTATGTAATCGGAATAAAAGAAAATAAAAATTATAAAAACAATTTTAGGTTTTTTGGTATTTTTTAAGTGTTAAAATGTGTATAACAAAAAATATATATTAAAATGCCACGTGGCCAAGTGCATTTAACGGTTTTTTAACGGAATCTCGCTTGGGGTGGTTTTTTGTTAACGGAGACCATCATACAGGTGGTCCAAAATAATATCCAAACATCTGGGTGGTCTAGCGAAATATGGCCTATCATACGGGTGGTTTCCAGCAAATTTCTCAAAAAAACATATAACCCTAATTACATAATAAAAAACATATTCAACATAAAAAATCATATTCTAAAATTTTTAAATATTCAAACGTCTCTAAATATTCTAAGTTTTCTAAATATTCTAATTTCTATGTTTTATAACTATTCTAAAAGATACAAAATATTCTAAATATGTAACCATTCTAAATATCTAAAAATCTAAATACTCTAAAAATCTAAATATTCTAAATATTTAAATATTCAATATTAAATATCTTAATTCTCTAAATATTTTAAAATTTACGAAATCTTCTCAAATATCTGAAATATTCTAAATATCTAACTATTTCAAATATCTACATATTCTAAATATTCCAAATATAAATATTAAATATCTTAATTTCCTAAATATTCTAAAAATTACGAAATAATCTAAAAATAGTGAATATTCTAAATATCTAAATATTCTAAATATTGAAATATTCTAAATAATCTAAATAGCGAAATATTGAAATCCAAAATATTAAATATTAAATATCTTAATTTTCCAAATATTCTAAAAATTACGAAATATTCTAAAAAATCCGAAATATTCTAAATATCTAACTATTCTAAATATTCAAAATATTCCACATATTAAATATTAAATATCTTAATTTTCTATATATTCTAAAAATTACGAAATAACCTAAATATTTCAATATTTTATATTTTCTAAACATTAAATTAAATATCTAAATATTCTAGAAAATCCAAAATATTCTAACTTTTCTGAATATCTAGTTTTTCTGCATTCGTTAATTAAATACTCTAATATTCCAAATATCTAAAAAAAGCCAAACTTCACATTTATAGTAATAAAACTCATATAACTCGCCAACCTTAATATAAAACAATAATATAACGAAACAATAGTATAACTTACTGAGTATATATTTGATAACCAATCCCCCATTAGCGTAAAAAGCGGTAATTTTTTTAGAAAGAAAGAGGATGAAATCGATTTGAGAGAGGAAGAGAAGAGAAGAAGAGAGTAAAAATTTGAGAGAGGAAGAGAAGAGTAGAGGAGTAAAATGGGTGTTTGAGAGCGGAAGAGTAGAGAGCCGAATTTACAGTTCCCATATTCCCCCTCATTTACTTCACGGGCTCAACTACCGGGTGGTTGCGAGGGTGAAAATTAATTCACCCTGATCCCGGTGGTCCACGCCACGATGACCCCCGTCTGCTACCAGACTGATCACGTTGCTGTTGGGCGCGATTGATAAAGCGGCCCGCCTTGCACATCTGGCCGGTGCGCCTCAGCTCCCCGTTTTTAAACCAGGGTAGTAGTGGCTTAAACAAAAACCGTATTTAATTTTCTGTTTTCAATTTAAATTCGATTTCATTAATGACCTTGTTTTCGTTGATCCACGGTTGATGATAATGTTTTACCGAGCAAAATTATCCATTTTGTCAAATCTAATATGACACATCTGTCGAGCTAATCTAATCCAACAATGTTCATAACCCTAAAATATATTCGGAAGTTTGATTCAAATTACGACAGTCATCTTCAAGCAACAATGTCATTCTGAATCTCTATTGGGTTAGTTTGATGGTCTAGAGTCTAGATTATGTATGTGAGTATGTGACTCTATTTAAGAAAATTCAACACCACCACATGGTACAAATTTCAATTATGGATCTAAATAACTCAAAATATTGGAAATATATAATTAATTTCTTTAACATATTAGAGAAAATAAGACCATAGTTTTCTTGGGACATAAGAATGTAAATTAACATGTTATTAAGGGAAAAAAAATGTTGGGTTTAATTTGTTCAACAGTAAGAAGTCTGTTAGCCCAGGAAATTGAGCCCAATTTATAAATAAGTGAAACAACTCAAACAAGTGAGTATACATGTAAGCTAATCTTGAGTATATGAATGAGAACATTCTCCATCAGCATTGTATAATCATAAAATGAAGCTCTTTGCAAGGTTAACAAATGAGGAATTCCTTGTTTTAGTTTGTGAGCCATGTGTTTCTAGTACAAATTAGTTTTGTTTGTGTTGGAAAACATAAAAGAGAATGCACGATTTCAATAGTTTGGAAATTTAATTTGAAAATAAACTAATAAAGTTACTTTTATTTTATTTTTATTTTTATTTTTTGACTCGGTGAGAATTAGGGTCTCGTATTAAGGCGGGATCCCTAGGGCATCCTTACGGATGAGAGCTAGAAGCTCATGATGGTTCCAAATAGATTCCCATGAGAGACTGTGGCCCAGAAATGCAATTTTGTCGGCCACAGAGTTACATTGTCTACTCCCATGATAAATACGAACTGACTCGAAACCCCGCAGGGTTACGAGAATGTCTGTGATAATCCTTTCAATCTCCCATGGGCAACGGATTTGTCCTAAGACGGCTTTGATAACAATGATATTATCTCCTTCTATCTCCAGCTTCCTGACATTCTTCTGTTTGGCCTTCTTCACTCCATCCCACAATGCCAATGTTTCTGCCATCAAGACCGAAATTTTCCCATATGTTCTTACAAACCCGTCAATTGGGTTGCCGGTCTCGTCTCTTATAATGGAACCTCCAGTTGAGTTACCATTAATTAGCTTGGATCCATCAAAATTTAATTTTGCATAACTCCGACATGGTTTCTTCCAGCCTCGCGCTTTGATTCGTGGTCGGCTTCTTGGACATGCACCCTTATTCGGACCTATTTCTTCGTCCTCTACCCATTCTTTTGCCTGCTTCCATTGCTTCAGAAGATTACGGATATAAAGACTAAGGTCTTGTATGGGATCGTTGGGCGTTTGTTGGAACAGTAACTTGTTTCGCTGATGCCATATGCCCCACCAGGCTACTGCTAACTCAATGAACTCTTCTTTCCTTAATTTGTTATATAGCTCAAATAGCACATTCCGAGGGTCCGTTTGTGATAGGTTCTGATCTCTAAGTACACGTTCGGTATTGACATTTATTTTCTTTATTATTTCCAAAGTATGTGGGCATTCAAGTAATAGATGTATCGAGTCCTCATGTGTAGCGTTACACATAAGGCATCCTTGAGGAATGGCAACTCGTTTTTCAATAAGCCTTTGTTTCGTAGGCAGTCCATTCATGTCAATTTTCCAGAGGAAATTCCTTACTTTTGGGTATGTATCCAATCTCCAAATCCAAGCATTGGGATTCAAAGTCATAGTTTCTTCTTTAGTTATTAGGCTTATTGCTGATTCTGTGGAGTACCAACCATTCCTGCTTGGAGCCCAGATCAATTTATCGTTGATATCATTTTCGGGGATTGGGATTCTTATTATTTTCTCTATCACTTCATTTGGCACTACATTAAGAAGTTCATTTATTTTCCATTTCTTGTCTGAGGAAATGAAATGATCGACTTTGGTTGCCATGTTTACCACATTATTTGTAGCTGCCCACTCTAGAAGTGGTTCATCCGTGAGCCATATGTCCTTCCAAAAATTAATTGTCTGGTCATTTCCTATTTGCCACCTCAAACCTTTTTCGAATTCTGGCTTTAATTTCATCAATTGCTTCCATTGCCATGAGCTATTCGGCTTTATCTTGTACTCCGAAAGAGCGTTTTCCCTCAAGTATTTTTCGTTAACCACTTGCACCCAGACATTGTCTTGCTCGGCAAGAATTTTCCATAATAGCTTCATTTGGAGCGCCTTGTTCATATCTTCTGCTTTCCTTATGCCTAGGCCCCCATATGCCTTTGGTTTGCATATTCGGTCCCATCCTATAACTGGCTTATGTTGTCTGTCTTTATTCCAGAAAAAGGTTCTGTTTACAGTGTCAATTTCATCATGAACATGTTTTGGTAACATGAAACTTTGCATTAGGTAGTTCGGTTTTGTAGCTAAGTTTGACCTAATTAAAACTGTTCGTCCTTCTTGAGATAACGTATTAGCTTTCCATTTTGTTAGCTGTTTGTGAGTATTTCCAACAATGTCCTGGAAGCTTTCTTTTCTCACTCTTCCGTTAATAATCGGACACCCTAGATATTTTTCTAAATTTTCCATCGCGCTTATCCCTAGGGTTTGTTTGATACTTTGTTTCTGCTGGTTAGCCACCTTCTTAGAGGTGTGAAGTGCTGATTTATGATAGTTTACTTTCTGTCCTGTAGCTGCACAATACTCTTCAATAATCTTCTTCATCTGGTTGCATGCATTCTGGTTTCCTTTGGCGAACACAATAATATCATCTGCAAATGCTAGGAATGGCACTCTTCTACCTCCTCTCGCTATTGGAAATCCTATAAGCGGCTTTGTACAATCACTTGCTTTATGGAGTTTTCGGGCAAGAAGTTCTGCACCAATCACAAATAGATACGGCGATAGCGGATCTCCTTGTCTGAGTCCTCGTTCAGGCGCAAATGGTGCAGTAGGTCCACTGTTCACCAAAACTGAGAAGGATACAGTACAAACGCACTCCCGAATCCATTTCACAAACTTTTCATCAAAACCAAATTGGTATAGTACCCGGAACAGGAATTCCCAGTCAACCCTATCATACGCTTTTTCCATATCCAATTTTACTGCCATCCATCCTTCTTTCGCTTGACTTCCTCTAAAGGAATGAAAGATTTCATGTGCTATGAGCACGTTATCCTGTATTGCCCTTCCGGCAACGAAAGCCCCTTGCAGCGGGTGGATAATTTTAGGCATAACCTTCTTTAATCTTTCCGTTAAGATTTTGGCTATTATTTTATATATCGTCATACATAGGCTAATAGGTCTATAGTGATTTGTCGTCGAGGGGCTATCGTTTTTTGGTAGTAACGAAATGAACGTATGGTTACTTTGTTTCAGGATCTTCCCTGAATGGAAGAAGCCTTTGACCGCTCTTATTACCGTTGGGCCAACAATGTCCCAGTATTTTTTGTAAAACTCCGATGTCATGCCGTCTGGACCTGGAGATTTGTCTGAACCAATTTGAAATACAACACCTTTTATTTCTTCATTCGTTACAGGCTTTGTCAGACTCTCATTATCCTCTTCTGTTATTTCCTTGCCTATAAGTGTCAGGTATTCCTCAAGAGTAGTAGTGTTTATATGTTCTTTTTTATATCGCTTGCAGAAATCATTTCTAATTTCTCGAAAGATGTTTTCTTCTCCCACGATCTGGCTGCCATCAGATGATGTTATCGTTCTTATGGTTTTATGGTTTCGCCGCCCTGTTGCTATTTTATGAAAATAGTTTGAATTCGAGTCGGTTAGTTTTACATGCTTTGTCTTTTCCCTTTGCCTCCAGTACGTTCTGTGGAATTGTAATATGCACTCCTTTTTTCGTAAGAACCTTAGTTGTTTTTGGACGAGGGCCGGTTGCGGGGATTCGACAATCTTTTGTTGCAAATCAAGGAGTGTGTCTTCAATTTCCCGTAATTGTTCAAATGTATTCCCAAACGTTTTCCGCTTCCATTGCTTCATGTGAGTTTTTAGTAGCTGAGTTTTCTTCATGAGCTGGAACATGCAGGACCCTTGGAAACAGGCCCTCCAAGCTTGTTTCACAACATTTCGATAGTCCTTTCTCATAAGCCACATCTTCTCCATCTTAAATGGCGGAGCTTTACTTAATCTACTATTTGCAATATCAACTGATATTTTACAGTGGTCGGAAGACGTGAAGGCGTGGTTGTGAGTTCGAATTCCTGGAAACCATTGTAGAATGTGTTCACTAACAATTACTCGATCCAATTTTTCATAGATGTTATCAATTTCTGTTTTGTTCTTTCGCCAAGTGAATCTATTCCCTGAGGTAGGTATGTCATGAAGGTCACAGGCGTCTTTCAAGTTTCGGAGACGTTCGAATCTACTAGCCGCAGGTATACTTCCTCCTTTTTTGTCACCAACTTCTTGGATTTCATTTAAATCGCCTATAATAATCATGGGGATATTAATTTCGAGTATACAACTTATAAACTCTGTCCAAAAGCTGTCTTTCTGAGTCTCATTCGGTGGTGCATATAGAAAACATACTACAATTACACACCCTGTTAGTAAATTCACGTGTTTCATAATGATATATCTGGACTTATGAACTAGAATTTCAACTTGTTCACTAGTGAACTGGTGTTCTTTCCACATGACGCATATACCCCCGGCCCTACCATCAGCCGGGGACCATGCTATATTGTCAAACCCAGCGCGTCTCCAGACTTGATCGCTGGGAAGCTTGTCCGTTTTTGTTTCAACAATAGCCATGATTTGGATATGCTCAATTTTACAGAACGAGTCAATTTCTGGCAAGAAAGATTTCCTTCCTATTCCTCTACTATTCCATAAAGCAATTTTCATTTATAACTCGATTTATATGGGTGACCGACTACTCCCCTGAGTAGGCTACACTGTATGTTCATTATACCTCGCCTTACTCGTATTTGTTTCCATAGTTTAGCATTTAGCATCCACTTATGCGATTTTTTGACCGCAAGGGCAACAACATTGCAGCTTCTACATTGATCTTTGAAGTATTGGTTTTGTAATTTCTGCATTCTCTCTAACCTGTTTACCTGTTCTAATGTCCAATTACGTATAGTGTTACCCTTGCTTAAGAAACAAACCCAAAACGTGTAATCTTTGTTACAACAGTCCATTTTGTACATTCTTTTCATATCCTTTAATACATCTCCTAGAGGTGCAAGTTGACAGCTCAGACTTAATCTAATACAACTCCACTTGTTACTATACAATTTATCTTGATCTCTTAGAGGATGGATGTCCAGGTGCGCTTTATGTATCAATTGTTTGACTCCTTTCTCGGCCCTTCTATACTCCATTGACACATCGACTTCGTGAAGTGCCACCATGAATATGAATCTGTAAGTGCAACCCTGACAGTCAGAGCTCCAACACTTGCTTTTAACGTCCTGAAAACCATGAACACTTTTATGTAGTAGCTTACAACACTGATGTAACTTACTCACACAACCTACTCTCATGTACCATCTTATTTCCTGATTGCATAATCTGATGTTTCTCCCTTTTAAAGAGTCTTTTTTGTTATCTCGATCTTGCTCACCACATCGACAAACTTCCTGTAGGGGCTGTGACTTGAGAGGCCTTTCTATATCCTGCATACTCAAACAACAACATTAGAAACACAAACTTTCATCATGAACACGATTATTTCTCTGGAATTGATGGTCTATTATTATACACAATGTAATCAGCATATATGACCTTAAAAGTCTACTTGTGTGTTCACCATAAATCAAAACTAAACATTTCTTAAGAATATTTATAGCATAAACATCATACCAATCATAAACCCATTCATAATTGCACACATAATTACTGTCTAATAGATGCTCATTCATTCTAGTATTTTCCATACTAATACTCAAGAGCCAAACCCCATCATTGTGCTCCAACAACAAACCATTTTTAAGACTGGGTTCTAATTTAGTGTTTGCTCTAACATCATTTGGTCTAATCATAACCCCAAACAGTTTGCCCAACACAAATACTATGTCAATCTCATCCATTCCTTTGCCCTTGTTTTTCTTACTTCTCGAAACACCCACCACAAAGGACTGTTGGGGGCCATAATCCCCAGGGGGTTCATCACCTTTGAAAACACTACCCTTTAAGGTTTGAAAAGCCATGGTAGTTAGTTCTTCAACACCTTCTTTAGGTTTTTCTTTAGTTGATTGTTCCTTATAGAATGTAATATCCGAGCATACCCAAAACAATCTCACTCTATGCATCAATTTATAGATCACATACATAGGCATAGAGATCCAATCATCAGTACTCAAATAAGCATAGTAAAGGATGGAGAAGCATAACCTGACAAGATCTCTGTGGATCAGTCCCGAGCGAACATCCTTTGGAAGGAGAGTGAAATCCTTCCATGTGTCTTTAGAAGAAGAGGAAAGGTAGAAAGCCCGCTGGATTGAGAGCCATCGCCTCGCCCGCACCATTCGATGAATGAACAGGTTTAGCCAGTGCCACAACTTCATCAACCCTAGCCCTTGTTTTGATTTTGGTCGTTTGATAATCAGCCCGTTCTGCCTTCTCCGCCGCCTCCTAGAGCGCGTACGAGTGGATTCGACAGCCCCTTGAACTTTAATTGTTCCTTCAATTGACAGATGACACACCTCGACGCTAAGCGCTTCTTGCCAATTTCTGGAGCCATGGAGCATCAGACTTGCATTCGTCACTTTTCGGTTCCTTTCGGATGCATTACAGAGAGAATGGAGGATGATTAGCTTCAAAATTGGGCTGAAATTCGATCTCGATTGAGATCTAGGGTTCTTAAATTGGGGGCTAGGGTTCCAGTTTTTTGGGTAGCAGTTTTCGTGGGGGGAAGGGAGACGAGAGAGCAATAAAGTTACTTTTATTAATAAGTGAAACAAACGCCCAATTTATACAACAATTAAAAACACATTTTTGTAATTACTTGTTTAGCAGCTATACCCTTACTCCTTAGTATATAGAATAAACACCTAAATTATCAAACACATCAATCCTAAAATAATGAACATATTGAAACAACGTAAT